>JAKZGU010000013.1:541686-792247 GCA_022837005.1 Calonectria pteridis
CCCCCCCCCCCCCCCCCCCCCCCCCCCCCCCCCCCCCCCCCCCCCCCCCCCCCCCCCCCCCCCCCCCCCCCCCCCCCCCACACGAAGAAGCCGCCGCATTGGCTTCGCTGGTAGCATTAATCCCACAGTCTCGGTATACACCGCTGGCGTAGTCTGTCGTATCAATGTGCTTGTTTATGCAGCATGGATGGGGCGAACATGCGGGGGGTGTAACGGTTGCAGTAGAGTAAAATACTCGAGGGCAGATGACCACGCGTGGGTGTATCGCAGGGTTCCATTGACAATAACATGTATTCATCACGGGTATCGAATGGCTAAGGCTTTGCCAAGCGACCATGACTTACAATTACACTACAGGGGCATTGATCTTTCACATAATTCCGAGCGGATGCCTGCATCCTCAACATGCACAGGCTCGCCTTCCCAGGCTCAATGTTGGGGAATGATATTTTTTTTGTCTTATAAATGAAACAATTTCATACAAAGATAGCTCCCAAGGCTGACTAGCAGCAGGTTTGGTCCATTGTCGCCCGGGAGTTCATCTGCCAGCTGGGGAGCGAACAGGATCTCACTCACATGCGGCAGCTCCACAGCACAGCATAGACGTCGATAGGCCTTGGCAGGGTAGGCATGGGAAGGATGTTCATGGGGGGTGGGTATCGCACGGGATGAGGATGACAATAAAGTAACGGGCCGAGAGATGGGAGGCGCCAGAGTGCGCATCGGGATGATAATGGGCGGCGGGGTGGCGGGAAGCAATATGGGCATGGCACACTTGATGCGTGTGTGTCTCTCTCTAATGAGTTGTTCATATTTGAGAAACAATTTCGGGAGGTGCGATACGATCCGATGCTATAATTGGACTCATAAAAATACATTCATTCATCCTGCTGGCAAGACGTGTCTGACATTGTGGCAATACATCCATCAGCAGTGAGCAGCAGGGCAGCTGGGCCGTGTCTTATGTTATAATATCCGTTTGGGAAATACGAAACGGTGATCTACTACTAGAGTAATCAACCTCTCGATGGATTCAACCGCCGGCATGCATAGGAGTATTACTCAGAAGAAGGGTTGGGAGGGGGGGGGGATAAGATGTCACGTTGCACGGTAAGATGAAGAAAAAAAGTCATCTTTGTATCAAGCACAGGTTATGCTCTGATCGGTTGACCAACCACTTTCTGTTGAGAGGCATTATTGACGCCTCGCTGGAGTCAAAGCCGCAGCTCAGCCTCACGGCCAGGTTTCAGAAGATATCCAATCAAGAGGCGTGTGAGGGCGAGGAATCGGACTGTACCGGGGAGAATCCTGGGGGGGAAACCCGAGAGCCAACCCATGGGCCGGCAACACTCTAAATTTCTTATTTTTTTTTTTAAATCGATTTCCCTTTTGCCGAGTGCCGATCCAAAAAGGATATCATGCTCGAGCCAACAAGGGGGTTAAGTAAACTGACGTGTTAGCCGTGAATAGGCCCAAGATGGTCCTCCCCTGCTCCCCTCCCCTCCCATATGCATGAATTCAAAAGTGCACCGCTTCTCTGGATACAGCCCAGCTAAGCTTTTAGGATCGATGTGCTAGCTCGCTGCCACCCGGGGACGCGCGTTCAAGAAGAGGCGGGAAGGAGAAGGAAAAAGAATTTGTGACAGGCAGCTAAATGGCTTCCCCCCAACCACATTCCCGCTTTGGAGAGGGGGGTGGGTGATGATGCACGGTGATCCAGACAGACCGTCCCCCCCGGCCGCAGGTGAGGCTTCAGAGGCGCTCTTTGTCTCCAACAAAACGCATCTGCGGTGTGTGTGAACCAGGGTTGGTTCAGCCCGGGTTTGGGTTCGTTACCAAAGCTTTTGAACAGGACGGCACAGCACTCGACGGCTTGTAGCATGGAGATTTGCGAGTCTGGGAAGGCGACGGTGAAAGAAATGGGATACGAGAATCGCCGGGAAGCCAATTTGTTAACATGTAACTATTGACAGTAATGAGCAGGGTTTTCTCCTTTGCCCTTTCTATGTCTCTCTCTTTTCTTCTTCGCTCCGCCCATTATACAGCGTGGCGGTTGTGAAATCGGTGTTTTGCATTTATGAATTCCGCGTTAATCAATGCACACACACACGTCCCGACACCGCCCGGACATGTTGCAAGGTGAGCCAGCCAGGCAGCCGGCTATACGTCCGCCGCTCCCCCGGACCAGAAAAGTGTAACTGCGTTTCCCTTGTGGCTTCCGAGCTGCCGTACTTCTCCAGTCTTTTTTTAAGTCTTTTTTTTTTTTTTTTTTTTTTTTTTTTTTTTTTTTTTTGCTCGTTTGTTTATTTTTGGGGAGGGCCAGCGAGTGGTCTTTGTTTCGTGTACCCAGTTGGTTGGGCAAGGGAGGACCGGTGTCGTGTCTAAAGGCTCACATGCGGTGGTGGATGATTCACATAAAGCCATGCTCCGAGGGAAGCGCAGACGGAAATTCAGCCATGTGCATGTGCCACCGCTTGCAGCATGTAAATGTGTTTTGGAGGGCCGTTTTATCCGTTGAAATGAAGGTGCTTCTCGTGTTTGTTATTGCCATTGTTTAATTTTCAATTTACTTTTTATTTCCATTCGTTTGTAAAAGGGCAAAAAAGTAATAGACACTCTCGAAAAAAACAAAAAAAGAGTTCCCCAAAATGTATTCTCCCCCTACAACCACTCCCCTCCGCCTCTCTCTCTCTCTCTCTCTCTCTCTCTCTCTCTCTCTCTTTTGCCCCCTGGATCCATCGATCCACAGTGACGCAACAGACCAGCGGCCCTAAAAAGACCCCCCGTTACGAGCAGCTGCCGCGATGCCGCGACTCCGTGAGAAAAGACCAAGTCCGTGACCTTGTTTTGGGGCCGTTGCGGTGGGGCCCCAAGGGCCCGTGGCTCAGCGTCCAGCCTCGAACCAGGCGCCGCCCCCCAATGTGTGGCTCTACCGAGCACCAGCGAAGCCGGCGCCGCCCCCACCCCAGCACTGGGCATTTCCCGACTGGTCGCCCCAGGGCCTGGGTTAGTGCCCCCCTAAGGTTTCTATTTGTAGGACCCCTGCCAAGCAAACCAAGCAAGCTCGTCGATCTTTACCCCGAGATCCCTGCATTCCTTTACCCGTTTTTTGGGGGGCTCTTTAGATATTTGACTATTAGGCGATGTTGGCGACGCATTACAGAGTAGAACCAGGAAAGATGCTACCAAGTTTTCCTCCCGTTTAATCTTTATTTATTTTTTTTGGTTCTTTTAGTTCTCCAGTTCTCTGGAGCGGCCTCCAATGATGAATCAAGCCGTGTGAAAGATTTACCTAAGCTGTCATTGTCATGTCAGGGTTGGTTGCAATATGCAGGTACCTGCAGCATCACACATCCAATGTGCATGTCTCGTCCCCTATTTTTTATTTTTTTTCTTTCCTTCTTTGTAAAAAAAAATTGTCAGCAAAACACACTCTCTGGATCAGGTCAAGCCGAACCGTTACTTGGTTTTCCCGCCAGCCCGTGCTGCAGAAACGTGAGACATGGATGGAACCAAGACAACCCATGGTTCCCCGACTCCGCAAGAAAAAGCGAGGCTAGGAAAGGGAGTGGAGGGGAAGATGCTCATCATGGGGATGGATGGATGCAACGGGGGTAGGGGGGGGAAAGCCACCTCGGCCTGATACCCACGGGCTAGCCGTGCCGGTTTCCAAGGTTTTCTCGTAAAGGAGGGAAAAAGAAAAGAAGAAAAGTGACAAGGGATTGACGGACGAGGGGGGGAGGGAGGCGTTTGGGCCATCAGTTGGCTAAAGCATCCCAACTGATGTCAGTTCAGTGTGACAGACTACACGGCATCCAAGCTCATTCTCCACATCTCCCAGCTCGTCCACCTGCCAACTGCGTCGATCGCCAGCCCAGGCTCAGAGGTGGACGCCTTACAGGGAAGCGGAGGGGAGGCAATGAGGGGGGCGTGGAGGTAGCATCTCGAGAGTGTGCATAGGCTTCAAGCTTCCGAGAACTCTGCACATAAAACGGCGAGCCATCCTCTCCATCTGGACTGGACTTGTTCTCTCTCCTCATCCCAATTCCGCATCTTTCCATCTTATACAACTTAATACCCTCAGGAGTCTCGCACTCACTTGCCTTATTATACCCTGTTACATCAAGACTCGCTTGATCTTAATCACTAAACCGTCAAAATGAAGTTCTCCGCTGCCACCATCGCTGCTATCTACGTTGCTCTGGCTCAGGTATATTACCATTTAGAAGCATTATCAAATATGTTCGACTACTAACACGTCTCTCTTCAGGCCCAGCACACTCCCGTCGTTGACTCAAGTGCCATCGCCGCCGCCACCTCTGCCGAGGCCGCGGCCTCGAGCGTCTTCAAGAGCGTCGGCGCCGGCCTCTCGAGCGTCCAGGCCAGCATCCACTCCGGTGTTGAGACGGCCCTGCAGACCGACACTGCCTCGTCCCCTGAGGCCACAGGAACCGCCACCAAGGGAGCCTCCACCAAGGGCGCCAGCACCATCACCACCGAGGTCAAGAGCACCAAGTCTGTTGATTCCACCAAGTCGGCCAAGACCGACTCTTCCGCCTCCACCGACACCGCCACCGAATCTGGCTCGTCAGCCACCGGCACCTTCGAGTCTGGCTCCACCTCCACGGGCTCCGTCGAGAGCTCCAGCAGCGGCGGCGCCGGTCCCGTGGCCACTGCCCAGGTTGCTTTCGGTGCTCTCTTCGGTGGTGCTGCTCTCCTTGCCAACCTGTAAAAAAGGAGACCTACTCCAAGCTGTCAACGACAACTTGATACACCCACCTCGCATAGGGGCGATGCGAAGTGTGTGTGTGTGTGTGTGTGTGTGTGGAGCCTCCCTGCCAAAGACATCACAACATGCAAAGGCTCGGGACTTAATGAGAACGCGGCTCTGGCAGTGCCCTAGGGTCAATGGGAAACGTCTTTTTTCTTTTCTTTTCTTTTCTCTACACGGATAATGGATACGAGAGGGGGACGACGGATAGGAAATGTTCAGGAACAGTAAATGCCATGATTGGATCATGATATGTGGTGTTTTTTTTGGGGGGAGGGACTCGCCAATAATCGGATTCTATAGATGGAAACGTTGTTTCTGTGTTTTTGCAAAGCATCAGGCGGCGCAATAATGGGCACAGCATAGACCAGATACAATCAGCACATTTGTTTCTCTAGACATTCCTCTCTCTCACACACACACTCTCTCTCTCTCCGTGTTCTCTCTTTCCTCATCGACACTCCCACCCAAGTCAGATATAATCCCGAGCAAAATAAGAAAAAGAAACAGGTGACGTGATCTAGAAAGAAACAACACAGGAAAGCCCCGAAACCAAATTGGCCTAGACAGAAATACGAGCTCCTGTCGTCAGCCCCGGCCACGCTTACTTGGCTGCCGGGGCGGGTCCCTTGATGTGCATGTGCGGGTGCGGGAGGTCTTAGCGGGCACCACGACCCCACCCGCCAAAATAATAGCACGCAGTTGGCTATGGCGATCGCTGGAACCTTGGGGTTTCAGTCTGGCTCTCTCATCCTTGGGGCCATGACCGTCGTATTCCAGGGGTGTTGATCCAGACGACGTCTTAGACACGGCAGCCGCCATAAAAGGCATACTCCGACTCAACGGCCACCAGCTATTCATGTCTCAAAATAGGCAAAAAATCCCATGCATTTCTTTTTTTTTCCTGTGTACGTACATCCATCGCTTAGCAATTCTGTCTGAGAATCCAAAACTCCCCCAATGTCATCATGGTAAGGGTATCATATTGTGCCATCCCACAGCCGCCTGTGCCGCCCTGCCTCCTGCATCATGCCTTAGCCCGTGCATCTCCCCAAAGCCTGTCTATGATTTGGAAAATAGCTGTAACATCTTTCATGATTTCGTCATCAACTCGCCCGCCCAGTCGCTGCTGGATCTTGTCCGGGTGCCATCGCACACGCTCGTCCTTTAGACCGGCCGCGAACGACTTTTCTCCACCCTCGCCCAGGTCCAGTCCGTGGATGAAAAAGTCTCGCACTCTCTGCTCCTCGATGTCTTCGCGGCGGCCGCTCTCTACCGGCCAATTGATGCTCGTTGGTGCGCCGTCCCAAGAAGACCATGAGCTGGTGTACTCGTCCCAGCGGGTTGCCCACATACGCCGCTGTCTCCGCTCTTCACCACGGCGTAAGCTGCGCTCCATTTCGTCTTGAAGCTTTTTGTTGTGGCGTTCTTCCTCCTCTTTTCGCTTCTTTGCCTCCTCGCGACGGGCTCGCTCCTCAAGGATTCCGGCATGCGTCTTCTCCCACATCTTCTGACGCACGTAAGCCGCATACTCCTCGTCGGTCATTTGTTCTAGCTCGCCTGCCGGTCCGACTTTTTCGTTCGAATAGACATGCACAGGTTGTCCATAAACCCCTTCCCAGTAGGCAGCCCCCTCGTCATCCATCATTGCATCAAACAGCGACGCCCTAAATGCAGCTTCTGGGTCGAGCGTCTCTTCCTCATAAGGGTTTGGGGGTGTAGGAGACCGGTATCTTCGGCGATGATGTCGGCGGTGGGATCGGTGAGAGCCATCGCTGCGATGTCTATCTCGGTTGCGATCACGGGAGCGCGAGCGTGAGCGCGATCGTGAGCGTGAAGAACGACGATGACGACGACGACGAGACCTGTGGTCCTTTAGCTTTAGGCGCGATGGCCTTGGCTGTGTCTTTTCCGCATCATCTCCTAGGCTATCGTCTGGCAGCTGCGGAGCTGTCGCCTCGGAGTCCTTCACTGGCTCGTCGTTGCGATCCCTAGTCCGGTCACGGTCTCGCCTTCGCTCGCGGCGCTCATCATCGTCGGGATCTCGATCTCGCTTCCGCGGGTGGTCAGGGTTGATGGAGGCGAGAATTTGGCGTCTTCGCGGAGACTGTGGTGCGTCGCTCATCGCGGAGAAGCCATGCGAAACGAGTGAAATCCGTCCAAAAATTGGTTGTAGTTGGAGGTGAAGCCTAGCTATGACGTGGGGCAAATCTTGACGATGAATCCCCGTTGCGCACGGGCCATGTTGCGATTGGAACATGGAACATCAAACACCCCATGATCCTTCCCTTGAGTACTTAGAGCCAGCCATCCCATTTTCTCTAGCCAGCCTTTCATCGTCTCAATGTGTACTGGGAGGTTGCAACGACTTATCTAGATTCAGACAAAACATAACCTCCCACAAAACCCCGGGGAGCCTCGACTCTGGTCGTCTTTTACACCATTATTCGATGTTCATGTACTTTTCTCCCACAGTTCATGTTTCCGAAGAAAGCCGCTAGCATATTCCGTTGAGCAGTCTTGACCATGGCTTGCTGCGAACCTTGTAATCGCTTCTTCCCTTCCCAGTCCGCCTTTCAGCAGCATCTAGAGACATCTAATCGCCATCTGAATTCATGCTGCACTCGGTGTGACAGGTACTTCCCTTCACCAGCTGCAAAGCAGCAGCATCTCGATAGCTCCAATCAACATAACTTGTGCTACAAATGCTCTCCGTACGAAAGGCCGGACTTCTTTCTCAAAAGCGACCTGGATCAGCATCTGGCGTCTGAACATAATTGCTGTCCTCTATGTATCATTGAGTTTGACAGCCCAGACCAGCTTGTCCAGCACAATATCTCGCAACACATGACATGCGAAACTTGCAGCAGATACTTTCACTCGAAATCAAATCTGCTGAATGAAAGCCTCCCACCTCTTCTTTGAGTCATTGCATATGGTCACTAACTTCATGCAGCACCAAAAAGTACACATGTCAAAAGACGTAGACTGCACAGGCTGCCCCGCCGCTTTTATATCGGATTCTGCCATGTTGTTGCACCTTGAGGCTGGCACATGCGGTTCGGGCGCAGGTCTGAACTGGGTCACGCAAATGGCTCTTGAGTATGACGAGGCGGACAAGTACGTTCATGATAACGGACGGGACTTTGATTTTATGTGTCCTACTTGCAATGCCTTGTTTCGCTCTGTGAGTGGTCTTTTCCAGCATGCTGAAAGTGACACCTGCAGCGAAGATCCCACGCGTGGATCATTGGCACAATTGTTGAGATACATAGAGAGGCATCTATAAGAAACCCGCCTCCGAATTGGATCATATCTTGTATTTTTATAGTGAAATTACCTTTGAGTGGCTTTAGAATCAACGTAAAATCACGATCTCTCGAGTCTTTTTGCTTTTTATTATTTATGTGTTGATGTCTGTTGAATCCATAAGGCCAATGGCTATTTGCGGAATCTTCGGGTCGTCTTTATTATAAGAACTATCAGTCGGAGACACCATCGATCGAAATCACAGGGTAACTATTTTGCAATATTAGCAGAAACCCCATCCGCTATAGTTGAATTGGCCTTTTTATTAAAATACCGTCGAGATGGCATTCCTTCAAACACCAAGAGCCCTTACCCTGTACCCATTCGGAGAAAAAGAAACGATTTCATTCTGTGACTGCACAATTCCCTTTGTTTGGAGTATATCTGAAAATTTTCAGGCTTATAATACCAAAAAATTACTTATGGGTATGCATTGGCATGCCTGCGCCTTAGAATAAATGGCTCAGGGGGGATGATTACAGCTTAATACCATGCCACCCGTACATGTTGTTATATTGGGTACAATGGAACTGCACCATCAAAACGGAAACATATATCCACGAGTAGAAATAAAAGTCTATACATAAATCTATCAGAATAGGTAATTTGCAAAAACCCTCTAGTCGGATAGATGATCTACCCCTCCCCTCTTCACCCAAATCTTGGGCTCGACTTTGGTTTATGCAGGTCGTACAAGCTCCTCCAGTAGAAAATATCCAAATTTCTTCAATGAGTTGAGTACCTAATAGATGTCTGTATACATTGAACATTCACAAGTTCTGCCGCTGTACTGCCGATATTTTGAACAATGGTCCCATAGTAGAAGCCATGATAAGGAAGTCGAGCTGGATAAAGGTGTCCTTGCACATATTATGCTGCTTCCCTTTGTCACATCTTCGGTTCATTTTCAAGTATACTTATCGAGATAACCAGGCCATTCAATGGCAGTCATGACGAATTCTACCCATGAATTCCGTCCAGTTAACGCATGATTTACTGCACGCGTTTTGTCATACCCTAGAGCCGTTTGAGACAATATTCCAAGACCACTAGTAATTGACAAACATCACCATACCTTATCTTACCATAAATTTGTGTTCATCACTGTGTAGCTTATATTGCTCAAATTGGATTGCTGTGTGTTGCAAGCCTGGATCAACCCTCATGCATTACAAAAGACTTAGACTAGGTATGCCGTGAAATGTGTGTAGAAAGAAAACCGCACCAATGGAACCAGCATTCTGTCAGCCAGCCTTCATCCCAATAATATCAGTTTGCATAGGAGAAAAATTAAAAAGGTTATTTAATAATTTCGCCTACTAGGGCCGCTGATCCGGACGCATCCACGTGTAAACGGGCAGCCGTGTAATTGACTACGGATCAAAACAGTCAACCGGGGCTCTGGAGCCGTTGTAATCAACATGGGCCCCGGCTGGCGTTCAGGCACCTCGCCAATTAGCGGCCTGAGCAGGCTGGCAGCCCATGTAGAAATGTCCAAGTTAGTGGGCTTCAGGGGCTCCAGTGTCTTGGGTTCCCCGCCACCAGCCAATCGACAGCCACCAAATCGTCGCAGGGTTAATTATGTCTTGCCCAGCCTTCATCCATCTGACAATCTGTCGCGATCCTCCTCGACAGCCTCTTCGACTTCACCTCGACCCTCCGATCTGCCGCCACGCCGCTGGAGGATGCGTACGTAGCGCTCGACCCTGAGAATTGACACCTGAGCGCCGTTGATTCGCATCCGTCTACCATCATGGGCGGGATTCTCCTGCTCCTTGGCCTATGCGTACGTCTGCACTTGCGCCCCTCGCTCTATCCCCCCTCGCTCGACAAGACGCCCGAAGCAGCTGCTAACATGTTGGGTTCTAGGTGGTCATGGCTCTGGCGTATGTGCAATCGGAAAAACCCGAACACGCTCGATTCTGAGAAAGCTGATTGACTCTTTGTAGCTCGTTCCTGGCCGGAGCACTGCCACTGTCCATGACACTATCGCAATCGCAACTACGATTACTCTCGAGTGTCGGCGTCGGAATTCTAGTAGGGACATCGATGATAGTCATCATCCCGGAAGGCATCGAAGCTGCTGCATCGCACCCAGAAACTTCCAACGTGCACCGTGTTCGAACATTGGTACGCAGGACCCCGTGGAGCCACTATGCGATCCCTCGCGGACTCGGAGAGTCTACCGCCACGATTACAATGGCCAAGGCCCGGCGTGGCTTGGAGGACGAAGATATAGCCTCAACCGTACGCCGCGCCGTGGACGCAGTGAACCCCAGAGAACCATTCGAGAATGAGGTAGAACCTCCTGTTCCCTCCGCCTCATCCACCGAAGACGAATATCCGAGCGATAGCAGAGAAGCCGACCAAGAGAAGCAGAAGCAAACTGAAAAGGAGGGTGGGAAAGATTCTGCAGCTGAGCATGAAGAGGAGGAGGAACATGAACATGTGCACTCCGATATCCCCACGTTCGAAATTGGCTTCTCCCTAGTTCTTGGGTTCCTGTTGATGTTCCTCATCGACAGACTCCCCAGGCATGCGACTGAAAGCCTCCACTCAGGCCCTCAAATGAGACACATCAGCTTGGATAACCTTGGCGGAGACTCTTCCTCCGTTGACGAGGAAGCAGAGGGATTCTTGGGGTCTCTTACACCATCCCCGAGACGCGCGAGAAGCCTGGCGACTACGACAGGGCTCGTCATTCATGCCACTGCAGATGGAATTGCCATGGGCGCTTCGTCGACGACAACAGACATGAAACTTGGCCTGATCATCTTTTTTGCCATCATGATTCACAAAGCACCCGCCGCCTTTGGCTTGACGTCTCTGCTCCTCAAGCAGGGCCTATCAAAGCGGGCGGCGAGGGGTCATCTCATCATCTTCAGTCTTGCTGCGCCGGTAGGCGCCCTGATTACGTGGCTCATCATTACCTTGCTAGGTGCGGCAGGCCGCGATGGCGATCATTGGTGGACTGGCATGCTGCTGCTGTTTTCCGGTGGCACGTTCTTGTAAGTTGACACTTGCCCCCCTCCCCCCTCGCTCACCTTGTTTCCAGGAATACTGAAACAAAACTCAGGTACGTTGCTATGCATGCGATGCAGGAGGACACCAGTCCTCATACACATGCCCATGAGCACAGCATCAACGGCTACGCCGATGGCAACTCGATAGCGCAGCGAAAACCCAAGGGCCCGCAGATGCGAGACACTCTAGCGACGATAGGAGGCATGCTAGTGCCGCTCCTTACGCAATTCGGACATCATCACTAGAAAGTGAAAAGAAAAATTGAGGCTTCGTTTTAATGTGTGGTGTCTGGCCACGCCATCTGAAGTGTTTTAAGAGTGTGAATGAATAACACGACAGCGGGGCTTGGTTATAGACGGCGCTTGTATTTCAGTAGAGCCGGCGTGCTTATTTCGAAGTGTCACGAATCACATCAGATCAGATCAGATAAGATATAGAATACAGCATACGGCATTGATCATGGAAGCAGAGCTAGGACTTGGGGGGATAGGTTCTGATCGAGGCCGCCCATGTTGTAGGATAACGAGGGCCTGTACGCTACAGTTGGGTATGATGGGCATGCGCGTTGTAAAAAGCAGTTTCGGTTTTCGGTCGGTAGGCAATGGAATTATTCCGAATTTGTTTAACCACCCATCTCGGCGTCACATCAAGTAGCATGATTACGAAAACGCTGTGTGACCATGTGCAACCGTGACTATGTATAGCGACCGGAACACAATGACACTTTAAATGGAGGGGTTCGTCTCATTCAAACAGCACCAAGCCAGGGACCTGGTCGTTTCGGAGAGGTGTTTCAAATGGGACGCCCGTGCGAAACATGCCGAACTGACTCGCAGACAGGCTGGCCAAACCGCCGCCACTGTCGTCTAGTAGGGTAGTTGGCTGGCATGTGCAAGCGCGCCAAAACGTGGGGAGTTGCAGAATTGTGCTTCCAGAGTCAAAGGCCTGGGTTGATCGTGTATGGCGGGCCGATAACTGGACCCTGTCGAATCCGTAACGCATACACCCCCAGCTCCACCTTTGTATAATTAAGCACCTGCGGATTCATTTTGAGGGCACGCTTTGTTTCTAAGTATAGGGTGATTTAGTGTTGCGCCGAAAGGGGCCAAGGGTCACAGAGCGCAATACTGCGGTGTCTCAGGGCGGGAGGGCTGAGATGAGGGGTGATGGATGATAGGGTCGAAGGGCTGGTTGTGGTGGTGCCAGGCGAGGTAGGGCTGCACTACGGCAATGACGATTGAGGCGGCTTATTCTCCGGACGGTGGGAAACACAAAACATGCCGCCATGATGAACGGATGGGCGCTCCTCTCGTTCTTTTGCGTTTCGCGAAGAGAGCCAGAAGTGACAAGCCAATTGGGCGCGGCTGTCGCGTGGCAACCGACTATTCGACTAGCTGCGAGCTAATGGGTGGTAGGGGTTGAGATGTTGATTAATTACCCTCGCATGACGGTGCACCTCAGCAGCAGCCCGGCCAGTCAGCGGGTTGAGAAGAGGGTTCAGAGATAGAACTGCCAGCTCAGCCTGGTTCCCAGTTTCTGTCTGTTGGTGTGAGGATAACGACATGACAAGGGTGCAAGGAAGCAGGGGAGGCGGAAAGATTAACCAACAGGATGCCGCTGACTCCTGAGTGGATCCGCATGTATTTTGGGGGCACTCACAGCAGACCCAGATCTAGCAGGATATGGGCCTAGCGGGAGGGGAAGGGAAGGCGGACTATTGGCCTCCGACGTCAGACAGGCCATCGAGGATTGGGTTGCGAGATGGTGGCTGCGCTAGGGAGGGGGAGGGCGGCCGTACTTTGGTGGCGTTTGTGCGGATTCCTGAAGCGGATGATTGGAGTTGAATGGGGAGGGCCTCGGAGGGGGCGGCACTGAAGACAGGGCGCGATGCACTGGAGCGGGACGGGAACGGGAAGGACAAAGGAATGGGAGCGAGGGAGCAAGAGACACAAAGGGACAAAGAGGAGTCCGGATGAGCCCCAAGCGTCACCCGGAAATTTGAGGATTGGATGACGGGCGACTTCATATGGCTCGGCGTGGAGGGTTTTTGCATGGCGGACAACACGAGGAGCAGCCCTCAAACGAGGACGGTTCCGATATCAAATTATCATCAGAGGCCGCGTGTGCATACAGACAGGACGTGGCCAAGCATTTGCCACGAGACAGCGAGAGAGAGAGAGAGCGTGGACGAACGCCCGACGAACACGGCTCAACAGAGACATTAGGTGGCTAGCCGACATGCGGCCAGGGTGATAAGCCATTCGAAACAAAACCTGTTTGCAGATGGACTCGACTCCGTACGCTCTTCCCACCAGGGAGTTCGGGCGGAACAGCTTCCCTGAAGAGCAAACACCAGTGGTTTTGAAATGTCATGCATGCATTAATGGTACCAACCTGCGCATCGCCTCTTCAGCACGAGCGCCAGCGGGAGCAGGGCACATGTCAGCAGCGCTGACCGACCATTTCCCACACTGACATGGCTGGACGGAGCACACGGCCGGCATCCATACAGCTGTCCCATGTCCACCACGTCGCCCAGGATGTTAGTGAAGGGTGGTAGTGGTGGTAGTGGTGGTGATGTGATGTTGAAGTTCGGCTGGAGGCGCCGTCGCTGTGCGATGTTGGGGACCTTTGGCCAATGCCAGCATGAAATTGCCTATTTCAGCGCCGTCTGCGGGGATCGACCCTTTGCCGCCCAGGACGAGCCAGGAAGGGCCAGTAGATGGCAGGAAATGGCACATCCGAGGACAGGTACTGAGCAGGGACATGGTGTAATTACTTTTTATTCTACGTTGCTTCTCCGACGCTGGCGCTGCGAGAAGGAAAATGACCGATGGGGCTTGAGGTCAGGGCCCTTTGCGACTGACCTGCATCCAGCGCCGAGTGTCCAGGCGTCCAGTGTGCAGACGTCTTCAAACGTTCCAGCGCGCGCACCCGGCGGCCGGAGAGGAGGGCACAGACGCAGCTGGCACCCCGACAGACGCTGCACGCGCAGAGGGCGACAGCGATAGGGCGGTAACTGACGGGAAGAGAAGAAAAAAAAAGAAAAAGACCCAGCAGCACAGGGCACGTTGACAGGGTACAGGCACTTTGACGGCTCCTGTCTGTGGCTTGCACCCCTTGTCGTCCATGGCTCTGCAATTCCCCCGATGAAGAGTACCTGCCACCCGCCTGCCGCGTCTGCGCAGCGGCAGGTACCGCTCATATGCTAATCCAATGCACATAGCCTGAAGCACCAGCCAGCGGGCACTTAATCCAGGCAAGGTATTTCCCGGTTGAGCTTGGTCTGCTCGGCTCTTCCCTCCAGCCGCCCGCCTTCATTCGCCCCTCGAACCCTCCAGTGACCCAGTTGCCAGTCACGCAGTGTGCTTCCCGTCGCTTTCATCTCATTGCCCTCAGCTCTCCCATGGCTGAAACGCTCCTGTCCGTGTCTGTTCCCTTCTCCTCTTCCTGCTAGAGACGAGGATCCACAGCTCGTGGGAAAAAAAAACTTCCATCGTGGTCCTCCTTCACCTTGTCGCGACGAAACCAGAGCGCCCAGCAGGAACCACAGGCCCCATCCCCCCCAGGATCCCGTCCATCATCTCTGATCAATCAGATGGGCGTGACGCCTTCTATCTCTGCCACTCAATTAAGCATATCTCGTCCTGTCCCGCGCCCTCTCTCTCTTCACCTGCCTCCGGGGGCTTCATTTAAACCCATCTAGCATTCCGAAACCAAATCTTCCCCTCCGAGGTAAACCACTCGACCACACCTTGACGGGGGGCTTCTGTCAGTCCAGGCCAATCTTTCATCCCTCAGTGACGCAACCCTTTCCCATCCCTTGGCACCGCTTTTGGTCCGCCGCTAGGGAAGCCGGCAACCCGAGGTCGACTTGACTTGTCGATTCTCTTTCCCCGTTCCTCAAGAACCTCAACTCATATCCCCCTTGAGCTTGGCATTCGCCTAATTGATCGCTTCCTGCCTGAATGCCCTCCCGTTCTCTCTCTTCTTGATCCAGCGCGTTGCACATAGTCACCGCTTGCGTGTTGTGGTTGCGTTTTCGGCCGCCGTTCTTTGCACCTTGGTTTTGACGCCTTCGCTGTCCTCGTGCAGCCCACGCCCGGTGTCACTTGAGACGACAGACAGGTAACGGATTCCGTTAGCGCCCCCTCAATGCCGCCATCGTCTCGCTCTCTGCACCTCTGCCCAGTCTGCACCGTCCTCTTACTTCAACCCAGACCTCTTCCATTTCAATCCAATATCGCCCAGCTTTTCCGTCGTCCCCTCCCGTCCACGAGTCCCATCTCATCACCTTCCTTGCTCTTTGCGCACCTTTTCGCTTACCCTCGTAATTTTTTGCCCGCCTACATGTACTGACACCTCCCCCCCCAAAGTGCGCCCCAGGTCTCCCCATCTGCTCCCCACTCGCTCTATTCGCTCCTCGCCGCAGCCTCGATATCACGACCAGCCATTCATTCTCTGCGCACATCCCCACCCGGCCACCGCCTTCTCCTAGTGCCCGCCTGCCGGTCGCCAGGAGAGATCGAGAGTCTGGGTGAAGGGCCGGGCCATGGCCGGCTACCAGCGACCCATGAGCTTTTCTGAGAGGAGAGGAAGCGCCCTCAGCGACGACCTGGCTCTCAACACCAACAACAACGCCATGTTAAACCACCGAATGGAGAAGCTGCCCCAGCAGCAGCGACATCTCCGAGGACCCCCGACCCCGAGCATGTCTACACCTGCACCCGATTTCGACCAGCAACTCACAGGCTCTCCTCCACCGCCTCCCACTCCTGCCGCCTCCCCCGGACCGTCAAATTTCCAACCCGACTGGAGCGATGCCGCTGACGATGAAGACTTCTTCCTTGCCAAGGTTCGCCAGCATTTTAAGAATTGTTCCGGTCCCCAGCGGACCCGAGTTCTTGCCGACCTCCTAAACCTCTGCACCAGCCAGCAGTTGAGTTTCGTGCATCAATTTGTCAGCCCCTTGCTCAAGAAGGACCCTTTCACGAGCCTTCCGGATGAGCTATGTCTAAGGGTATGGCAATTTGAGTCCCTTTTCTCTCACTCAACGCTCGTGTACCTGACCTTGTTCCCTTCCAGATTTTGTCCTTCATCGACGATCCAAAAGTTTTGGCTAGAGCATCTCAAGTATCAAAGCGATGGCGAGATCTTCTCAGCGACGACATGACATGGAAGAACCTCTGTGTCAAGCACGACTATGGCCGGAGACTCTCTGAAGTTTACACACAGGCACAGTCGGCCTCAAGGCCCGCCGCCTTTTTCAACAATGCCGATACCGAGATGGTTGCCAGCAACAGCTTTCCTGGCGCTCGCCCGCTCATCGCACACGCATCTAGCTCCCGCAGTTTGGAGGGCTCGCCGACAGGCCGCCCAAAACTACGGTCCTACAAGTCTCACTTCAAGCAGCGGTATTTGGTTGAGGCGGCATGGAGATCCGGAGGTACCAGCACAACAAGAAACATTACACAGGAGGGCGGCGTCGTCACAAGCCTACACCTAACCCCCAAATACATCATCGTCGCTCTGGATAACGCCAAGATCCACGTTTTCGATACCGAGGGTGATTCCCAGCGCACTTTGCAAGGCCACGTTATGGGTGTTTGGGCTATGGTCCCATGGGAAGATACTTTGGTCAGTGGTGGCTGCGATCGTGATGTGCGGGTTTGGAACCTCAAAACAGGGTAAGTTTTGGTAAAAGGGCGGTGGGGAGAGAAAAATCGTTGCTAACGCAGCTGTAGCGCTTGTCTGCATACTTTGCGTGGCCACACGTCAACCGTGCGGTGCTTGAAGATGGCCGACGCCAACACCGCCATTTCCGGCTCCAGGGACACCACTCTCCGAATTTGGGATATTCGCACAGGCCTCTGCAAGAATGTCCTGGTTGGCCACCAGTCTAGTGTCCGGTGCCTCGAGATCAAGGGCGACATCGTTGTTTCCGGTAGCTACGACACCTTCGCTCGAGTCTGGAGCATCTCGGAAGGCCGATGCTTGCAGACTTTGCAGGGCCACTTTAGCCAGATCTATGCTATTGCTTTTGATGGGAAGAGGGTCGTCACTGGTAGTTTGGATACCAATGTGCGAATATGGGATCCCAAGTCGGGGTAAGTGCAGCTGCTGAGTGAGATTTGATGATTGAGACTAACTTTTTTTTTCTTCCCCCCCCCCTTTAGCGAATGCCTCGCCATTCTCCAGGGTCACACTTCCCTTGTTGGCCAATTACAAATGCGTGGTGACACCTTGGTTACCGGTGGTTCTGATGGCTCCGTGCGAGTCTGGTCACTGGAAAAGATGTGTCCTATCCACCGACTTGCTGCGCATGACAACAGCGTCACTAGCTTGCAGTTTGACGACACCCGAGTCGTGAGTGGCGGTAGCGACGGCCGTGTTAAGATTTGGGACCTCAAAACCGGCCAGCTTGTTCGAGAACTGATTGCTCAAGGAGAGGCTGTATGGAGAGTTGCATTTGAGGACGAGAAGTGCGTGGCTCTTGCATTGAGACAAGGCCGCACAGTGATGGAGGTGAGTGGATGGAAATGCATGAAGAACACTTTAGAAACTAACATGCCGCAGGTTTGGTCTTTTTCCCCGCCTGAGGAAATTCTGTATGACCGCCCCTTGTCGCTCCAGCAGCGAGTGCTCGAGGATGACCCGAATCGACCCCAAAGCGCCATGGCTATCGACTATCGAAGTTCGGTCTCGGGAATGGACAGTCCAACTAGAGACCGGTCTAACCAAGATGTCGATATGGAGGATGCCGGCCCTTCGACCGCTCCGCTGCAAGGCGGCACCTTCTTTCATGACGACTAAGGGCGTCCAGTTGGCATAGCCATAATTGATATGGCTTGCATGCGTCTTGTGGTCATTAATTGTTTATCGTCTCGGGTTTCCTGGCGTGGGGGCTCCGTTATAATGGAATCGGCACTTATTTTAGGGACGGGTCGGGTCACCCGCCCTCACATTTGTATACTGGGCGTGCTTCAGGTTGTTATAGAGAGGACAAAGACAAACGTGGGAAGCATGTTACGGCGTTGCTGCATCATCTGGTCGCGCATTGCTAGGGAGATTTGCATGGAATATGAAAGCATGAACACGGAAGGGATGGAATTGGGAGCTTCATTATCAGGAACAAACTGAGGAGTTGAGTCTACATATTATCTAGCTTGGGCTTGTTTGTGAAAGGCTACGGCGGGCTGATATTTATTCTTTTTTACATGGGCTGCTCAAAATAATACCAGAGATATCACGATGTTTGATAGAATAGAGCAATCCGTGTTCGAAGCAAAAGACAGGCAACATTTATCTCAGGTGCACTGACGATCAAAATTGTCAGGAGACGTAAGCTTCGTTTTTGAGTTCCCGCGCCTCTCCAGAATCGCGTCTTTTTTTTTTCCCTCTCATGTCTCGCCATCTTTTTGACTCGGTCGTCGGGTAAAAAAGGAGGACATACGTTAGTGCGAAAGAGCCCCACCACCGAACCGTCCGGACTGAATTACACCGACGACTCCACTGAAAGATAGAACCGCATTCTAGATCAATGACATGCGTACGAACGGATATTTTGCTTGGAGACACTGTAGAGGGGACTGATAAACGTAAAATCAACACGGGCACACCAAAAACCCAGCGCTGCTGGGATCCGACGCCGGAGAAGCGCCGGGATTTGGAGACGACAAGCAATCACGTGGGATGCGCTAGTACGTTTATGGACTAGACTTTTCCAACAAGCCAAGCTCAACGCTCAACACCGCGATTTTTCTGAGCTCCATTTAGACAAATCGTCGTTACCCGCACGATAATCCTCCTTCACTCAATTGACTAGAGGTATCACCAGATTCGCGATGTTGTCCAGAGCTCTCCGAGTCCCCAGAGCGCTGCCTCTGCGTGCTGCTCCCCGGGTTATCGCTGCCCGCTCCGTCACCACCAACGCCGCTTCTGCGTCCCTGAGCCACTCTGTCCCTCAGGTGAGTGAAATGCGCCCTTTCCCGACTATGAGCCAGAGGAAGAAGATTCTTCTTCCAGCCCGATTGTACCGGCCTTATTCTGTACTTGGCATGTTGTGCTAATTCGTCTTCCGCTCCAGGCCGACGACGAGCCCTTCTCCGTCGACCTCAGCGATGAGAGCTTCGAGACGTACGAGCTGGACCCTCCCCCTTACACCCTCGAGGTGACCAAGAAGGAGCTGAAGGACATGTACTACGATATGGTCAGCATCCGGTACGTTTCAATTACACACCGCCAACCCATTGAGGCCGAAATCGCTAATAATCCCGCAGTCAGATGGAGATGGCCGCCGACCGTTTGTACAAGGAGAAGAAGATCCGTGGTTTCTGCCATCTGTCTACTGGCCAGGAGGCCGTTGCTGTCGGTATTGAGCACGCCATCACCAAGGAAGACGACATTATCACCTCCTACCGATGCCACGGCTTTGCCCTGATGCGCGGTGGTACCGTCCGATCTATCATTGGTGAGCTTCTTGGTCGCCGTGAAGGTATCGCCTACGGTAAGGGTGGCTCCATGCACATGTTCGCCAAGAACTTCTATGGTGGCAACGGTATCGTCGGTGCCCAGGTCCCCGTTGGTGCTGGTCTGGCTTTCGCCCACAAGTACAACGGCAACAAGAACGCCTCCATCGTCCTGTACGGTGATGGTGCCAGCAACCAGGGTCAGGTCTTTGAGGCTTTCAACATGGCCAAGCTCTGGAAGCTCCCTGCCCTCTTCGGCTGTGAGAGTAAGTTGAATTGTTTGTTGGCACACTGACGGCTTGACGCTAACAAAACCTCCAGACAACAAGTACGGTATGGGTACCTCTGCTGCTCGTTCTTCCGCCTTGACCGACTACTACAAGCGTGGTCAGTACATCCCCGGTCTCAAGGTTAACGGCATGGACGTTCTTGCCGTCAAGGCTGCTGTTAAGTACGGAAAGGAGTGGACCGCTGCCGACAAGGGTCCTCTTGTTCTTGAATACGTCACATACCGATATGGTGGTCACTCCATGTCCGACCCCGGTACCACCTACCGAACCCGTGAGGAGATTCAGCGCATGCGCTCCACCAACGACCCCATCTCCGGCCTCAAGCAGAAGATTCTTGACTGGGAGGTCGCCACCGAGGATGAGCTGAAGCAGCTCGACAAGGAGGCCCGCGCCAAGGTTAACGAGGAGGTTGCCGCCGCCGAGGCTATGGCTCCTCCCCCCGCCACCCCCGATATTCTGTTCGAGGACATCTACGTCAAGGGTACCGAGCCTCAGTTTATCCGAGGCCGAATCCCCGAGGAGAACTACTACTTTAACTAAGGAAGAAGAGGCTTAGGAGCGGAGGGATTGGGCCGTACTTGTAATGATTCCTAACACCTTTGTTGCCTACTGTAATATACATCCATGATTAGAGGGCTAGCTATATTGGCCAAATGGACACGGACGAGGGCCTGTGTCTACTTCCTGTGAGATAAAGAATGGTTATGATAGGAGTCCAGAAAACGAATTTTCTTTCTTATCAGTTCTGCAACACCGTCGTATGATACAAAATTGCTGAATGTTGAGGTTGAGTCTGGTTGGGTCCGGAACAATTGCGGGAATGGCTATCACGTGACACGCGTCGCGTGCCTGGGCATTCAATCCCCGTCGCGAAATCCAATTAACGCGATTCTGCCTGGAGGCGCGTCATGCTTAGATCCAGTGTCACTTGTCGGCGAGGCCCTACAACCGCCTTTCTCCTCCGCCATCCTGTCTCACAACCAGTTCTACGACTCTCGGTTTTCTCTATTTCGCAAAATTCCTGGACCATGGCTCCCCAACAGGCAAAATTGCAGTATGTCAAGCCATCGCAGACCACGCTGGGGTGTGTCCGCATATGCCATGGAATGTCGTGAGAATCCACGCTGACAGTTGCTCTGCAGAAAGTTCTTTGGCGCAAAGGGTGCACCGCCTAAGCAGACAAAGCTCTCCTTTAGCACCAGGCCAAAGAAGGAGGAACCAAAGGAGGAGGAAGTTAGCTCCAAAGAGACTTCGGATGCCGAGAAGGGTGAGAGCCCCTTGAGCCATTGGGCAGTAGCATGTGCATTTGGCTAATAAGAGTGCAGACTCCAAGAAGCGCACGAGATCGACTAATAAGAAGGCTGCCTCGGAGGAACCTACCGTTAAGGAGGAAGAGGCGGAGGATGATGCCGATGCCCCAGTCACCAAGCGAGCGCGACGAACCCGGAATAGGATTGAAGAGGATGAAGACGAGGACGAAGAAATGAACGTTTCTGTCAAAAAGGAAAAGACTCCTTCCCCTCGAAAGAGGTCGGCATCGCCCAAGGCCTCACCCAAGAAGTCACCTAAGAAATCGCCCAAGAAAGCAAAGGTCAAGAAGGAGCCTGCGCCTACGCCTGCTGCAGAGGAGGCAGACGAGTCAAGCAAGGAGGAACCAACAGAATCAGCATCTGAGGCGGAAGAAGAAGCTGATGTCGACGACGAAAAGCCCGAGGCTGCTGCCAAAGCCCGAGAGAAAGTCCAGACCACGCTCAATGCGAAAAAGAAAGACCCCTATCCTGACTGGAAGCCTGGTACTCCTGTGCCTTATGCGGCGCTTTGTACAACATTCTCCCCCATTGAAATGACCACCAAGCGTCTCATAATTATGGAGCATTGCTCGTTGTTCCTGCGTCAAGTCATGCGTCTCACGCCGGAAGACCTGCTTCCCACTGTCTTGCTCATGATCAACAAGCTTGCTCCTGACTATGCTGGTATTGAGCTTGGCATTGGCGAGTCGCTGATCATGAAGGCTATTGGAGAGACGACCGGCCGAAGCCTTCAAGTTATCAAGGCCGACCAGAAGGAAATTGGTGATCTTGGCCTTGTGGCTGTCAAGAGTCGATCTACTCAACCCACCATGTTCAAGCCCAAGCCCCTTACCATTAGGGGAGTTCACCAGGGACTGATGAATATTGCCACCGTCACTGGTAATGGTGCCCAGGGACGCAAGGTCGATCTGATCAAGAAGTTGCTCTCTGCAGCCGATGCCTATTCTCTTGGTAAAATTGACGTGAACAAGGACAAGGGAGGACCCAGCGAAGCCAAATTTATTGTTCGTTTCCTGGAGGGTAAGCTGCGACTTGGTCTTGCTGAGAGAACTGTTCTGGTCTCGCTTGCCCACGCCGTGGTTGCGCACGAGGCAGAGGCTCGAGGTAAGCCTCCCACTACCTCCGAGGTGGAACAGGGAGAGTCTATCCTCAAAACCGTGTACAGGTAAATTCTAACCCCCCTCCACCCTTCGCTCTGTATTTTGCTAATTTTCTTTAGCGAACTTCCGAGTTACGATGTTATCATTCCCGCCATGATGGAGCATGGTATTATGAACCTTCGTGACAACTGCAAACTTCGACCTGGCGTGCCGTTGAAGCCCATGTTGGCGAAACCTACCAAGGCAATCACTGAGGTGCTGGATCGATTCGAAAACCAGACTTTCACATGCGAATACAAGTACGATGGCGAGAGAGCACAGATTCACTATGTGGCCAAGGATGCTTCTGAGAAGCTCAGCCAATCTGCCCTGGGAGCAACCAAGGAGGTGGGCACTGGTGTTGCTAGTATCTTCTCTAGAAACTCGGAAGATCTGTCCAAGAAGTATCCTGATATTCTGGCCAAGCTACAGACCTGGGTCAAGCCAGATACCAAGAGCTTTGTCCTTGATTGTGAGACTGTGGCTTGGGATGTGGATGAAAAGAAGGTGCTGCCTTTCCAACAACTAATGACTCGCAAGAAGAAGGACGTCAAGCTGGAAGATGTTAAAGTCAAGGTTTGCGTCTTCGCCTTCGACCTGCTTTACCTGAACGGCGAGGCTGTTGTGCAAAAATCATTGCGCGAGCGCCGAGACCTCCTCAGGGAATCCTTTGTGCCTGTTGAGGGAGAATTTGCGTTCGCCACAAATATGGATGGCCAGGAATTGGATGAAATCCAGGTGTTCCTTGACGAGAGTGTCAAGGCCTCATGCGAAGGCCTGATGGTCAAGATGCTAGACGGTACAGAGAGTGGATATGAGCCCAGCAAGCGTAGTCGAAATTGGCTGAAGGTAAGTTGTAATCCGCTTGGGACCAACTTGGGTGAGGGTGCTAACCAGTACGTTCTAGATCAAGAAGGATTATCTTTCTGGTGTTGGAGACTCACTTGATCTTGTTGTCCTGGGAGCGTATTACGGTAAGGGTAAGCGGACTTCTGTTTACGGTGCGTTCCTCCTTGCGTGTTACAACTCCAACACGGACACATACGAGACTGTCTGCAACATCGGAACTGGTTTCTCGGAGCAAGTCCTCGAGGACCTGCACAAGCAGCTCTCTGAAATCACCATTGACCACCCCAAGCCCTTTTACTCGCACTCTTCTGGTGGCCAACACCAGCCCGATGTGTGGTTCGAGCCTCGTTTTGTCTGGGAAGTGAAGACTGCAGATTTGACCCTCAGCCCGCGCTACAAGGCCGGTGCAAAGGAGGGCGTCGATCCTTCTGGCGATAAGGGAATCAGCTTGCGTTTCCCTCGATTTATCCGAGTACGTGATGACAAGAAGCCCGACGCGGCCACCTCGAGCAGGCAGGTTGCCGAGATGTACCGCAAGCAGGAGAGTGTCACCAAGAACAAGGGCCCCTCTGTGGACGATGATTTTGAGTACTAGACGCTGATAGATGGTGCTATCGCGAGGCAAGGATGTACTGAGCCGAGGAGGAGCAGCTTTACCAATCCTTATTACCGAATGGGATGGAGTTTGGGGAGAGAGCATTTTTCCATTTGCTTTTTTTACGAAAGGCACACATGTACCATATAGCATCGCAACATCCCATGAAACAATATGACTTTACGGACGTAATTACACAAACCCAGCAAACTAGGCCGCAGTTCGACTCTTGATGACACATGCCATGTTTAAAAAGATGAAATTGCCTACCAAAACCAGAGGTATTACACCCGTGACGGACAAGAACAAAACCGCGAGAACCGCCTTGCGTCTAAACTTGTCTAAAACCCGATAACCTTCTATAACATGGGCCCCCCGCTACGAATACTGTCCCGATCATCACCGTCGTCAGTGCCCCGCAATAAACCATGCTGCTCACGAGCATCATTGTCATCGTTGACAAGGCCCGTGATGCCCGTCTCCATGCCGGGTGCCGCTGGGAGGCTGCTGGTACGTCTGGTCTCAGCGGCACCGTTGAGGACATACCAGGCGTCCTTCTTTGTGAGGAGACCTTGGAGCACGCCGCGATCACTGAAGAGGACGTAGCGCAGACCTAGCTTTTGGAAGTAGCTGGCGACACGGTGCATGGAGCTGTGTGAAGGGAGAGTGAGCGGCGTCTGGTCCATCCAGGGGCGGAGGTCAAGCGTGGAGCGCGGGTCAGCCAGAGGCTGGTGAGAGAAGAAGGCCTCTGTCTCTGGCGGCAGAGACCTGGGCGGTTGGGTGGAAGCGCGGAGGTTATAGGCCAATTCGGCACGAGAGATGTAGCCCAGGAGCGTGGCCTCCCGGGGGTCTGAAATCACTGGGAAACCGCGGTAGGGGTGCATCTCGAGGATGGTGCCGAGGGAGGCGATGGTGTGGCCGGTGGCCGTGAGGACGACAAGGTCCTCGATGCGCGTCATGATTTGGGACGCGGGGATGTCTGGGATAATCATTTCCTCGCTATTGTCGAGGAAAGGATACTCCTTGAAGTGGATCCAGGCCTCGTAGATGCCCTGGCGAGAGAAGGCATCGCCAACCCACTTGGATATCATGACGGCAATCATGATGGGGAGCACGTAGGTGAGGGCACCGGTAAGCTCAAACATGATGACGACGATAGAGACGGTCATTCGAGTCACACCTGCAAGAGCAGCTGCTGCACCAACAATGGCGTAGGTGCCAGGAATGACACATGGGACATCGGGCTCGCATGATGAGAAGATGAAGAAGCCAGGGTGGTTAGTGACCCAGATCTCCATGATGATACCGACAGCGCGACCGGCCAGGGCACCAATGGCCATGGACGGCAGGAGAATACCTGCGGGAATCTGCAGGCCAAATGTGATGGAGGCGAGGAAGAAGCCGACGACTGCAGCAAAGACGAGTAGCACAATGGTGCTGGCCGAGGCGGCCCCTGTCTTACAGAGGCCGATCTGGTCGTCCAGGACCCGTGAGCAGTCAGTGAAGAGGTTGGAAACAAGCTCAGAGGCTTGAAACTTCATGTAAAAGTTGGGATAGTTGATAAGCGCCGTCAGGAAAGCCACAATCAAGACTTGAGAGATGGGGCCGGGAAGCCAGGTGTTTGCCTTTTTCCACCGAGCAACGGCCATGTTGGCCTTGATGAAAAGTCCGCCGTAGACGCCCTAAATTACTTGTCAGTTCGTTGGAACATGTCTAATGAATAGAGGAGACTTACCCCGATGACTCCAAGGATGGCATACGGCATAATCTCGAATCGGTGCCATGGGACACTGTATTGGACCTGATACATGACAAGCTTGCCGGACCGGAAGGGGTCGAATGCTTGCAACACCACAGCAGCTGTCATGGCACACACAAAACTTTGCCACATAGTCTTGTCAGGGAAGTAGTATGACAATTGCTGCCGTTTTGTAAGCCTTTGGCTTGCTGAAGAGAAAAGGGCTTAATCTCACGAACCTCGAGACTGAAAAGGACACCACCAATAGGAGAACTAAAGGCAACTGAGATGCCTGCAGCCGCAGCGGCCGACAGAACTTCTCTTTTTCGAGCTAAATGAGGTTAACAATGCTGTTAATACAGTGATAATTGGGCGCTTCACCTTCATTCTCATTAATATTCCGGAATAATTTTACGAAAAGATTGGCACAACAACAGGCGACATGAACAAGGGGACCTTCCTTGCCAAGCCACATTCCAGATGCTACAGCAAGAACCTGGACAATGTTAGTCGAGGAGACTGATGCTCAGCCTAGTCAAACATACGAGGCCAAAAGACTTGGTAATCAAAGTCCAGGTGCCCAGGAATCGCTGGATAACAAAGCCACCAAGCACTGTCTTGATCTCGGGGAGACCACTGTGCTTGGCATAAATAGCATATTCCTGCACGAGAATTGCGGCCAGGTATGCGACAAAGATCTAGAAGAAGAAAAAGAGAACCATGTTAGTTGCGCTGGCGCGGGGGGAGAAGCGGACGAGTTCGTCATGCATACCGAAAAGACGATGAAGAAGAGGTACTCGATGAACCATTTGCCGATAGCAGAACTAATACCAAGTGCATCGCCCCAAGACTTCCATCCGTCACACTTGGAGCCCTGGTCGTAGCCGTAGCAGCAAAAGGCCTTGTTCAAGTAGAAGTGGCCGCCCTCGGGCCCATTGGAGCAGTAGCCCACCTTGAGATCGGCAAGCCAGTCGGTGCATACGTCGATGCCAGCGGCAATTGCGCCGACGAGCATACCCGTCAGCAGCAGGACGACCCAGACCTGGCTCGCGTCGAGAAGCCGCTGAATGTAGCCAATGACGCCGCTGGCGCTCGAGTACAGGTAGCGCAGGCGCTGGCGCTCCTTGGTGTACTCGAAGATCCAGTCGATGGCCGTCAGATCTTCGTAGGCTACACGCCGGCCAGGACCCTCCATGTACCAATCGAGGGGCACGCCATCCTTGGACGACGCATTCAGGCCGCCCGATTCATGGTTCGGCGAGCTGCTGGAGGCGGGGAAAATGGCGGGAGATGCGCCTCTGGTCGAGGAGGCTGCGGAGGAGTTGGCAAAGGGGGATGTGATGGCGGAGAGGAGGCGAGAGGGGCCCGAGAGGTGGGATTGCGGCTGTCTGCGCTTGAAGGATATCGGAGCGCCGAGGTCGCTCTGGAGCGGGTCGTCGTCTAGCACGCGGCGCTCATCGTCGTCGTCGTGGCCGAGGAAGTCGAGCTCGTCGCGATCGTCGGGGTTGGAGTTGGGGGTCCCATGCGCCGAGGAAGCAGACGTCGAGGCGAAGCCGTACGGGTCGTTCTGGGATACTCCAGACATGATGCGACTCATACCATGGTGCTCTGACGACGCTCAAAGTCGGGAGTCTTGAGGGATGTCGAGGAGCGGCTGGCGGTGATATGCCGGAGCTAGGTAACAGTTATACAATACTGTGTTGGAGAGGCCTGGCGGGCTGCGTGGTACCTTTAGTGGCTGGTGAGCTGGTGTTTTACTGGAGCCTGGCGCAAGTCCGAGTACATGTGTACAGGGAGGCGCTTGTACTTTGGATCCTGGTTTCACCAACCTTGTAGGCTCAACTTCAATTAAAGCGCAATGCGGCTAGGGAATGGTTCCGTTTCAATCGATTTCTGAAAAATGCGTACAGCTGAGCCATGCTTTCTCCTGATTTGCAGCCAGGGTTTCCCTTGGAGTATCTGTCATGTTCGCCCTGCTGGCCAAGCCAAGCAATCAGAGGCGCCATCCAAGCTATCATGACAACCATGATGTAATGATTCCGGTCTTCTCTCGAATGAATTTTACTTGCTCTTGAACGAAGCATCGATGCCTTATTTAATCCCATACACGGGATTTTGATTGCTGGTCAGACCAATGTTTATTTCTACGTGGCGCATAACAATTTCATCTCAATCCGGTACAACTGAGTCTAAAAGCCACACACTTGGAATTCACATCCCCACCGGCCCGATGATGTTCCGAAAGACACAGCACCGAACGGAATGAAGAATGGGTAGTAATGCTCTCCCTTGCTGACTATCTGGGTGAGGTTTTTGGAGGGAAAGAAAAAGAATGGAAAGAAATCTGCCAAATATTCTAACACCATGATATGAATACATGTTCTTGTTATTCATGTGAGTCGTAGCGTGAATGGCTGCGAGGGACATCAATCACGGTGGGGTTTGTCTTGTAGATGAAAAGAGTATCAATCAAACTAGACAATGTTTTCTATAGCTCGCTCATCAAATTTCCATTGCTCTTCGTTGGCCTGCCTGACAGTTGGCTGCATCGAGTTATAGTCTCTTCATAGCTTCTAATGCACTTAGCGGGGTGGGTGAGATGCGAAAATAGCGGGTCACCATCCATCACAGGCTTGAATAGCTACAATCCAGCATCTTGATTTCATTGCGTCATCTCTATTTTCGAATAAGCCAGCAATTAAAGAAAGGCAACCGGAACTGGTGGTTTCAACCGTGCCTGTATCGGCTTGAAATCCCACTTCCAACCAACACACCGACTAGGCGCAACCCTTTTTAGATTGTCTCGAGGCAACGGACTGGCCTATATCAGAATTAACCATGGCAGATTCAACTCCCAATACGGAGTCGCAGGGTGGCTCAGCGCCCAACAGCCCGGCTGATATCGAAAAAATACACACACTACTGCGGGCTAAAGATGATACGCAGAGGTTTGTCGGTCTAGCTCTCCTCAAATCTGTTTTAGATAGCTCGCCAGAGCTGCGACAAGATGAACAGGTCGTCCAGAGCCTCTGGGACAGCCTGTCTGCCAAGTTTCTTGACCGGCTAATACGTACGGGCTCCAATCCCTCCAAGAAAGACGCAAAGGAAATGCTCGACCTGGCCGTCTCTGTCCTTCACACCTTCGCTTCTCTTCTTCCTGATCGTGCAGGTAACGACGTCAAGTTTCTTGACCGGATTCCTGGCCTCGTCAATGCTACTCTGTATAGGTATGAATAAGAAAAATGAAAGAAATTTATATAATTGATTGGATTCTAATACAGACTATAGCTCACAAGAAACTACGGGACTAATTCTACAACTTCTCTACACACTAGTCAGCACGCAGGACGGCGCAAAGGTTTTCGTCCAAGTAGACGACATCAGTTCTCTTACCGAAATCGCCCCTTCCAATTCTATGGTGCTCGACATTCTTGGCTTTGCATGGTTAAATACAATGACCGTGATCGAGGACCCATCTGCCCTAGCTCGCCAAGTAGACGCTACAATTCAGAGCCTCGTGTCCTCGTTTACAGGCACCGATGCTGTGACTTTGCTCGAGTTTTTGGGTCTCTTCCTTCGCAATGCGAACGCTGTTGTATGTTGAGTCAAATATATTCATAAGGACATGGGCTAACATGTTTCCTAGGTTGTTCCTCGCCAGCCTAAGTGGCTCCAGAGCGTCGTCAACTACATTCACAATCTAGTTACTAGTCGCCCAACTCCTGAGGCACGCTCGGCTTATACCAACGCTACCGCATCTCTCCTACAGACATACCAGCCTGAAGCTGCAAAAATCATTTTTTCGGATAGCACAAAGGATGGAAACGCCTTCTCGTTTCTTCTTGTTAATCTTTTGCTCATCGACATCAGATCATCTGCCCCTACGCTTTTGGAGCAACTCAACAAGCCAGAATATCCAAAGACGTCCCGCCGGCTCGGGTCCGCCTTTGACATCATCGCCGTCTTTTTGGGGTACTTGATCCAATCTCTCGAGGAAGAATCTTTGGAGACATTCATCATGCCCCCGGATAACCTGCTGAAGCTGCGAAAGAGCATTTCCGAGACCATGTCCGTCACCATTGAGTACCTTCGTGATAGGTGGGATGCCTCTGTGGCTGGAGCCATGGGTCTGCACACGGATGCTCGTGCAGGAGTTACAGAGACGGCCACAGGCTCCCACTATACTCTTGCCTGGGACTCGATGAAGGACAATGCGGATGAGGACATGTTCATCTTGTCTGCAATAAGAGCACTTGCTATTTGGATCCGAGAGGACGAAAACGACACTCTCAGAAAGGAGACAACCGGATTGATGGACATGTTCATGGAGCTTTACAAGTCAAACCCCCGGGAAAAGCTCGACTTTCGCTCCCCTGTCCTCGTTGCCCTGGAAGGTCTCATTACCATAAAGAAGGGCCGTGAAATTTTCCTGGCCAACGACGGCTGGCAAATCCTCAGCCGCGATCTGCTCTCGATATTCCAGCACAGCTCCCCTGGAAGTCTTGAGGCAGACGCCTCTCGAGCTACCGATATTGTGCGCATACTTCTTCCTGTTGTTGAAGAAGAGGCCGGCGGAATTCCCGAGGCTTGGATGGATCTCATCACTGGCATCGCAGCAATAGATGCCTCCAGCCTGGAGCAGCCGTCACTATCTGTCCAAGAAGCCCTGCTTGCTGTGATCCAGCTATCTTGTGCGGTACTCGTAAGTGCAACCCAAGGTATGCGACAGAGGTACAAGCACTCTATTGCAGCTATCAGCGGCATTAGCGCACAACTTGCTAGGCATATCGATGAAAATGGGCCGCTAAGGGAGATGCTCGAAGATGTACTGGCTACCCTGAAAGGCTTGTCTTAAGATGGGGTATAACGAGGAGCGTCTGGCGAGCATATCCCGTTCCATGTACATGATGAGCATGTAAGTGGCTTATTCAGAGTGGCAAACTACTTTTTCATTCCGTCACCATGACCCTAACCTGTATGAGGGGTAGACGGCAATCTCGGCGAGTTCATGATAGAATCATGTATTTAAACAGGCTGTAATCGGCAATTGAGAAAATAGCAGTCACTATTTGCTGCTGAACGAGCAAAAAAGTCTTCAATTTGTTAGAATATTCATCCGCAAATCAATTGTCGTACCAATATACAAGAGTGCTCCATAAGATTCAATCAAGCCAACTTCTATAAAACATATGAACATTACCAACCAACCCTCAATCCATCGTCTTCGTTTAACTCAAATCACAAGTGCTATAGGCGCAAGGCTATTCCAGCCCCAGAGAGAAAAAATGACCACTGCTCATTACGACGTGCTTGTTATCGGCTCCGGCCAGGCTGGCAACCCAGTTGCCAAAGCCTTCGCCAAAGCTGGCCGCACAACTGCCGTCGTGGAACGAGCTGCGCTTGGCGGAACCTGCGTCAACACCGGGTGCACACCAACCAAGACCATGATCGCATCGGGCCGCGCGGCATACATGGCGAGGCGCGCTGCCGAGTACGGCGTGAAGACGGGCGAGTCTTCCGTGGCTGTGGACATGGCCCGCGTCCGACAGCGCAAGAGGGATATAGTCGCGCAATGGAACAGCGGCAGCGTCAAGGGTTTGGAGAGCGCAGGCGTGGAGGTTTTGATGGGACGGGCGAGCTTTGTGGGTGATCGGAGAGTCAAAGTGGCCTTGAACGACGGCGGGGAGAAAGAAGTGAGTGCCGAGACGGTGTTTATCAATGTCGGGGAGCGAGCCTCTCGTCCAGATATTCCAGGACTGCAAGACGTTGATGCCTCGCGGGTACTAGATTCGACCACCGTCATGGAGTTGGACGAGGTTCCAAAACACCTGGTTGTTCTCGGTGGTGGATACATCGGACTCGAGTTTGGACAGCTGTTCCGCCGGCTAGGTGCTGATGTGACCATTATCCAAAGGGCATCGCAGCTGGTGCCTCGCGAAGATGAGGATGTCGCGGAATGTTTGCTTGAAATACTGCGAGAGGATGGTATCACGGTTCACTTGTCGAGCACTGCTACATCTATATCGAGGGTCAAGGAACCATCATCCCTTTTACTCGAGGTCAAGTGTCCGTCACACAAGGTGGAGGTATCAGGATCTCATCTTTTGGTTGCAACAGGCAGAGTGCCGTACACGGATGGATTGAATCTATCTGCTGTTGGGATCAAGACCACACCTAAAGGCCACATTGTTGTCGACGAAAAGCTTCAAACCACAGCCCCAGGCGTGTACGCACTGGGTGATGTGCACGGTGGTCCCGCCTTCACTCATATATCCTACGACGACTTCCGCATCGTTCGCACCAATTTCTTGTCAGACCACATGCCACCCACGACGCCTCTCATGGCTACAACACAAGCTTCGCGCTCAAGAACATTGAACCCGTACTGTGTGTACACTGACCCACAGCTGGGACATGTCGGGTTGCATATGAAAGACCTAAAGAGCAGTGGTCGCCAGGTGAGCATCGCTAAAATGCCGATGAGCTACGTTGCAAGAGCACTCGAGACGGCAGAACCACGCGGAATCATGAAGGCAGCGGTAGATTCTCAGACGGGAGAGATACTAGGCTTTACCTGTCTAGGGATCGAGGGTGGTGAGATCATGTCGATTGTGCAGACTGCAATGATGGGCGGGTTGAAATGGTGGGATTTAGAGGCAGCTGTGTACGCACACCCGACCTTGGCTGAAAGTTTGAATAACCTCTGGGGCCACCTGAGATGATACGGCAGGACGAGAAGGAAACTTATGAATGCTAGCTTGATATCATGATGCCTCTACAGGCGTTGTCTGAGACTGTGTTTCCGTGACATTTGCTGCAACGTCTCCTTTCTTCTCCGCCGCAGCCCTAGCCTTTGCCATTCGCTTTCGTGCTCGACGGATTTCGATTTCGATTCTGAGCATCTCCGCATTGACATAGACAAGCCTGGGGATAACCTGTTCAACTGCTTGGATTGATTGCGTCTGAGCTGCGCGAAGAGGCATCGGGGCAAAAAGACCGAACCAGTGGAGAGGGTTTTTGTTTTGCTTGCGTTTCTTCTGTGGCTTCTCGGCGGCATCTTCCGTTTCGCCGGGTTTGTCATTGTCTTCATGGTTTTCTTCATCTGCCTTGCTTTCGATTTCCTCTTCGGCTTCCTCAGACTGCTCTGCAGGGGCATCCACAACGGCGAAAGTGACTTGCTGCTTGTCGTCCACCTCAATGTTCAAGCGCCGGATAGCTTGCATTCTCTCGTCATAGTGATCCTGCCCGTATCTCATACCACGCTCACCGGAAAAGTTCGCGCGCGCAATGCCTTGGTAGACGCTGGTTTGGAGCTGGGAGAGGCTCTGGCGCAGGGACGTGTACTGATCTAGTAAACTCAAGTAGGTTTCCAAGAGCTCGTCGATGTTTTGTTGCTCCATGTTGGCTTGGGTCTCAACAATCTGATATAAAAGAGAAGAAACAAGAATCACCAATTCAATCCTTTTTTTCGAGGGTGAGGAAATTGTATGGGATCTGTCTGGCTTCACAAATGCGAGGTTCAGGTAAGCCAGGGTGTCTGGAGTCGGTGGAGGTTGGGATGCGGAAGCCTAATTAGTTGCATCATTACGGTTTATCGCATGTGTGGTGGCATTGATGCCTTCCCCGTACCCAGATTAAGACAGCGTGACGGGGTCATTAAGCCAAGGAAAATAGGCCCTAAAAAGGAGGAAAAGAGAAGAGTGATCAAGTTAGATTAGATTGGACCAGAGAGTATATTTAATGTCCGGGTCCGTTGTTGGGTTTGCATCTCAGAGGACCTCCAGTCCAGACCAACTGCGGGATGGCTGACACTAATGTTAGAATTGCCAGACTCCATCCCACCGTTTTCCACCCTGCACTATCCCTGATCAAACCTCCCATAATCGGGCCCAGAATTGTGCCTCCCGAAAAGGCCGCATTGTACAGACCGTAAGCCTGTGCGATAGGTGCTTCTCCCGACTTCTCCTCGTCGCTTTGGATAGCCCAGTTGATCTCCGCCATCAGAGGCCCAAATACACATGCCACTCCAAGTCCAATGCCAACTAGAAGCCTACATAGTAAAACCTTGTCGGTCACAGTGTCCTTAGATACGAATCGCAGGCAGATCAGGAACGGTGTTGCAAAGAGGAAGCCGAATGTAGCTAGCCACTTCGGGCCATATCGATCACCCAAGCCTCCAATGAGAGGACTGAGGAAGGACGGCAGGACAAGGGGCAAAAAGATGAGTCCGGCACCGGCGGAATCCCAATTAAACATGTTCTCCACCAGCAGCGGAAGCGTGCTGTCAAATGATGTTTGGATGATGGCTTGAACCAGAGTTCCCCAGAGTGCCGCCAACAAACGAGGTTTCCGTAAAAGTCCGATCAGGATCCCTAGAGGTGAGCTGGTTCCGCGCACAGGTACATCTGAAGGTTTGTTTTCCTTTGTTTGGACATCTCCCGCGATTTTGATGGGCACCGGCGAATTTGTTGGGGCCCCCTCGAGATCTGAGGATGGTATTGTCGCAGGTTCGTCGAGCCATCGTTTGGCATCCTTGACCTCTATTATCGCGAGACGAAGAGCGATATCCACTGCCAAGACTCCAAAGCACATGGCAAAGACAGAATAATATCCCCCTTTGTGGTATACGACGCCACCCAGTAGCGGTGCCGCGAGGATGCCAAGACTCGCTCCCATACCAACCCACCCGGTAGCTTTGCCCACGTCGCTGCTATCAACCGTGTCGATAACGAGTGCTAGCCCAACAGTCCAGGTTAGCGCAGCAGAAATGCCCTGCAAAGCCCGGCCAATCATAAACATGGCCAAGCTCTTACTCAGGCAAAGAACGACCGTTGCAGCACCTAATGCCACCAACCCGGTGAGCATAGGAATTTTGCGGTTCTGAAATCGATCGGCAATATAGCCCCATATGGCTGCATTTTTAGTTAGTAAACAACCTCTAGGTACGCCTTCCCACTTGAGAGCTCACGCGAAAATATCAACAGAGATGCCCCGTAAACTGCGAGAGACATTGAAATCCAATATTGTACTCTATCAGAGTCCACTCCAACTCGCGACTCGAGCGAGAAGGGCATTACAGGAACAATAACGGCATAGAGAAAAATGTCCTATAGGGTGAAGTTAGCGTTTCTCCTTTCAAAGACTCCTGAGTTGGCAGTCGTGAATATCGGGATTTGTATTAAGTGACATGCATACAGAGAAACAGGCAAAGGAGCAAGTGGTAACAATGAGCCCTGACGAACTCCGCGACTTGACCAAGGCCGGCGGCTTATCATGCCAAGGCCACTTGATGAGGGCCATATGGGTCGGTTCCTGAACTTGTGCTTGGGACTCGATGACGGATGGGACTTGTACTCAGACTCAGCGTGGAGCTGTTCGACTACGTTCCTCTTTTTGTCTGTCTGATCATATTACCGACTTTTTTTTTTCCGCATTCAGAGGAAGCAGGGTGGAGTAATTCAACCGGACTCCTGGTCGAGTTGCCAGATGGGGTTAGTGTGCACCATGTTCAACACCGGAAAATTACTCGAGAGGATGAGACCGTTTCGTCAGGATGGTAGAGGTAGGATCGGGGGGAGGGGTTTTTTTTTATTGGCTGGTTCAAACAACAAACATGTTCCGGTTCGACATGTGCAAGCCAGCTTAGCACGAAGCAGACGTGGGCTCGATGTGAAGGTTCCGCCTACGGGTGTAGCCTTGTTGAGCATGGACACTCTAACCGACAATCATGGACGCTTTGTCGCTAAATATTACGAAGGCCCTGGATCCTGGTGTTGAGGATCGGATCGGGGATTTCCCGGGTCTGGTCCCGAGCTCCAGGTCGAGGGGTTCAATAAGGCTTGAAGGAACCATGTCGGCAACTGCTCCCGAGCTCGGGCTCGCTTGTTAACTTGGTTTCGACCCGCAATGATTTCTTCGCAACCGGCATATTGACATTATAGGATGTGCCGCGGTTGACCCGATGTGTTTTGATTACACTCTGTCGTTTGTCAAAGAACGGGTCTCTGAGAGTGGGTTGAGCCCAGTAAGGGGGTGTGATTGAACCGAAAAGATGTATGAAGGGGAAGAGAGATGGAACGGAGATAGACTTTGGGAAACCGAGCGTTGCACCAAGACTCAACGTCCCTTGAGCCCGTTAAACAAGCTCTAACCCATATGCATTCGCCGGTATTTTATCCTAAGTTGGGTCTCGTCGCAATGCATATTGCCTAGGACTAGCGTCCGCCGGTAACGTGCATAAGTGGCTCGATTCGACAAGCATGTCTCCTCAGTTGAGTTGGGGCTATACGCGCAAGTACATATCAAGGCGGCAAGCTAAAGAGGGCACAGAAAGGTATGTCCCAGTTCATGGGAAAGCGCATGGTTGCCTGGAATTGCATCTGACTAGGCTATCTAATCTGTCTTGCCGAAGCAGGGACCTCGTAGCCTTTGACTATCACAGTATTTAGTACGAGAGACCGAATCATGTTGAGGTCGCGGCTGGGCTAGCCCTGGGGTAGGGGGGGCCGGAGATATGGGAAGCGCCCAGGACGTTGGCACTCTGTACCGAGGAGGTGAGAGAACAGGCTAAGCCAAACGGCGCAGAGTCTTGCTACGTGGCGGTGATTTTGGTGAGTAGAGGAGTGAGGCAAAGGCATGGGGCTGGTCGCTTGTGACGCTAGTCATGTATGGCGGCTGCTGGAGGATGTGTTATTTGAGCTACCCGCAATGGAAGTATTCGACGGCCACAGAGCCGGCGTTAGCCTGACGGGCTAAGATGAGACAAACAGATCAACCCGCAGGCAACGAACCAGGGGACGAGAACCCACCGAACCATGCACAAGAGGCAGGAGAACCACTCATTGATGCATTGTGGGCGGACATCACATCAATGCCGGCGACGTGGAACATAGACACTATGGGGGATGTGCAGGTGTCGGGACAAAGATGATGTGTCAAGACGCAGGCCGGGTTCTCATGTGAGGATCAGCGGCAGGTTTGGACCCCTTCGCTTCGCCCAGGGCTCCGACTGTGCGTAGACGAGCATCTGACGAGGGTTCAAGGAGGATTTCAGGGACCAAGGACCCGTCCGGGACCCATGCGAGAGGATAATGGCAAAGTAATATCCTTGGGCTGAACGGTGAGCGCAGCGTTGTGCAGGAGATTTGAGGTTGGTGATATCGTTGACAGGGTCTGTCGCTGCGGCGCTGCACGCAGGGTATTGGACCGGCGGTAGTGAAGTCCTAACACTAGCGGGTATCCCGTTTGATCTGTGCTCTCCGTGTTGCTGGATCCGGCCAGGGTCGCCGATAATGAATATGACCATCGTGAAATGTGATAAATGTGGTACGGCTGTAGAAATCAAGAAGAGGAGAGAGCGACACGCAGCTTCTGTCTGCGGCTCGTATCGACTCGCGAAATACGAAATGGTGCAGCATTAACTCATTAGAATGGCAGTGGTTGAGTTCTCCCCTTGAGCGCCCAGGGTAGGCAGCAGGAGACGGCAATGTACCCCCCACCCGAAGCGAAGCCATCATAAAACGAGCTATCTAGTCAGTTAGCCGATTTCTGACTCCCCAAAATGAGGCAAGCCGCAGAACACACATGCATCAACGTCTACTGTACATGTGTACCGATACAGGACTGAGTGTGATCACTCGTTATTCACCAAAGGTCGCCCCAGCGGGCAGGGGAATGGAAAACGATGAATCAAACAAACAATGCAAGTGGACTTGGTTTCATCCGAATTCCCAACGGCCCTTGTCCTTGCTGGGGCGAGATCCCTGCACGCATCGAGGGATCCGGACGCTAAAGCACTCGAAGGGTAGCGGGCATTGCGCACGATTTGGTCACGGCTTCGTGGCCTCGTCATGCGCAGTTCGCAATTTGCTTGAAGCACAGGGTGCTGGGAGGACTTTAATGTGCTGCAACCCGGATCCCATCATCCAAAGGCCTCGTGGGATGGCAAAGACCACTTGATGCCTCGCGCTTATATGTATGTATGTTTGAGAGCACAGATGGACGGTGGGAAAAATGCGACAGATCGTGGCGCAAGCTTTCTGGTAAATGATCAGCGCGGTGCGGAACCAAGCCGAGGAGTTTTTGTCGGAATCGTGCACGTCCCTGAACTACTGCTCTGAGGATGAATGAGCTCCTTTGGGTAACACTGTTGTTGACATTCATCAACTTGACGATGGAGACCAGTTCGGCAGTTCTGGCCTGTCGAACATGGTATTGTTTCGACGTTGACAGACTTGACAGACCCGAAGATGCACAAGCTCGCAAAGCCAGACGACAGCGTGACAGGATAGGACGGGGACAGGCATGACCCTTACAAGAACAAGCCGCCATGGCCAGAAAAACACACGATGAACTTGTAGCGATTCCATCGTCCCATGTCGACATCCCCTCCTGACCCCTTCCCCGATTTTCCTTGTTTCTTTTTCTTGTCAGTAATTTGTATTCTCGTAAGAGGCGACGGGTCGCTTGAAGGCTTGAAGGGGCAGTATGAAGCTATGAACTGGTGCGCTCCCTGCCTTGTCGCCCGGTGCTTTTTAATTGTTTTTTTTTACCATTGGCGATATTAGTGCGTCCTGATGATCGATATCAAAGGGTCAAGGAGTGGATAACATTGGTGACAAGCACCTTGCTTCACCTAAGGCCATGGTGTTGCCATTGATTGTTGGATTGAGAAAGGAGTATCGTTGCACATCAATATCCAGACCCCTGCTGTAGTGCGTTTGCAATCCGGGCGACGAAGATGGTTTTTTTCCTCCACGATTCTCACGGCCACTATGTCTGTTTTCGGTTCAATTAACTCGAGGCCTGTCTATGCTCACATCGACTCCTTTTTTGCCCTCCTTTCCTCCCAAGCCTCTGTTTCATATGGGTTTTCAAACACTGAACTGGTTGGCTGATGCAGGGCAGAATGTCCCCCTCGATGCGAAGTCGCTAGTTGATTATTATTTGCTTCTTCTCGTGCTTGCTTGCTCCAGCAGAAGCCAATTGTGAGCCGTCTGCGTTGCAGACATGCCAGGGTGCTGGCAAAAGCACTGGTTCCGGCCGTCGATGCATGCTAGCCGCCGCCAGCAAACGGCCAGCTGCTGACTGGTGTCGAGCACCCTGGCGTCTGAAGAATCAAAGCGTCCAAGCGGCTGGACAAGCTAGCCCGCCCCGACCTCTTCAGGCTGGCGGCCCATGTGGTGAGAGGTACTTGGCGTGAACGGCCCAGCACTACCACATGTAAGGTTTCGAGGGGAGGTGAGGTGAGGGCAAACGTCTCCATGTCGAAGTACCTAACTCTTGACCACGGCGTCTCCAAGACAGGACAGGACGGCCCCAGGACCCAACGGCGGACGGACCCGGTCGCCCGTCGGCCGTGGGATGGCCACGACCCCCGGCCTGATGCTGGCTGGTTGACTGGCTGGGCACGGATCTTGGGACTGTTGGCGACGGCTCCTTTTTGGCTCAGTGGTGAAGAATGGTGATGGCTGGCAAGGCGACTCCACCGAGCAATAGAGTCGGCACCAAAACCCACGCCAGTGAAGGCCCCAGCACACCCACCAGCGCTGGCATTGGCACTGGCACTGGCACTGGCACTGGCACTGGCACTGGGGCACACGCTGGCATTGGCAGGCGGTTCCCAGGTTGGCACCTGTACCAGAACAGGCGCCTGTCCGTCCTACGTGTACGAGGTACTACTACCTACACATCAGAACGACACTGCACAACTTGCACAGGGCTAGGCCGTCTCGTCGCCGTTACTGTCTTCCCTTTTCAACAGCTTCGACACTCCACTTTCGTCCATCATTCACTCTCACTGGCCGGCCCGTGGCCTCGTCCCTCGTCCCTCGTCCCCCGTTCCCCGTCCCCCGTCTCGTCCCCTCTCCCCTCCTTGCTCACGCTTTCATTCTCGCTCATCAGCAGCGCCCCCCCGTCCAACCCAAGCCAAAAAATCCACTCCCCTCCCCCCCAATCCACTTCTCCCAGTCAACTCTCCGCCTCGCCTCCTGCCTGCTTTCAGTTTATTACTGCCTGGCTTGCTTCGTCTCGTCCCCAAAAAGATCCACTACCGCTGCCACGGCCGCTGCTGCAACTGCCTTCTGCCAACCACCGCTCCGCCGCTCCCTCCCTCACCTTTACCTTACCTCACCATACACCTCCATTACACCACAACACCGACTACCACCGCCTTCAACCCGCCTGGGAACCTCGAGCCTCGTCCATCTCTTCCGCTCTCGTCCACCGCTGCGCCTGTATCGCTCCACGCCTCTTTCCGATTTCCTCCCTGACGCTCGACACCGTCTCAATCCTCCCTATCTCCCGCGCATACTCGCTCTTACGCCCATCCTCTCGGTTCGGGGGTCTGCATCCCGTATTAGGTAGTCGAGCTCCTGCATAGGAGCCGCCGAGCAGAACGATGACGGTGGTCGCAACTATCAAGTATGTCTTGTCTCCCTGGTTGTTCCTGCCTTGCCTTTGCCATCTGCTCTTCGCCTGTCTGCTCCATCCTCGTCATTTCACCGTCATTGCTGCTGTTGCCGCCGCCCACCGCTTCCCCATCTGCTACCCCCCAACCACCCTTACGCATGTCTGCGCATCGTCTCTGCATGGCTTTTGCCATCTCTCACGGTCCCTGCACAACCGTTACTAACCACTGATGTGCTCATAGGTGCGTCGTCGTCGGCGACGGTGCCGTCGGAAAGACTTGTCTTCTCATCAGCTACACAACCAACAAGTTCCCTTCGGAATATGTCCCAACCGTTTTCGATAACTACGCCGTTACGGTAATGTGAGTTTCCACCTGCGCCCAAGCACCAGCCTGCCCCTTTGGTATCCCGCCTGCCATTGGTGTCACTTTGCCGTCGTTTGCCGAATTTCCCAACCCGGCCAAATGTCGCCAACTCGGACCCTGCAGCATAATTGCGAACATTGATCGCCCCCGTATGCGGTCTCGTTGTTATCGGACACCTGCTGACTAGTTGGCGGCAGGATCGGCGATGAGCCCTACACACTCGGTCTTTTCGATACCGCCGGTCAGGAAGATTATGACCGCCTTCGACCCCTCTCATATCCCCAGACCGATGTCTTCCTCGTCTGCTTTAGCGTCACGTCGCCCGCCTCCTTCGAAAACGTCCGCGAGAAGTGGTTCCCCGAAGTCCACCACCACTGCCCTGGCGTTCCCTGCCTCATTGTCGGTACCCAGGTTGATTTGAGGGACGACCCCAGCGTCCGGGAGAAGCTCTCGAAACAAAAGATGGCTCCCGTGAGGAGAGAGGATGGCGAGCGAATGGCTAAGGATCTGGGCGCAGTCAAGTATGTCGAGTGCAGTGCTTTGACGCAGTACAAGTTGAAGGATGTGTTTGATGAGGTATGTGACACAAGCCCCGTGGCGTTCTTATCTACCCAATTCCCATGGCCCCTCTATGTTTTTCTCTTTTCGAGTATCGACGGTTTTCGTAATTCTGGGGGTACATACTGACTTGAGATAACTAGGCTATCGTTGCCGCTCTGGAGCCACCCGCTCCCAAGAAGAAGTCGCACAAGTGCCTCGTCCTATAATCGGGACGAGGTGCAGCTGCGCCCATGCGACAACTGCCAATGTCGAATGTCTTGTCGGGATTGAAGGTTGAGTAAGAACTCAGTCGGTAAGATCGAAGGCCAGGTTCGGAGGGTATGTTGTGACGGGCGGGACGTGACCTGGTCAAAGGGGACGAGGCGGATGATGTGCAGTCGATCTGATACGCGGCATGAATCGGACAACGGAACGAGTTTGGGGAATGGGCATCTCGTTGCATGAGCATGATGAAAGATGAAGCTTGTCCGCGAGGAAAGAGGATGGGCACTTGCAGAGGATGTCGAAGGCGGTGCCGGGCAATGTCTCTGTGATTGACAAGCCAACTTTTGTGCCTTCAGCCTTTCTGTGTTTATTGAACTGGAATCTACAGTGCTCTTTTTTCTTTCTCGATTCGCTCTTGAATTTTTTGTTTGCTGGGAAGGCGGAAACGCTGGACGTAGGGAGCCGACACTCAGTGCCCAGGTGGGACGGGGAGCAATTCATGAAGCTGGGCGGGAACGTTTTGGTATGGCAGTTTGGCGATTGGAGTGCAATTTAAATCAATGGTCTTGTCTTGAGTTGTATTCGCAAACAATCCGAGAGGGTGTGCATCCTGACGCTGCCAGGCGGCGTGTGGATCACGGCTTCCGCCACTGGTGCAACGGCGGAAGACGACGGTGACGTGATTTGTGGTAACGAGGATGCAAGAATGTGAGGCTAAGGTGAACCGGTGAAGACGGCCGGGCGGACGAACCATTGCCCTTGTGATTTTCCCTCTCTTCTACTTGTTGGGTTTTTTGGCTACGAACCAACTAGTGACATGGTGGAATTGCCTAGACACTGACTAGAAACCGGGCCGGTCCTACGCGGTGCTGACCGCCGGGTTGGAGGGGGGAGACATGAAGAGAATTACTAAATGGCAGGTTTCAACGCAACATGGGGAGGGGGGGCTCAGCAATGGGGCCATTTCCTCGCAGTCTCCTTCTACAGTGCAGACAGCGCCAAAGCTGCCATGTGTTGGACTCACAGGCGCTCCGCTGTTCCGCGGGTCTAGTCTTTGGGTGCTCGGCGGCATATGCACTGCTGGGGCAGAGACGGCGGCTGCATCGTGCAGTCGCAGTTGCAGCTGCAGTTACATTTGCAGTTTGTGGTTGCAGCGAGCATTTAACTTGACGTACGTCTTTGTTGTGTGGGCGCCCCTCCCCCCTCTTCATCATCCCCCACTCCCCTCGATTTGACGTCTGCTCGCTTGTGGGAGGAGCATGGAGAGGCAGACAACGTGGTTCTAAAAGTGCGAACGGGGCTTGCAAGGGAAGGAGTAAAAATAAAGTGCGGTCGGAAATAGTGTCTATCTGGTTCCTCGCCTGCACAATTACGACGTCCGACCAGTCGAAAATGCTATGGCCGGAATCCGATGCCGATGTGTGAATCACGGTTTCAGACTCAGGTAATGGCTTTGGCTCAATCGACGATAACAACAAGCATCGAGGCGGCATAGGGGTCAAAGCACAGAAACTGGCACTTTGGCAAGAGACTGCGATAAAGTGGGCGAGCCGGTGTGTCAATTACGAGAGGGGGGAGGACAAACCCGACCTTGATGCTGATTCCTACCGCCGCCGCTCATCGTGGAAACTGCCCACCGGCCATTTCTTGTACAGTTTGTCACAGCACATGGGGCATCTACATCAACGCACCCATTGCCCAGCGAAATTCCATCTTAATAACAACGTCTTCCCACCAAACCGCTCTCCTCCACTCCCCTCCCCCCACACGCACACTAGAGAGGCCTTCCGTCAGCGCCGCCTGTGGGGTTTGCACACGGCTTCTTGGTCCACCGCAGCCCACCTGCATTAACAAGGCAGCCAAGCAGACTGCTGCTGTTTGGAGGGGGTCTTTGCCCATTCGACTTGGCGTGGGCTGCAGAGGGCGACCGAGTCAACCCAAGCCGAGCCCGCACGCATGTGTGCATGATTATGTCCCAATCGGGTCATGGTGAATAAAGGCCGGTCTGGGCCGGGAGCCGTCCTCCAACTGTGGCTGGTGCGGGGGGTCCGGTGACGGCCTGCGTATGATTGGCCAATTGCCACCGGTCAAATGGGACTTTTTTGCTTGACAGAGGAGACGCCGTGTGTCTCGAGGATCGCCTCTTGAGCTCCGTTCCAGGTATGCTTTTGTTTGCTCGTTTGTTGTTTCTTTGGCTTTAATTTTGAGTCTGGACATTAAACATTGTGCTGTGCCGCTGTTTTCGAAAGGACGGGGAAACCCAGCCTGCAAAGTTGCCCAAGCCTCACACGGCCCGGCATTGATCGGGGAATATCTGCAATGGAACCTTGCTCCAGTGGACTCCAATTCGCCGTCAGCTTAGGGGGAAAAAAAGAGGCTAGTTCCCAGCAATGGCTTCGCTCGGAGCGGCCTTCTTCACCAACCAGCAGTACATCCTGACTCGGGGGCCGGCGGTCACCTGCCCACAGTGGCCGCCGGCCAGCGTTCTGCGGGCTTTTCCCCACGGAGCAGACACAATATATTTATTCGCCATGAGCTTTGATTTCCTCTCGATGCATTCCTTCAATTCTATCCTCTACTTCTCATCTATCACCCAGGTGTAGTTGGTTGCTTACATTTGGGACCATTGCTTGCCCATACTTGCTGCCACTCAACAGACCATGAAGTCCACCAGCCTCTTGAGCCTGCTGGCTTTGGCGGGGTTGTCCTTGGCCTGCAGCCATGATCATGACGATAAGGAGTGGACTCAGGAAGAGCTAGCTGAGCTCGATCGCAAATGGGGCTCCGAGGCGAGTTGTTCAACGTTGATTTTCACATATTTGCTCCTGCCAAAGAGCCGAAACTGCTTCTGTGGGAGTTGTCATGATGGGCCCTTCCCTTTGCTAACTTGAACTCTCACACAGTGGTCTTTCACTGGCATCGGCACGTTCGCCCACCTCAACCACGTCAAGTGCCTAACCGAACCTACCGAGCCCTACGACATTGCCATCGTTGGCGTTCCGTTCGATACCTCCGTCAGCTACCGCCCCGGTGCTCGCTTTGGCCCTCGCGCCATTCGCCAGGCCTCTGCCCGCCAGACGTCGTTCCGCGGCTTCAACCCCCGCGCGGGCATCAACCCCTACCAAAACTGGGCCAAGGTTGTCGACTGCGGTGACATCCCCATCACTCCCATCGACAACAACATCGCCCGCGAGCAGATGACCCAGGCTCTCAAGCAGCTCGGCCGCCGAAAGACGGCCAGCGCCATCTCCAAGAAGCCCAAGCTTCTCTCCCTCGGCGGCGACCACAGTCTGGCCCTCCCTGCTCTGCGGGCTTTGAACGAGGTCTACGGCAGGAATGTCCAGGTCCTCCACTTTGACGGTGAGTTCCCCCCGAGATAACATGCGCGCTTTTGATTTGCCAAGGCGCTCCGGGAAGAGTCCTCATACTTATCGTAATACCCGCCCAGCTCACCTCGATACTTGGAACCCCGCTGCCTACCCCTCCTACTGGGGCGAAACCCACTTCACCCACGGCTCCATGTTCTGGATGGCCAACAAAGAGGGTCTTCTTTCCAACTCAAGCTCGGAGCCCTCTGTCCACGCCGGCTTGCGCACCCGCTTGAGCGGTGTTGACTGGGCCGACAACGAGGATGACACTGCCCAGAACTGGATTCGTTTCTCGGCTGACCAGATCGACGACCTCGGCACCCAGGGCATCATCGACGGGATTCTCAAGGCCCTCGGAACCGAGAACCCCGTCTACCTGTCTGTCGACATTGACGTCCTCGATCCCGCCTTTGCTCCCGGCACCGGCACCCCCGAGCCCGGTGGCTGGACCACCCGCGAGTTCATCCGCATCCTTCGCGGCATCGAAGGCCTCAACATTGTCGGCGCTGATGTCGTCGAGGTTTCGCCCGCCTACCAGGGCAACGGCGAGGAGACCGCCTTGGCTGCTGCCCAGGTTGCCTACGAGATCATCACTTCTATGGTGAAGCGCGGCATGCAGGACATGGGCAAGGAGGGTGCCAGTGGCCATGATGAGCTGTGAGAAGGCTCATCTCGTTTTTTGAGAGTTTGTGTATAAAGAGAGGGAAATTAGGATGGGTGAGACGGAGAAATCTGATGAACCACGAAATATTTCCTTCATAAGACGAAATTGGATATTGACGTATTTTACATTTTTCGTGAGAGCGTATACAGGATTGGCATGAGAAGGCGTTAGGACGAGAGTGGGGAGGTGAATTGATACTATACTTGCAGAGAGAATTGAACTTGAGGCACTTTATAACCTCGTGGTATAGAAACAAATGCATCCAGGCGTGGCTATATTTGAGCTAAAACATACGGTGCCATGTTTCGTCGATCTATATTGAATGGAGCATAGCTCAAGCAAGCCGATCGGACTGGCTGACGCAACACCACGACACCTCGTTGATCATGTTTCGGCCAAGCGTAGTTCAGATCAATCCTGGACGTGCAGGGGACTTCCCTATGGTCCAATCAAACAACGGCCAATGTCGCTAGACGTGCCAAGGGGCAAAAGTTTTCCCGCGAAGGGAATGACTTGGGGCTGGGGCATCATGCGCATAAAGAAGGCGGATATTAAGGCGCAAGCACTCACCCTGTTCGAGCTTCAAACAGAAAGTATCAGGATGTTCGACCCAAAAAAAAATCCGAAAGGGTTTGTTTAATTTTGCAGATAGTAAGTCCCTTGATACAGCGGGGAGAAGCAAAACTTCTTTCCGAGAGGTTAGATGATATCCCAAAAATGTAAACCTTCATTTGTGTTGCATGATTGCAGCAATCGTGATCAGAGTTCAGTGTCGCGAAGGAGAAGAAAAAAAAAGCGCTGAGGAAAATCATAGATTGCTGGGTGAAATAACATACGTAATGAGACAATGAGGAAGAAGAAGAAAAAGAAAGAAAGACATTTTAGACACGCGCTGTGGTGAGATATTTGGGTTGCAGGCACTGAAATGATAACATTGGTGGACAATGGTCAACCAATCCTCCAAATACATACACTACTTCCTCATGAAGATGTGTAAGTAGCTTGGCAGCCAATAGACACCTACTGGGACGATACATGGGAGGGTTAGCTTACATTTTCGCCATGGTTTGTCCTTGGACTTCAGGCTCTTGCCTCGAACCGTGACGATCACCCAAACACGTCATTGCATTGATGATTATGACATGTGAAAGAACGAGAATAGAAGTCAGATAGAGCCTTGTTGAAAAAAAACAATAGGCCCTGGTCAACAGGTGGGATTTCGTGATGGGAATAGTTTCAGGTGAGGAGGGCCCCATCCTAGGACCCGCCGTCAGCACAGCTGTGGACCAGGACCCCAAAGGGACTCTGCTCCGTGGGAGGGCGGCGATCCGCCTCTGGGTTTCTGTTGCGAAACGAGCACGCATGGCTGATAGGAGAACAAGAAGGGGTTTTTTTAAAAAAAAAAAAAAAAAAAAGGACCATCGAATCAACTCTAACAAGCTGATCATGGCAAGGACCCTGGCACTGTCAGGCTCATAACCCCCACTGGCCCTACGATGTTGAAAGTGGCGCGATGGTTTGCGCATGCTCATAAAGGAGGCGTGATGGTGTAAGATCTTTGCTGGGGCTAATCTGAAGCGCCAGTGATAATTCCACAAAAATGAGTCTGAGCTCGCGGGCCGCGTGCCTATGCCCAAATTGTGGTGCAGACATGTCAAGAAGGGGTTGTATGCTGCCGCTCGAGACATGGAATATGATGCGACCAGTGGAGGGTCCAGAGATACGCGGAGGTCCGTGGCGGCTTGCCGGATAATCGATGATGACTAGATGCTCAATTCTCGCTCATCTTCATGCTAATGTGACCATTCAACTTTTCGCAGACCTAAAAAAGAGGTGGTCCAGGCCACGTTTCGCTTCCGTCATGGTTGGGGCCGGCGTGAAGCATCTTTGAAGGAAGAGAGGAGGTGGGGCCGCAAACAGCATCCAGACCGATTTCTCCAAGAGCCAGCTACCGAGGCTTGTAGACGAGGTCGAGCATAAGGACTAGGGCGACGGGAAAGGGGCTACCAGGGAGGTTTGGTAGCCATGGACACACAGCGCTGGACACGCATAGCGGGGATGCCGTGGAACCGAAGTGGGAATGACTGCGGGAATCGAATCGGCGGCCAGGCCAGGCCAGGCCTAGAGAGCCGCGTCGTTGGGTTGTCAAAGCATGCAGAATCGCAAGCCTGAGCAGGGGGTTGACTCGGCCCCGAGACAGACTCTGTGATCGCAACTAGATTCCAAAGATGCATCAATGGCCAACCAAAGACTCTTTGGCTCCCTCACGTAGGGCAGGGCGTTGAGTTCCCACATGCCTGGTCCATCTGGAAACGCCTGAGACCGTTCTATTTTAAGAAGCGCATGCATGCAAGTCCGGAGGCACAGGCTGCAGGAGCTGGTGAAGACAGCTGTAGATGGTTTTGCACATCGCCCCCTTGTGAATGTTTCACCGTTGCTGGGGGTTGAGACCCGGAGGCGATGAAAAGCATCCTCAAGCGAACAGGCCTACTGCACGTCCTCGAGGTGCCTGGCAGAATTGTTCGACAAAAAAGCTAGGGTTTTGCGTGGCCAGTCAATCACGGGATTCCTATCTGAGCAAACCAGCGTCACTGCTCGTGTCATGAGCATTGTCAATGAGTGGTGACACGACAACGAGCGTAATGGGCTCAGCGCTAATCATGTCTAAATACGGCGAATGTACATGAATTGATTGCTGGGCGCTCAAGGACAGGAAGCGGTGAGTTGAGCGGAGGAAGCAAATAATGGTCCCAAGGTTTCAAGCGGCGTTAGCATTGTGCAGGTTTAGCGCGTAGAAACTGACGGACAATTGCCCATTCCGCCACAAGCCATAGCCAATTAGCCATTTTAGGAATCCAGTTTTAGGGGTTAAAGACGATGATGAAGAAGAAGAAATGTGTGTTTCTAGGCAGGGATAGGGATGAGGTTCCATCAGGAAGATTACCCAGGGTGGTACCGAACATCACGGACAGCCAAGGGAAAGACAACGGCCATGATGCTCATCACGGTGCTGTGTCGGTGAGTGGACAAGTGTGCGGCATGTGCGGGTTAGAATAGCAAGCATAGAGTTGAAAGAATGAATCAATATTGTGTGGGTGCATGCATTGTGACCGCTGGCAGTGTTGGTTGGCCTGGACATGAGAGGAGGGGGGGTGGGTGAATGAGTGTGGATGGATCAACATGAATGTGAATACGGGTGAATTTGGGATGAAGATGTGGGAGGAAAAGAAGTTCGAGGTGCCTCACAAAACTCTTGGCTCCGGCTGATCACCCATGTTCCAGACTCCAGGCGATGCGCTGTCAAAAGCAGCTGACAGGGCTGAGGTGCCGGGACAGTAAAAGATCTGGTAGGTTCGTCTATCCAGACAGTTGACGGTCACAGCCACTCGATTCAGGGGATGATGCTATCTCAGCCTGCATGAATTGAGACTGAGGTACGCGCACTCATCCGCACCCATAGCCGTGACTTGCATGGGACTCGAACGACCAAGATGACCAGCATCCCGGTTGTTTCAAGCCCAATTGGTGCATCTCAGGTTGGGTTGATTGCGCGTTTGGAAGCACCAGCAAGTGGCTGCTCTGCAAAGTTGACCTGGAGGCCTTTGTTCTGGGCACAGTCGCGTGGTTCTTGGATGGTGGAATGCATGCAAGGTACATGGAGAGCAAGGGAGTGGGCCGATGGACGTGAAGGTGGTGACCAGGGGACACGCACGGCGGATGATTGGCGGACGGGGCTCCAAAGCCCATGAGGGCCTCACACCTGGAAGGTGCCGTCGCCAAAGGAAAAAAAAAAAATCAGGGGGGCGCGCTCAATTCAGGCGACTCAATATGCCACTGTAGCGAACCCGCCAGCGACCCCCCGTACATCGGGTAATTTTGGGGGGGTGTGCAATCCGCTCTCGCTAGCGGGATGGAGCGCTCGATTATTAGGTTAAATGGCATTTGAGATACGGGGTGCAGGCAGGTCATATTGGTTTCGCGATCCGGAGTCTGTGGGCATATGGGGATGAGCGATCGTCGCCGTGATCATTTCGTACCTGGTAATTACACACACAAAGAACATGACGCACGCAAGCATCTATTACAAACCTTCAGATGGAAGACGTGAGCCGCGGCGCTGCCCTGTGCGAAACGGTGGTGATCCCTGTCGCTGTCATTAAACTATCGGCGCAGCCAATTCCAACCTCGTCCTCATCGGGCAATCGTCCCTGAGGTCGCGCCAGAGCCAGTGGCCCGCCGTCTCTCTCCCACCCGCCGCCGCCGTCGTCGCCTCCGCCGGGGCGCTGGCCAATCCTTGGGCCACATTCGACTCAGATCCCCCTGGCTAGGTCCATAGATGGCGGGCGGATAGGGGCAAGGAAGCCAAGAGCCCAGTGGACGCGGGTGACCCCCGGTTTTGCTCCCTCGCCCTGTCCTGTTCTTCTGGGGCCTCTCTGACTCTGGGCGCTGTGCACTGAGCACCAACGCCCCTGTGCGCCGAGAACGAGACTGCTGCCCGTCGTCTTCACTTGGGCACAGGGCCCTGGCCTGTCTCTCGGTTCACTGACGATAGCATAGAACTCCCTGCTAGATCCCTCACCAGCACCAGAGCGGGCTCTGAAGCATCTGGGAAATCGTTAATGGAGCAGCCCCAAATCGTTCGCTCTCTCTGCTCAGCCCCCCTGTGCCCGTGCCTGTGCCTGTGCCTGTGCCTGTGCCTGTGCCTGTGTCTTGTCCCGTTCCTGCCTGTTTCTCCTGTTGCCCCATTGATGCACAGGTACAATACTGCTGGCTACTGCAAGTACGCCCCCCCTATACTAAGTACAACCTCGGTACCTACACGGTGCCCCTAAATCAAGCCTCCCAAGCCCCAAACTGTCCCCTTCCCCAGGTACCAGCCCAGTAATTCCCAACGTACTCTCCCCTTTGTCTCCGCCGCCAACGCCGCCTTCTCTTCCAGGCCGTCGTCGCCGCATCTCTCTTTCCTTCTCGGGTCTGTCTTGTCTCTCCATCTGTTCGTCGTCTCGTCTTCTTCTTCATATTCTTCTTCTCTCTTTCGGTGTCCCTATTTTATTCATTTCATTATCCCTCTCCACCTCCACCCAAAAACCCACCCGCCTCTAATCCTCTCCACCCTCACTACCCTACCTGGTCAATGGGCTCTTCCTCCTCTTCCCTGGCCTAACGCAACGCCTCTTTTCTTGTGCCTTAGTATCATTACCTGACCTTATTTCCTAGCTTGCCACTTTGCGCTTTTCCGGCCTCAGGTTCTACCGTGGTCCTGGTCTCGGTCGTGTGTCGCTCTCCAATCCAATCCGAGCTTTCTCGCTCTCTCTTCTCCACATATTCCAAAATCCACACCCACCTCTGTACCGCCCACCTCACCGGCGCCGCTTTATTACTTACCCTCTCCCTTCCCCTTCTCTTTCTTTTGCTCTCTCTCTCGCAGCTCGACTCCTTGGAACCCTTGCCTTTCGAGTTCCGGCTTAGATGCTGTCCCGTCTCGCTTCCTTCTCTTGAGACTCATCTTTCTTCGACTCTTTTGTCGACGCTCGTTCTCTCTGTATTACTTTCTTAATACTTTCTCTACTTGCTTCCCCTGGATGCCCCTTTGAGCTTCCTCGCAACGCCAACGCGCTTCTCGCTTCTTTTCCTTCGACTGTTTCGATACACTCGCTCTCTACCACTTGCACCTATCGCTTCTTAAGCCGCGGCCGCCTTGCCTGGCGATTCATTCATCCGTCGACTCGGCCGAAGCTCTTTTAAGATTCGATCCCATATATACGCAACGGTCGCTTGTGGAAACCATTCAACGATTTCCGCAGGCTGTTTCCTATTCTTTACATTTGGATACCTCGCTTTGTAATCTCGACCTTTGTACCAGATTCATTCTGCATACATACTAGCTTCTGATTTCGAGCTCCCGAGAGCCCCCCCCCCCCCCCTTTTTTTTTCGTCGTCCGAACTTGCACCCATCAAGATCGAGCGACCCGTGTTCATTCTCAACTCACGCAGGCTCACACAGATAACTCTGTTCGCGAACCTAGCTCGTCGGCGTGACAATACACAGCCGTCCCGTCGCCTCCACCGCTCCACGTTCCGTGCCTCGTTAGGGCACGTTGAAATCCTTCACAACGGCTGTTCTCTCGCACGCCGGGCGGGACTCCCTCGTCCCCCCTCACCTCCTCGGAATGCAGGACCTCAATGGACCCGTGGGCCAGGGCGCCCCCAATGGTGGCGCTCCCAACCGCTTCCCTGGACACGCTTCAAAGCCCTCAAACAGTGACACTGGCTTCTCTCACGGTGCCTTCAATTCCAACATCTCTGGTTTTGCTGACCGACACCCACGAAGGGGAAACATTCCCTCCATCAACACTCAGCCAATGGCCCAACAGCCGTCTGGCAATGGAGAGAACATCGTTACCCCAGGTACTGCCTTTGATATGCAGTTCACTCCTCTCTTGCCCTCCCAGCTTCTACTTGGCAGCCCCTTCCAGCCCGGCACTCCCGCTGCTTTTGCTAGTCCCCAATTCCAAAGCCTCCCCGGTTTCCAGCAGGCCCAGCAGCCCCCCAACAACCAGCACAATGGTGTCTCGAGCCCTGTCCAGCAGAACATCTCTCCCCAGTCGTACCAGGCCATGGTCTCGCCTTCCACCTATGGAGCTCCCCAATTCTATCCGCCCCAGTCGCCCACCGGCGGCTTCAGCATGCAGACTCCTTTGCCTCCCACCTCTCCTGTGTCCATGGGCTCCGGTGTTGTGACCGGTACCAGCCGCACAGTTTACCTCGGCAACATCCCCCCGGACACATCTGCTGAGGAAATTCTGGGCCACGTCCGAAGTGGTCAAATTGAGTCCGTTCGTCTTCTGCCTGACAAGAACTGTGCATTCATTTCCTTTCTGGATGCCAGCTCCGCCACCCATTTCCACTCCGATGCCATCTTGAAAAAGCTCTGCATCAAGGGTCAGGATATCAAGGTTGGCTGGGGCAAGCCTTCGCAGGTCCCTACCTCGGTGGCTCTGGCTGTCCAGCAGTCGGGTGCCTCTCGCAACGTCTACCTTGGCAACCTTCCTGAGGAGATTACTGAGGAGGAGCTGCGGGAAGATCTTGGCAAATTTGGTGCCGTTGACACCATCAAGATTGTGCGGGAGAAGAACATTGCTTTTGTTCACTATCTCTCCATTGCCAATGCCATCAAGGCCGTTTCTCAGCTTCCCCAGGAACCCAAGTGGCAGGCACCTCGTCGTGTCTACTACGGCAAGGACCGTTGTGCTTACGTTTCCAAGACTCAACAGCAGAACGCCGCTCAATACCTTGGTATTGCCCCGGGATACGCCCACATGTTGACTGGCGCTGATCGCGATCTCATTTCCAACGCCCTGGCACAACAGTCTGTCGCTGCTGCCGCCGTTGCCACTACCGCCGGTGGTATCAACAACCTGGGCAACCGAACCATCTACCTGGGCAACATTCACCCTGAGACAACCATTGAGGAGATCTGCAATGTTGTTCGAGGTGGATTGCTTCACCACATCCGATATATCCCTGACAAGCACATTTGCTTCGTCACTTTTATCGACCCCACCGCTGCCGCTTCATTTTACGCTCTCAGCAACCTCCAGGGGCTGATGATTCATAACCGTCGGCTGAAGATTGGTTGGGGCAAGCACTCCGGCGCTCTGCCCCCTGCCATTGCTTTGGCCGTTAGTGGTGGCGCATCACGAAATGTTTATGTTGGTAACCTTGATGAAACTTGGACCGAAGATCGCCTGCGACAGGACTTTTCTGAGTATGGTGAGATCGAATTGGTCAACACCCTGCGTGAGAAAAGCTGCGCGTTCGTAAACTTTACCAACATTGCCAACGCAATCAAGGCTATTGAAGCCATCCGGGGCAAGGACGAGTACAAGAAGTTCAAGGTCAACTTCGGCAAGGACCGCTGTGGTAACCCTCCTCGCCAGCTCCAGCAGAGCAACTCTCCCCGTGGCGATGGCGTGACGTCTCCTGCCCCCACGGGTTCTCAGAACGGCGGCTCGCCCACCAACGGCACCGCCCCTCAGCAGTCTGCCACCCTCTTCAACGCCAACAACAACCCTCTTACCATGTACCTCAACCAGGTCTCTCAGCAAGCTCAGCAGCAGCAGGCTCAGCAGCAGCAGCAGATCGTTGCACAGCAAAGTGCTCTCTTCGGCACCGCGCAGCCCTCCCCCAGTGAGCTCGGCCTTGATGTCCCTCAACAGGTGCCCATCTCTGGCCACGGTCAATCTGCCAGCATCTCCAATGGCTTCCCTGCCAACGGAGCCGGCGGTGCCGCCACTACCATTGGTGGTCTTCTAGCTCCAGGTCCCCGTGGACAGCACAACCGCGCTGTAAGCTTGCCTGTGCTGGGACCTTTCGAGAACGGTGGCAACAGCCCCAACAGCATCCCCAGCGGCGAGGGTGAGCGACGTGGACACCAGTACCAGGCCAGCTTTGGCGGCATGGGATCCGGCTTTGGGCTGGCGATCCAGGGTGGATTGAACGGCTGGGTTGAGGAAGAGGTTGCCAATTAATGGGTCTTCTGCTGCATCTCACAAATTCGTTCGTCACGAGGGTTTGAAGAAACGGGGAAATTCGCCTAATTGTTGTAATTGCCGAACGGGTATTGTGTCTTGTCTTTTTTTCATGTTGGGTTTACACATGCCTTATTTCATTGTTTTACCCCTTTTTCTTGATAATTACCCCCTTCGGTGTATGATTTTGGATTTGCCTTTTTCCCGGGCATTCTACTCAGTGCGAGACGTTTCGAGTCTGGGGGTTTGTTGCACCTCTATCATGCCATGTTGAGGTCATGGCTGAGGGTGGAGGGGCATTACAAGGAAAGACAAAAAGAGACGGGAATCTGTGGTTAATTGTCCCCAGAGGACAGGGCCTCGCGGCTGGGATCCTGTAGGGATGTTGGGGGATGTGTCATCTGCATGCATGTCTATTGTGGAGTATGGATAGGTTAGGTATTTATAGTCTCGAATGCAGATCAAGATATGGTCATATGTTTGTCAATTTATTAGCGCTACCATGATGTCTATACTCGTGAAATTATGCATCATGTCTCGAGTCGACCTCATCTCACAGCTTTATTTGCTTCATTGCGCAACCCAACAAGGTTAGTAGTCGTTGGTGGCAACTAACGACTAGGCAAACTCCCAAACTCCTTGGGAAAATATACTAGAAATTAAGTAAAGTGTAGTCTTGCGGTCCAAGCTGGTTCCGCGCCGTCATTCATCAAGCGCGACTAATACCCAGCTGGTTCAGATTTTGAAGGGAAAGCAGGCGCATTAATGTTGGACCAGCACTGTTGCTTCCAGTTGTGGGGTGTGAACTTGTCAACGATAGCCTTGAATGCCTCCTGCAGCAAGGGAATAAGTAGTGGTTAGCGGCAGTAGGGGCGTGATGGGGTAAAAGAGAGAAAGACTAACCAATGTACAAAAGGACTCGTCGCCCTCAAGGTGGTTCCCGGTAGACTTGCATCCGGGGATAGTGACGGGGGTGTCATTGTACCTCAGGCGAACGTAGTAGCCCTGGAGTTGAGCCTTTTCGGCCTCTGTCAAGTCAGGGGTCATCTTGCGGTCGGCACCTGGGGCAGGAGATCCGGAGCCAGTTGCCCATCCAAAGAGGGATGACAGACCACCAGATTTAGCAGCGGGAGCCGGTGCAGGAGGCTGGTCCGCGCGACGGAACAGCTCAACGGCGATGTGGCTAGTGAACGGAGGCCACGCTTCCGTGTTGAAAGCACCCAGGCTAGCAAGCGCTCCAGCGAGAGTCGTGTCATGGCAACCGCTCATGCCGAAGCGGATGGCGCCGTCAGACTGTCCAGCACTTCCAACCATGCGGGCCACAATATCGCCCAGGAGACCTCCAATACCGAGAGCGCGGTACTCCTGGCTCTCCTTGTAGCCAGCATACCATTCCTCGACCCCAATCTTCTCAATGATGCGCTTCACTTCCGGGTCGTAAAACTCGCTAGGAAGGCGAGTGGCCGGGCCGTGAGCAGCCGTCGCATTGATGGTGTCCATGATGCCACTAAGACGCGGGTGGGAGTCGACAGCTACTCTAGGACTATCCTCGGGCATCCAGCGACCAAGGCGCTTTGTGAGAAAAGCCATGTCGTCGGTGTCGTTCCAGCGATCAGCAGCTCGCTGAGCAAAGGCCCGAGCAAGAGCTGCGAAGCGGCGACAATTGCCATCGTTTGGGAACAGAGTCTCGTCGGCAGGGGCCCGGATGATGATTGTCGGGGGAGCGAGGCCTGGGGCACGGGCGCTGGGCGGATAAAGGCCGTGAAGCGTTTGCTGGAGAGAGTCTAGAGCTCGAGGGACAGGGGTGGCTCGGAGATAGAGGGAAGCATCGTCGGCGAGGGTGGGGGGAAGAAAGGCGAGCTGGTCTACATAGAGGTGTCGCAGGCGGCGGCCCAGCAGAGTGGTGGTTTCGCGACCGCGGTCCGTCAGCATTCCCATGTCGCAGATGGCGTCCAGCTCACCCGCGGGCCCTAAGGCGATGACAGCAGCATCATTGGGACCAAAGGTCTCGAGGCGGCGCTTCCATTCTAGGCTCGTCAGGCCGGTGCCCGATTCGCCCGGGTCGAGAATGACACTGGTCAGGCGGCGGGCGGCGGAGCAGTATGACCAGAAGGGTGGGAGGCCAGCGTTGCGAAAGCGGGCGGTAATTGGGCTGCGCTCGCCGTGGCGAAGGAGGATCTGAACCTGCTCAAGGCGCAGCTGGGACGGGTAGAGAGACGACAGCTCCGCCTTGGTATAGGGCTCCCGGGGCTGGAGGGTTGTCATGGTGGGCGGGCGGCGGCGGCGCGGGGGCGTGTGGCAGTGTTTAATTAGTAGATCGGCGCGGGGGGTGTGCTGAGGCCGACAGACAGTGCGAAGCTTAGGGAGACTTGGGAGAGGCAGGCGCCCGGTGGACAGGACAACACGGGGGGTGGCGATGATGAGGTAGTCGACTCGGCCCTGATGGCGGAGGGCTACGTTGTGCCCGATGACGGCGAGCTTGGGCGGTCAGGTTCAGGACCCGCTCTTCGGCGCCGAGGCTCCGGGGCCGGGGTCGTAATTGATCGAATGCCATGCCGGGCGAGAGCGGGACTGCTTGGTGGTTTCCTTCCAGAAGCTCGGCGGACAAGGTCTGATGGCAGTGGAATGGGTTCACGAGAAGCCAGCTTCGACTAAGATGGTCTATAATCTAGTCCTTTATGGTTCAATGCCAACATTAGTCTGCAACTAAGCTTTCGTCAGCTCTGCTGCCCCTCCCCCTCTTGATGGCAATAGCTTGCAGTTGATTGGATCGAGTGATGTAATCGATAGAAGCTATAAACCAGTACTCCAAGGCAGGAACATTGCTAACAATCATCCTGCGACCAGTTTTCTCGTCAAGTACTGCTCAAATAATAAATGAAAAACCAGGTTTGCAGCCCGGCGGTCAATTGGGCCAAACGATGGTCAAGGAGAAGCGTCTTGGTTATAGGGAATACAGGAATCCGTCTCACTCGAATTCGTATCCGCAACGAGGCTTAAGCGGAACTCGGGTACACCCGTGCGACGCAATGTAGCGATTCTCACGCACCCGATGGTGCAACTCTGCCACGACATGACCTCAATGCCGCAGCTTGTGCCGTCATAGAATAGCCGTATGAAAGTGGTGCGAAGCCCGCACAATGCACGGAACAAGTCAACGCACCGAAACTCCGTAAGAGTGGGCGAAATACTGCCAGATTCGGACTGCGCTTCCTGCACACTTGGACCTTCCACAACGAGACAAGCTCCAAGAAGGCGGGGTTGTTTTTCGCTTTGCAGCTTTCTGCTCGGTCAAGTAGAGGAGGCTGAGCAATTGAGAGGCAATTGAGGCGAGGGACCAAAAAAAGAGGAGTCAAAAATAAACAACACTGGGCTCTTAGACAATGACACAGAGACCGAATCACAGCTGGCCTGGGCATTTCGAAACTCTCTCCACTTGCCAAGCGCTCGCCATTATGCACCCTTGCAACTCGACCGTTTGAGGAAAAGGGCCTCAAAAAAGGCCCGCCAACCCCTTGCTTTTCGGCGAAGCAGCTTTTGTGGGGGAACATCCATAATCACATGCACCTCTTTGCGGAATGCGCGTCCCAGATGTATTTGTTCCGTTCTCATGACCGAAGGGGCCGTGCCGTAACAAAGATACGTAATCTGTACCTGTTGCACGGGAGACTCGTCGGCTGAGAGCGAGACCAGCTTTGGGGCGGCGCATCGGCACAAATGTCAGCTAGCCCTTGTCAGCAAGGCAGCCAACCAACCTCAGCTATGCCCGACTGAGTATCAGAGAAAGAGATGCAACAAAATCATACAGACTTCGCCTCGTGATCACCGTCTCGCCCGTTCCTTTTGTCAGCACCGGCGCCAATTCCCAATTCCCCATACGCTAAAAACGGGTCCTTTGGGCACCATCATTGGTGTAAAAGTCCCGGCTCATCGTCTCCACCACAACACCATGACCTCATCAAGTCCAGCCAGCGCCCACGCTCGCACTTTGAGCCGCGCGACGGCGTCCGAGGAACCTGGTTAAATAACCCCAGAATTCCGGGGCCAAGACGAGGGCACCGCGCCCTAGACTTGCTCTCTGCTTATCCCAGCCTCCCGCGCCGAGAAACAAAGACGCAATTGCGCCCCCCCATCGGCGGCCACTCTCCGGACCCTTAGATGTCACCCTGGGTTGATCCATGCCCGGGTGTCCCGGAAGAGGCACAGGCCAATCGCTTCCGCTGTAGCAGACTTGTCAAGTAAGTGACTCGGACGCAATTCATGAGCTCCACCAGCCGTGCCCGACGAGGAATCGGTCGACATCACATTCTTATCTTTTTTCTCTTCTTTCCCCTCTCATTTTCACACTTTTCAGCTTGAATTACCGAGGCACCGTGATATCCTCGCTCGACCTATCTGTGCTTCGCCAGAGTGAATGTCACCGAGTTGGGATGTTGTCGTTTCGGAGCTAACACAACCAACGCTGTTGTGATCTCGTGTCTCACACAACTCTCCCGCCTACCTTCGCAATGCCCGGATCTGCGGTTGGGCCCGTCCAGGACCCCCAGGCGCTGGCCCCGGGGCCATCAGGGTCGGACGATGAAGACCCCTTCATCCTCAATATCGACGACGCCGAGGCGATACTGCAGCCCGCTTTGAGTGCTCAAGCCAGGCATCTAGCTTCGGAAAATACGCCAGCGATTGAAAAAGTAGCGGCGTTGGATAGGAATGGCGGGGATGGTCTTTTTGACATAGCTTCGGACGTTGAAACCGATTCCAACCCTGAGTCACCATCGACTCCAGAAATGACGAAAAAGATTCCGCAGTCACCTAAGCCAGATCTTCACGTCGGAAATCAGCCAACTTCGGACCTGGTTTCATCGCCACCCTCACCTTGGCAAGCCCAACCAAAATCACCAACAACTGCTCGACCATCCAAAGGAATTCTCGGAACAGCGCTCGGAACGACTCGAAACCGGTCAAGATCAGCAGGCCAGGAGGCATGGAAAAGGCTATCAAAGGCCCTTCCATCACTCAGCCTGCCTTCGCACCTTCTCTCCTCACTACCCAGCTCATTCTTCTCAAACTCCGCCGAAAAACATAGCCCAGGCAGCCCCAGCAAGTCTGACCAACCAACCTCTCCTACCGACGTGCAGTCGAGAGAGAACTCCAAGACATATTCTCAAAATTCACACACAAGACCTCCGCTTCAACCAGCTAGGGTCAAGGCAATTAGCCCGCCCCCTCCATCTTCCACCTCACACCCACGCCCCAGGGTGCTTCGTCGGGTAACCTCCGACGACAGTGTACTTTACCATAGCCTCTCGCGAGCCTCGTCCCTCGGTGATGATAACCAGTTTCAGGATGTGCGTGAAATGGTCAACGTTCGGTTCATGGCCCTCAAGGACAGCCTCCCTGACGTGCCAAACTTGAAAATGCCTAGCTTTGCAAAAATCTCCAACCATGCCAAAAGAGCATCGCTCTCTCTGCATACCGTATACTCGTCCGAGATGCTAGGGAACCCTAGCGCCCCGCGCGAGACGAAGGCGGCTTCCAAGGATTCGGCTGCAGCCTTAGACCGTGTTCTCCAAGAGCTCACGGGGGACGTCGTCATCATGGGCGGGTATCGAGGATCCATCCTGAGATCAGCAGAGCCCCCTCATCAACAGCTATGGGCTCCGGTAAAGCTTGGGCTCAACATGCGCAAAGTGAATCTCGAGGTTGGCTTGGAAGACGAGGACGAAGAGAGGATGGAGGAGACCATCATCCCGTCCGGAATGCTGAAGCATATCGGCCCCATTGATGTCTCGCGCAAGTTCATCAAGAAGCTGCAGTCCTGTGACAACGCACGTGCGGGCAAGCTGCGTGTGTGGGATTATGGCTACGACTGGCGTCTAAGCCCTGCGCTGCTCTCTCGCAAGCTGCAGGAGTTTCTGAAAACCCTCCCTTCGAACCAGCCTAAAACCCCGGCTGGATCTCGGGGCGCTCTTGTAATTGCCCACAGTTTTGGCGGGCTTGTCACACGACACGCTGTCAACCAGAGGCCCGACCTCTTCTCTCACGTTCTCTACTGCGGCACTCCGCAGCGGTGTGTCAATATTCTCAACCCGATGCGCCACGGCGATGTGGTGCTCTTCAATGAAAAGCTCCTAACAGCGCGCGTCAACTTCTCCATGCGTAGCTCGTTTGCCTTTCTTCCCGAGGATGGGTTCTGCTTCGTCGATAAGAACACCGGCGAGGCATATCCCATTGATTTCTACGACCCTCAGGAGTGGATCAAGTGGCATCTCAGCCCGTGTATGCAGCCCACGCTTCCTCCTTACAATCGCCGCCATTCAACATCACTGTCCTCTCGGATCCCTAAATCATTCAGGCCTCGTTCCGACAGCAAACCCGATAAGCACCCGCCATCACCTACGACAGTAGGCCAAAACATCATATATCCCCAGCTCAACGGAAGCGTCGCCCATGATCAAGATGAGCCCGTGCTCTCTCACGCAGAGCGCGAGCGCAACCTCGAGTATCTAGGCAGAACACTTGCCAAAACCCGTAAATTCCGCCAGGAACTTGCCCATTCTCCCGCCCACCAGGAAGCCAACGCTTACCCTCCCTTCGCCGTCCTGTACAGCAAAAGTATCCCGACCGTTTACGCCGCGCAGGTCACTAACCGCGATGCGATCCGATGTCTTGATGCCTACGATGACCTCCTTTTCCGCCCCGGCGACGGTGTCGTCTTGGCCAAGGAAGCTATGCTCCCAGAGGGCTACTCGATCGTCCGCGGCGGCCGCGTCTCTACGGAGCGGGCTCACATGACCATGATGGGTGATCTGCCGGCCATGGGCCGTGCTCTCGAAGCCCTGCTCAAGGGTCGTCGAAAGGGCATTGGCCTGGGTCCCTCCCGCGGTGTGGCAAAAGAGAAATGAGGTAGACGGAGCGGCTGATTGCCGCGTTCCGCTGTCCCATGGCGAGACATGAATGCATGCCCAGCTAATGGGCTCCATTTAGCCTTTGATTCAAAACAAGCCATCACCGATGCCCATCTGTACTCCTCCCCCTTTGGCTACCAGGGGTACGATAACGGACAAACTAAATGATCAAAAAGCAATGCAATCTTAATATCGAGATTATACCTACATGTTTATTTTCATTTCGCTTTTTTTTTTATAACGCCTTAGTTGGATGTTATTTCATTTCTTCGGCCTCCCGTTTTCAGAGACACGTTAGCATCGATTTGGGTCGCTCAAATGCACCATGGAGAGACAATCACATAAAACCCAATAACGGGGAAAACCCGCCAACGAAAACATGTTGAACGAATTAATGAACACACAGAATGACCCATCCGTTGTACATGGATTATGTATTTGGCGCCATATAGCGCTGTTTTTAGAGACTAACTTTGTTTTTTGTTTTTTCTTGGTAAAAGATACAGACAATATGAGCAATCTCGACGGCTTAAATTTTTTAACCGTCTTTCAGTGTTGATACACCACTCATCTCTCTGGCTGTGGTATTTTGCTTTTCATGAGAGATGGGGAAATTTTTGACGCTCTCGTTTTTTTTCTTGTAAGCGGCCTTCAAGCGTTGCCAGCCAAGTAAAACGTAAACTCACTGTCGGCGTCGTATCGTCCCCAACCAGAAATCTGGAGGGGTGAGAGGGTGGCGGGTCCGCAGCTGGATGGCGCCGTTTGCAGCCTTGAGTTTGCCCCCGACATGGCGGGCGCTGATAGGGCATGCAGGGGGTGACATGATGGGAAGTCTGTCGCCTCGTGGGCTCGGTGGAAGGCGATCTAATAACGGCCTTCGCGGTGTGATTCTTGTTTTCGGGGGGAGGCGCTCGAAGAGACCAGCAATTGAGCTTTGATCCGGTAATTCATCAATCCAAGGCAGGCCAATGTAATTGCAATGTGAATATCTTTTCACACAAATTCGCTTTTAAAGACAAGTCGGATGAGCGGCGCCATCTCAAGACGTGGGAAACTCGTTCAAAGGCAAGATTCTCCAGCGTGGAGGCTTCCAATTGGGGGTTTGTTCACACAAGGTTGCCACGGCCGTCTGGATCTGGCGTGCGATGCGGACGTAGACCATGGTGGGCTCCAGGTAGTTGGACCATACCGCGTCCAAGGACTCCTCCTTCCGAGGGACAAAAAAGACTTCCTCAAGACTAGGCATGCAGGCCTGGAGCCGGCGGAGCACCTCAACAGTTACGCGAGCAGCCGTCATCGAGCGGTAGGTGGATTCAGTCCAGAAGAGCGCGTCGTTGATGGCAACTCGGCGAACGAGAGCGAGCTCTCCAGGGTCGCACATGGACATGCACGTGTGGAACTGGGATTCAGCGGCCATGTACCCATCGCGGGGGCCAAAGTACATGATGTCGTGGGCTGGATTGAAAAAAACCTGGCCGGGTCCGCGAGCGAAGCCAAATTGTAGACGATAGTGCTTTAGCGCTTCAGCACGGGATTCGGCGCACGCATGGAGGTTTGCGGGGATGGTGGCGGTAGAGGAACATCCGGTGAGGGGCAGTTCTGGCTTTGCAGGATCCAGAGGGCCCGACAGGTTTGATCCGCATTGAACGGGGACAAGACGAGCCTCAGGTAAGTTGTAGTTCCATATCTTCAGGCGCAGTTCAGTAGGAAGCTGAGCAAACCGATGCTGGAGTGGGGGAAAGGAACCCCTCTGTCAGTGTCTGTCTAGTGCGAGAAGCGGGTGATCGGCGAGGCTAAAACTCACGAATGCGGGCACATCGGACGATGGCGGGGGATTCAAGCCCAGAGTCATGGCGGTAGTGTGTTGGAAAGAGTGTCGGTTGGATGAAGGTGAATGAAGCAGGACGGTAGGGCCAAGGCCACGGACGAGATGGGGGGAGATGGCTTCAGATATGTAGAAAGAGAGACACTGAGCACTCGACAAAGTTCAAGGCGGTGCAGGTGCAAGAGATCGGCACAAGAGATAATGGATACGAGAGGGGAGGGCAACGTGGGGAGAGGAGGGGGGCAGCTGACGGAGACTAATATAATCAATCATAGGCAGGAGGGCGGACGAAGTGCTTTTGTGCTTGATCAGTAATATACTTGGGCATGCACAGAAGAACCTGGCATTGTGTCTTTGCATGGGACCCCGTCGGCGCAAAGCCCCAAGGTATGTGTAAGTTACCGGGGCAGAACCCAGTTCAAGGGTCGAGACTCGACAGCTCGTGGGCGCCCAAGGCGATGCCAGGACAAGAACCGACTGTTTGGGTCGGGAGGCCGGGGACTCGGCGCGATATCGCCTAGTTAAGCCGTTCTGAGCCTAGAGTGCGTTGAGGGTGTGAGCGCCCTGCTAGCGACGGCCTTACCCGGTCCTTGCCTGGAAGCTGGGAAACTGGGAAGCACTGCTTTGTTGTTGGCATTGGCGGTGGCTGACAGCGTGTGTGAAGAAGGATCCTGTCCCGGCAAGGGAGGCTCGATACAGGGACCAGCCCACCTGCACGACAGCTTCAGTTCCCCCCCCATGGCATGCATGTTGTTGGATTCACCGGCTTTTGTTGGTGTCGTCTTCAGGGTGTGTCACACCCGAGCCGCGCACGCGCCGGGCCCGCTGTGGAGGCAGGGAGGAGAGAGCCTCGACCGCGCTATTAGACGTGCTCTACCAAACGCCGAGCACTCGTATTCACTCAATGGCATCCCTTTCAAACAACAAGCAACGAGATGCATTTATATGGGGAAGTTGAGGACCCCAGCTGGGGCGGCCGCGCCAACAAGGTTCACGAGGCTCTCGGCTGAGGATCCTGCGAGAAAATCCATCATCTCTTGCACCTGCGCAAGGACAAGGGTCCTTTGATGCACAGCCCTGGGTCTCAATGCTTTTGGGGGCCAGGATCTGCGACGGTTTCCTTGTACGTCGTACAGGACCATCACCGCAACAAGACATGGCTGGCCAGGAAATAGCCAGTGTCCTCGAAAACTGTTTTCACTGACGCAGAGAGCCGTCAAGATGCATGTCGCTGATGACACCCACCATTTTAGTCTGTGATCTGATCGGCCGGCACTCTCGCATCGGTTGAATGTGCATCCCCCTCCCCCCCTCCAGAAGACTGGATGCTAACCTCAAGGCTCTTTTGTCAAAATCGATTCTTCCACTGCCATCATCACGCATCATTCAGCCCCAATGAGCTGGCTCGTGCACTCAGACTCGAACTGGAGATGGACAGGGGTGGAGTTCAAGGCCGTCTTCTCCGCCCGCTCTCGCTTGTAAGTGGGACGGACGCCTAAATGTCCAACACTTCACTACCCACATGCCATCCGCTTAGACAGAGTCTAGCTGAACAATATCCCAAATCAAAAGCGGAAATTCAATCAATTCTGGATCTAGTCTCTTCGCCATGCCCGAGGCAAGGGAAAACAATCTCGTACAGAGACATTTCTTCCTCCTCCCTAATCCCTGTAGAGTGTAATCCGTTTTCGGTGAAGGAGAAGAAAACATTGCACACGAGCCCAAGGGTCGGTGATGGGGAGGAAACAATATCAAACGAAAAACAACAACCCGGAAGGGCCCCAGCCAGGGAAGCATTGAACGAGGGGCAAATACTGAATAGTGTAACATGGTATGGTACGCCCGTACGAATGTGCACTACCTCCATTTAGATAAGATCAGCCATCCGCAGCGTCCACTGCATCGAGACCCCGTCAGGTCGTCCAGAAATCATTGATACTCAGCGTCCGTACCTTTCACCGGTTCGGCAGCCACTGAGTCAGCCCGCCCTTGAGTTGGCCAGACCAAGGGCCCGTCGAGGTGGGGAGGGGTCGCGGATTGACGGATGAGGTTGGATGAAACTGCTGCAGTCTCTGCATTATGGTGTAACGGTCCGGGGCAGAAGTGAAGCTTCGAGCGGCGCCCTCAGTGGTCAGCAACCACCATCTTTGCTGATTGCTGGTGTCCCGGGAGCCCCGCGCCCCTCTACCATATTCCAGATTTGGAGCTGGCCATGGGGCGAATCGTGCTGGGTGTTGATGAATACCGGGTCCAATGCCGGATGTGGGGATTCGCATACCACCTCGTGCAAGAGCCACAGCCCTGCTCCAATACCTCATCGATTCGTTGACAACATGCCGCCTCACCAATGCCCCCCCTGCTTCCTTGCAGCCTCGATGTCCCTGTCTCTCCCCCCTGCCCTTTGCTGCCCTTTCGCACCCAATTCTTCTGACTCGGCCGGCATCGAGATTTTTCTTGGGGCAGGGGCATGTATCCTCTCGGGCAGCAAGAAAAGGAACGCTACTACTGTCGATCATCCGTGGAGCTTTGGCCCGACCGGGAGCACCGTAACATTCAAGCTCGAAGCCCGTGCTACGAGAGACAGGCTAGGTGCTGCAAAACATTTTCGGCGCCGTGTCGTCGACCGGCCGAATTACTCGGATTGATGTTGAAAAAAACGCTTGTCTGTGCGGGCCATCTGACACATTTAACCCATCAGACTCTGACTATGGCTGGCTTGTAACGCCCGGCAGAACCTGTTCATGCGTATCCATCTTCGGGTGAGAATTTCCATCCAGTCATCTGCGCAGTGCCAACCGGCAAAAGCAATGAGGAAGGCCTCATCTCGAGTGTCTGCTGAGTGACTAATTTTTAGCCATAGCCCTGCTCTGTATCCGCAGAGCTGAATGACGTTGCATCGACAAATTGATCCGTCAAATCACTGGGATGAGAGAGCGAGGCCGAAAGATTTCGGGCCCCACAAATACGGAATTACCTTGGAAAAAGAAAGGAAAGAAAGTCAATAGTGTACGTACCAGGGTGTTTGGCACCGAAGCCCACCTGTTTATTGTACCTTCCTTCTCCGTCAGCCAGACTCACGTGACACACCGCCATCAAGTGCCATTTGTGTCACGTGGTGGTTATCATGATGTTTCCGATGGCTCAATCGCTATCCACGCAGCCAAACCCATGTCTATTTCCCACCAAGAAGATGATGGCGTTTAGTGACGCGAGTGATACGTGCTGCAGCATGGCCGTCTTTTCCGTAGATTTCCTCCACCAACGGATTGCCAGTGACTTACATAGCCGCTGCACCAGCATTTTCGCAACGGTCGTGGGTAGCATTGGAGAGTTGTGAGCGGTTCAGCATGCTGTGATTGGGCAAATTTGACTGTAAGCGCCGAGGTCAACACCCTCGCATTCAATCCTGCACACAGCTTGACCAATCCCAAGGCCCCGAGGCATGCCAATCTCTCGCTACTCCAAACACAATCTCGATCGGTTCATATCCAACCATGGCAGCGCGCCTATCACGCATGGGCGCTTCAATGACTAGAATTTTCGGTCCATCATTGGCCTGTTCACGAAATCATGGTCAACCCTGGAACAAATCTTCTTGCCAAGCGGCAAGGAACGATTCCCCAGATTTGTATATCAATACTCGCCGTTCCCATTGACAGGCAGGCATGATATCATCTCAAACATTCTCTTGAAGCCCTATTTCTCCTTTCCTATTCCCTGTGCTTTCCTTTCACGCTCCGTTGAGCCTTCTATTTACATCCTTGGGAGTGACTTCCTTCTTTTCTCGATTCCCAGCACTTGATCTTTGCCCTCATATTTTTAATACCAATTCTCAACATGTCTATTTCTGGCACCAAGACTGAAATCTCAGCCTCCAACTTTGAGGCCGACACGGATGAGATCCAGCTGGATTCCAAAATTCGCATATACCATCTCCTAGACAGCGCTCGACTGGGTCTGACGGCATTGGCCTTGGCTGCTAGTATCACTACCATCGGTATTGCAGCCAATTCAATTGCTGTCTACAATTCTACGAATGTCAAGGACGATTACTTGCTCCAGTTGTGGCCCTCCAATATGGATCTCCGTCCCACTGTGGCGTTGGTGGTCTGTAGTGCCATTGTGATTGTGGCCAACACCATGTCACTCATCGCTAGTAAAACCCGACTTGTAAGCCTCCGATCGCCACCACTTGCTTTGTCTTTTTTTGTTTTCTTATCGCAACGGACACTAATAGCTAGTCTGACAGGTGCAGAGTCGTTCGGGAGCATACATGGCTCTCGCACTTGCAGGCCCCGCTGTTGCCCTGATAGCTGCGGTGATTGCCATGGCGTTCTTCTATGCCGTAAATACGTCTACAACGAATGATTCATTCCAGAGCTGGACGTGCCGATGGGAAAACGTGGCCATGATGACACAACCTCACTTCGGCACACTTTGTAAGCAGAGCAGGGCTGGACTGGGCCTCTCCGTGTTTCTCGTGCCTCTCGAGGTGATCATCTTAGGGGCTACAGGGTGCCAAACAGTTCTCCAGAGACAATTAGATCACACTGCACGTGTTCCGGGACAGAGGACGGGAAATCTGTCCATGTCTTAAAAGATAGATGGGGGTAATATGACCCAGCTGATTGGGACGAACTCAGCCGCAGCGACCAAACACGGACCTGGTCGTTGGCAGAGATGTTCAGAGACCATGCGTGGGGGGCACAGGGAATTTAGTGGGATGGGCTGACGGGGCTTGTGATCGAGACTCGGGTAAATTTTTTCTATCTTCATGTATTCGGGATTGGGTAAGCGGCCTCGTTCTTTGGTCGAGGTACAGGGTCTAAGCTAGACTACATGGGTTTGATATGTCATTTTTCAGACTTGTATCCGATTCGAAACATCATGGTTCGTTCAATTTTGCCTGTTGAGATTCTGAGACAGAACTCCGGACAGGAGCACATAACCGTGTCTGTCTCAGCTGCAACCAGGGTGGCCCAGCTTCATGTTGACGATTATAATGGGCCCGTTGATCCGGGCGGTGAAGTTTATTGTGTGTCTTGCGCAAGTGATGTGTGCGCACGCAACCAAAACCGCAGCCATCAGCAGAACTATGATCAGCGGATGCTGCGATGGGATCTGCCGGGCAGTGGAGCCGACGAGAGCTGAAGATGTGCCAAGGGACATCGTCCAACTACGATTTACGATTAGTAAGAGAACAGGCCAGCTCTAAAAGCGGCATTGACGAGGAACCCAGCCGTAATTCGATCTTCAAATGTCCGAATGATGGTGTTGATGGCCAAGCTCGATCCGATTGCGGGTCACCCATGGGCTAAACCCAGATTATATTGATGCGGGCGTAATGCAGAGGCCGGGTATGCCCGGTGCTGAAGATGGACCTGCAGAACAAGGGTCTCGCAAGCCAGCTCGTAATTAGATGGCGGCGATTGCAAGTCCGCAAGTGCGAAAGCTCGGGCGGCAAACGAAAAAAGAGAGAGAGAGAGAGAGAGATAAACAAAGAAATGAACATGATCGGGCTTACCGTCACGCATTCCGCGCCAGGTGCAATTTTCAAGGGTCGGCGGGGGCTGTTTCGCTGTTTCGAATGGCCCCAAGACGGTCAGTTTCGAAATACAGTTGGCAACGTTAGCCGGCGTTGGTCTTGGACCTCTTGCTCCCACAGAATGTGTTACGCAGCAAATGCGGAGGCGGAGAGCGGCAGGACGTGCGCCGGTGTTGCACAGTAAAGGTAGCCGGAAACAATGGCTCATCTTCTCTCGGCCAGTTGGGCACCCCCTAGCCCATCCCAGGGCACGCCGGGGACACCGTTTTGGACAGCTTGAGATGTCCCCCGTCCCGTTGCGCCGTCTCCATCGTGGTCCCCATCGTGTGCCATCGTCTGGGACGCTCGTAGTCTCGTGGCTAATGGCTGCAAACCGTGCGGAAACAGGCTAGAAGCCAGCCAGGCAGGTCGGCGGCGAATGAGAAAAAGGCCGAGTTTGTTTTTGCTCGTTTGCTAAGGCGGCTCTCAGTGCTCATGCTGGTAGCAGCTTTGCGTCTGTTCGGCATTCACGTCGATCTAATTCCTCAGCTAGCCTAAGCCTGGGAAGTCGGGTGTTCGAACCTGTCTACGCTCAGGCGCGCTCTGGCCCTGTTTATCTTACTGCATTGATTCACGGACCGCACCCGTGGGGTTTGTTGACTGCTCCTAATAGCCGTCGCCACCTTAATAGCAGCTCTCTACGGCATTGCACATGATTTAATAGCATGCTTTTCATTTGCCTCTCTTATGAGTTCAAGCAACCACCCTGCACCGACCATCTCGCCTCATTCAAGCCCCATCTCAAATACAGCCGCCATGGACGACTCTTCCGATTCTCAGCAAACCCCCCCAGGTTCGTCAGGATCAAGGAACTCGCCCGAAAACACACCCTTGGGGCGATCAGCCTCGACAAAATCAACAAAATCAACCTCACCCGAGCGAAGACTAAAGTCCAGAATGAACAAGCCAAGCCTTGAGCCCGTCATTGAGGGCGCCCAGCGACTCCTCCGGGACATTCGCACCCCGTCACCCAGCGATGCAAACAGACTCAAGAAGAAGAACTCGCGCCCGGAGCTCGTGAGACAGCGCAGCTCCAACTTTGAGGAAACGTTTGTCTCGAGGGAAATGGACCTTCTGGGAGATCTGGTGAGGAGTGAAGCCATTGTCATGGCCGAGGTCAAAACCAACGTCATTGTAAGTGCCAGAGTTCTCTTGACTCGTCGTTTATCTCACAACGTTCTTACCACGTGCTTGCCCGTTTAGGTTCATGACGAGTACACCTTTGTCAAGGAGCTTTCTCAGCATCTGGCTGTTAGATACCATCGACAGCTGAGTTCGATTGTTGTCACACTGAAGCACAGCGCATGCATCTACTTCGGCGGGTGCTGTGACCCAGCCTACGTCATGACCGTCGAGGCCCTTGCACCCTTGGTTCAGATGGCTAGCAACAAGCGAAATGTCGTTTTGCTTCAGCAGCACATGGAGCAGGCCCTTGGGGTTCCCCCCTCTCGGGGATATTGTCGGTTCATGCCCATTGCGGAGGAGTGCTCCGGATGGAAGGGGAAGACCGTTGCAAGCCAGATTGCCGATGTCTCCGGGGGGCGGCCACGAGCCGACAGCCAGGCTCGCAGACCATGGACTTCCAACAAGGTATGTGACATGCGATGACGCGGAAGATTATCTCGGCAGCTAACTCTTAGCAGGACCAGGGCTATCTTAGCGACTCTCCCCTAGACAAGCTATCTCCGGGTGCGCGGCCATCCACCGCTGATGCTTCCGGGACACACGGCGACTACGTCCTGGACCCATCACCAGAGTATGGATCCAGCGCACCGAACGGAGTGAGTGAAGTGGAAAAGGTGAAGGGACTAAAAAGGAGAAGGAGCTTTATGCACAACCTATTCAACAGGTCGTCTTCCCGGCAGGGTATCCGGGCGTAGGTACGATGACAGCTAATGAGGGACATTATCGGGGGAATACTTTGCTAAATGGCGTTGGGTGGTTACAAACGACACGAATACCTAGCTATTTCCTTTGTTTGGTCGAAAGGGTGTTAAAGAGGTTCATGTTTAGACCAGGTGGTTTTTGTCTTGGTCGGTGGGCGTATGAGATTTTGTCATGGTATATTTACCAACAACAGCACGGTTGATCCGGCTATCAGATATCTACCTTTTCTTCACTCTCTAAGTGCATATAGGGCCACAGGCCACGAAATCAAAATTGCCACTTTGCAGAATGATGGTGTTGTTTTATGACCGTGCATGTGTGTCTAGGGTAAGTCTGTGCCGTATTGAGCAGGAGCTGCTAACGAAGTAATTTGCACAATAATTCCAAGGGTTTGTTTTATCCCTTAATTATATTCTCCGGGGTTCTGTTTATTTTGTTAGTACGCTGGCCCGTGAAATCTTGTTACGTTCTGGTTGAATCTGATTGTTGGTGGAAATTCCTTCTAATGCGAACTTTAGTGATACATCGCACGACAACAATAATAACAACAACAACAGCAACAAAAACGTGGTCCCGCGACGATGACGTGAGTTTGTCGTTGGAGGCCAACAAAGTACGGAAAATCGGCCGAGATCGAACACTGATGCAGGTACAGGTCCCTGGGTGCTTTAGGAATGTAACGTCTTGCCCGGCTGTACAAGGTAGTCGATAGGTGGACAGATCTAGTTCTGAACCCCGTGACAGCTGCAGCAGTGACTCCTGTCATGACACGGTTCCATGTGGTTGCTGCTGAAATTAGGGGAACGGTGCGCTAAGAAACCTGGGTCATAGTGGATATGCACCGGCTATAGCACTCGCCTTCAGTGCCGCAGGGCCCTGGAGACGAGGATCCGTGCTCACTGAAACGACCCCAGCTTGTCCTTCCTGGGGGTTTTTTTTTGGGCTCCCATCGTGTCCCGATAAATTACTCGCACAGCGTCGGACCGTGGGGGATTGCCAACAAATCATAGCTCGTCGTCACTCCAGCCTCCCACATCCCACTTCTCACATCCACACATCTCGACGACCAGACTCGGCTCGAAGCTGAGGAAAAAAAAAGGAACGAAACAATAATAGCCAAAAATATTGGCGACATATTGCGCACCGTCCTCCAAGATTGGGCACTTCTCAGGCACCACAGCGCCACCTCTGACCCGTCCGTCGGCCCGCCATCCAATCCAATCCTCATCATCTCCGACTCAGCGAGCACCACCGCCCAGCCAAAAGCAAAGCCTGAACCAGCATCGGCACCCTCAGCCTCTCAGCCTCGGAGCCACCTGGATGACACTCTGAGGGATCCGTCATCATCGCTGCACAGTCCTGCCTATCACCCCCCGGCCAGCTGCGTTATCATTCGGTGTCAGTTGCATTTGACGAAGCCATGGAGGTAAGCTATGGGCGACCTTTCTTTGTTTTCCTGCTTCCCTGTCATATCGTGTCCCCTTTTTGTTTCAGCGTCCCCGTCTTCTTATTTTTTTTTATTTTTTATTTTTTATTTTTTATTTTGGGTCAGGCGCTCACGGCCTTGCCTGCTCCTGTCCGCTCGAGTGGGCGGACTGACTGGTTGTTGCCATCTGGCGTGTCACCACTGTACGGATGGGTAAGATCTCCGCCATCATGACGAGCCCGAGGGAGGTCCACAGAGAGACAAAGTCTGCGTCAAGTCCAGGATCCCAAGTCGACTTTGACGCCCATACCACCATATTCCACCACCTTCCACCCCGGCCATGTCGTCCGTGACACGACAAGGCTCCCAGCTGCCCTGCCATCCCTTGACCTCCCACCCGTGTATCTTGTTACTCCGGCTCACGACGGGCGGGTGTGGTCGGCGGCGGGCGGCTACCTGCCAGATTGACTCACTGGATGGCCGTGGCTGCGTTGGGCTGCGCTACGGACGAGTCTGTGTTACCCAGAGGCCGAGAGCTGCTTTTGTTATATTTGGCTGTGTGGCCCGTTTGTTCACCTCTCTCCCTGCTGTGACATATGCATACACACACACACAGGAGCTTAGTGCCCAGGATCCCCAAGCCCAAAACGACAAGATTCGGGCGGCAAAGGCGCGGAGACAAACCGCATCAGCGACCTGACTTCGATGCAAATAATAGGTCGGTGGAAATCCTGTGGCTAAAACATCGCCACTTTGATCAACAGCTTCGCCCGCGCGGTTGGACCTGTAGACGGGTCACGCCAAATTTGCAATCTTGCTGGGGCAGACACATCGGCGACCCGAGGAAACTGCGACTTACCGACGTGACGACAAAATATAATGGGACGAATCGACTGGCCTGGCATGAGATGAGATGAGATAAAGTGGACTGGCATCGCGTCAACCAACGGAGCGAAGGACAGGAGAAAGGACTGCAAGTCCGACTTCTGCTCACTTTCAAGTGGGATGAGCAGAGACCGCGAGACCGCCATTTGGCCCTTGGCTTTCAACATCAGCTCAGATTGATACCAAGACCGTGCCCATCACCAGCCCCCAACACTACATTCAGAATCGAGTACATCTTTCTCTTCACTCTAATTCTCGCAAAAATTGATGCTGTACCCCCTTCTCACACAACGTCATGTCTCTCAGCCCCCCCCATTCAAGATTTTTCTATGCTATTCTCTGATGAGGGCGATGAGTCGTCCTCTCAGATCAACCCTGACGAAATGAGTCCAGCAAGGCTAAATCTTCAACGTCTTTATGAACAGTCCCGCGGAGGAGCCCCGAAGAAAGATGCTCCCAAAGCCTCTACTGCTGAAGCTGCTCCCACAGGTGTTTCAGCCAAGGGCAAGCCCAGACTGCTGCTCATGGGCCAGCGACGGTATGTCAAATCCTGAGATGCGCAGGGGAGTAGCTGATGATTGTGATAGGAGCGGCAAATCGTCCATCTCGAGCGTAGTTTTCCATAAACTGCCACCAAACGAGACATTGTTTCTGGAGTCCACGGCTCGCATCCAGAAGGATTCTATGGCGTGAGCTCACCTTCTCATTCTGTTGTATTGATTGCTCATAACACTACCCACAGATCTTTCATGGATTTCCAAGTCTGGGACTTTCCTGGCCAGATTGATATCTTCGAGAATCCTGGGTTTGACATGGAGGCCATCTTTGGCGAGATCGGTGCTCTCATCTGGGTCATTGATGCCCAAGATGACTATCTCGAGGCGGTTATGCGCCTGAACACCACCATTCTCTCCCTGCAGCGAACCTATCCCAACATCAACATTGAAGTCTTCATTCACAAAGTTGATGGTCTTTCTGACGACTACAAGCTCGACATTCAGCGTGATATCACGATTCGTATCCAGGATGAGCTCTCTGATCACGGATTTGAGAATGCTCCCGTAACTTTCCATCTCACCTCTATCTATAACCACTCCATATTTGAGGCTTTCTCAAAGGTCATTCAGAAACTCATTCCTCGCCTTGGAACCCTGGAGTCCATGCTTACAAACCTGTGCCGCACATGCCGCTTTGAAAAGGCCTATCTTTTCGATGTTCTCTCTAAGATTTATATTGCTACGGATAGTGCCACCGCCGACATGGCGAGCTATGAAATCTGTAGCGACTATATTGATGTCATCATCGACATTACAGAAGTCTACGGAACCTGGCAGCGTAGCGAAGATGGCCGCAAGCGCCTCGAAGGTGAACCGTGGAGCTCCTCTCTTGAGGATCAAGTCGGATGCTCAACGGCCGAGAGCTGCCTAGTTTTACATGACAGCAATAAACCCATTATGCTGCGTGAGGTTGACCGTTACCTTGCCCTCGTTGCCATTATGAAGGAGGACTCGTACGATAGCATGCCACTGGTGAACATGAACGTGGAGGCCGTCGTGGAGGGTTTGACAGAGTTTTTTCATATTACGAAACCCAGACAAGGATGATTGGAGTCGGATACGAGGCATTTGTTTTATTCTTTACTCTGCTCAACTGGTTTATTTCCATCTTCTTTTGTATCAATATACCTTTCAAGCGTGCCAAGAAGATCTACCTTCATAGCCTTGTGTATCTTCCTTCTTTTAGGCAACTATGAATGGCTACCATTTACCCGTTATACCTAACCTCTATTTCCCGGGCTATCCTCGCAGACTGTATTATTTGGAATCCATCATGCGGCGGGGTTTGGCAACACGAACGTCCGCAATGTGGTGCGGTTGCTCTCCAACAAGCAGAGCCTTGCTGGAATCTCTCCCCTCACGTCGCTTCTGTCATGGACCTCAATTCGAAGCGGCTTCAATGTAAGTCCCTCAGGAAAAGAGTAGGACACGAAGCTGTCTGCGGAAACACGGACGATTTTGTTAGGGTTGTTGGAATCGTATGGACTGTAAGAAAGTTTGCTAGGTTGAATGGGTACGTAGAGTATCTTTAGCACATTGTCTGATGTACATGTTAGAGACTGCTGTATTTCGAAAGGCAAAACTAAAAGACAACAACGGCCAAAAACTGAAGAATACGTGCCTGTTTCAGTGCAAAGAATAACGAGCAGTTCATCATTGAGGAACTTGAAGTCGACGAGAGCTCGGGAGCCAAGGTCAATACTGCACGAAGTCGGTGGCAAGTTGTTGCTGATACCATTCATAAGCTCAATGCTAGTAGAGAAAATGAAAACTGCATACGTTAGCTGAATGGATGAGTTCTGGTGTAGGAAGTTGATTATACCCTGATTATTTGTCTCCTTTGACGTCAATGCTACCATAATCCTCATGGCCTACGCGACATGTGAGCAAGGACAATTAATTAAAAAGAGAAGGGACGTACGTTATTCGCCGCTTTGCACATTCGCACATCCCTGTTTGTAATGGGATGACCAATGAAGAGTTTAATGGGATCTCCAAATCGGACGCTCCTTTTCTTGGCCTCAGCAATGCTTTTGAAGACCCTATCTGACCAACTCGCCATGTATTTGACCAAGAAGTCAACATGCGGAAGTGCCTTCATGCTCGGCTGACCGTTTTCAAACTTCTTGAGTTGTTTGTCAAGCACATCTAGTAAGCTTGGCCCATCTTCTATATGTTGCCAATCCGCTTCGTAATCTGCGCTGTTGATTTCATGAAAATATATCCTGAGAGGACTCTCGGTCAAATATGCCTCAATGTATGTGAGAACTTTGCTGTGATCGATGCTTGCTTCCTTCTCGGTCAGCTCTTCACCTCCCGAGCTTGATGCAAGACGGTCGATTTGAAAGCGCATCCACATCGAAAACGACGTAAAATGGTCAAGCTCATCCATAACGGAAACCAAGACTTTATGGCCAACAAGCTTAAGACAGCTGATGATGTCCATTAAGCGGCTGATTTGGGTCGCTGTAAAACCAATGTCATCGCGTGAATCGTAAAACTGAGCTAGCCCTTTCAACCTGCTCAGAATGACAGCGCATCGATCAAGAGATGGCAAAAAGTTTTCGTGCACCAGGCTTCGAAGATTTTCGAGGCCTGACATAACCGCTTTGTCCCACCGCTTGTGTCCCTGCACGGCTTGGTTAGCGATATTTCAATCACGAGCGACTGTTGTTACCCACGCGCTCTGCGACGCTATCGACTAGCCACTCATGAACAGGCTTATGTGCATGTCCTGTGACAACTGTGTGATAGAGGGCGGCGACAATGTTACGGGGTCCGGTTTCAGCGTTCTCAAGATCCTCTTGGACGCTTCGAAGAAAACGGTTGGGGAGCTCGCGAGTGTTTTTCCACTCTACCTGCATGTGAAGTTGAGCCTGCTTGAGGTACCTCAGTAATTTTTGCAGTGTGGTTAGTTTGGAAGCTAGGAGAGATAGGTTGATTGGGGAGGAGGAGATGAAGGGCAGATCCATGGGGACGAGATGCATCTCTGCAGGCCCATCTGCATTCTCTGCGAGCAACAACGCATGAGTAGAAACCTCTGGGTGTGAGGCATGGTGAAGCAGTGTTGAACCTTTCGAAGGGTTTGGAGTTGGACAAGGGAAAGTGCCGATGACAAAAGAGTCATAGATGTTTAGTTGCAGCTTGCTGTCGCTAGTCCCGATGACCATGACATCAACGTGATCGTAGTCCTCCGGTTTTGGAGGCTGAAAGAGAAATTCGATTCCCGTGCGTAGGGTAAAGACCATGGCATCTTCTCTAGGAGCGATTTAGAAAAAAAGACAATCCATGATAAAGCGGAATCGAGCACATACCCTGAACCAGCACTGCCACTAGGTAGGGGACTGATCTTTGGTAATGCCGTGTCTACCTCAAGCAAGGTGAGCTCTCTTGGCAGGTCAATGGTGGCTTCATTCCCTTGGACACCCCCCTCTTTTAACAGGGTTCGTTTAATGGCTTGAGACGCAAGATTTATGCTCTTGTCAACGATGCTGTTGCTTGCCCAGCCAATGTGCATAATCTTGACATTTGACGATTCGCACACCTTGATGTGGTGGGCAGCCTTGTTATTTTCCAAGCCCATCAGACGAACGAAGCCATCGCTCCACCCTACTGCGAGGAACTGACCTAACATATGGGTATTTATTAGACACGGAGCACAACTTCCCATGGGATATGTCCCAAGGCGACTTACCGTCGGGTTTCCACGTTACTGTTTGTGCCTCAGGTGCTCTCTGGCCTGGCGCGGCGACCTGGTGAATCTTTGAAACTGTCTGCCCGGGAGGCCGGAAAATGAGGAGATTTCTGCCTGCCGCATCCCATGCCGCTGAAAGGTCCAGGGTTGGACAGCTTGCTGGGTAGCCATTTGCCGTCTTGTCCTCGTACTCAGTTTCGCTAAACAACGTGAGCCGTGTTTCTTGAGCCATCGTTTCCCTGCTTTTGTCAATCCTGTGATTTGACCAAAGTGGCTACAAGAAATATTACTGCAGCTTCTTTACAAACGGAAAAGATTGGTCATTCCTTTGGTTGCAGTGTGTGGTGAGTGGGCGTATTATTCAGTTACGATTTTGTTTGGTGTCTGCGTTAACGCGAATGTACAGTGTCTGAATCAAACCACACTGTACGCAGGCGTGTCAACGAAAGCCGATGAAAGCCCAGCGAGGTGTCTCATGGGCTAGGCAGATAGATATGAAAGTTCGCGATCTAAAATTATTCAAGTAATTAATTCAGAGCAATTGTCTCGCCACGAAATCATTTTCTTATTCCATATTATCATTGCGCCATTAGGTTCTGAACCCCAGACACTCCTGATGCTCACTACAACTCTGCGATAAAGTCCACCAATCCATTGACATTGGTCTAGCTCCTGAGCTGGACTATTTCCCAAAATCGGCCGGCTTTTTATGGGTCTATCTACTCAATCAAAAAGTTGTCTGCATGAGACTTGACCTCCTTGGAAAACGTAACCTCCTCATCCTCCTCCAGAAGCGATGCCGATAAGACCTACGAAGATTAGTTAAAAAGTTCAAATGCGGAGAGAATATGGTGACTTACATCAACGTCAACGTAAGGGCTCGCCTTGTTGAACCTCACGGTCATGGGGAAGAAATCATTCTCATCACTGGATTCCGCCTCGAACTCGAAGGAGCCGTTTGGACTGTCCTCATTCACGCTGCCAATGGTCCACTCTAAAGAGTCGCCTGACACATCATAGGTGGCATCGAAGCTTGAAACAATCGGCTCGGATCCTGAGTAAGGGATGATGACGCTGACGTCTGTGAGAGCATCGCTGCCCGTAAGCTCGTACTCCACCGTCATGTTGAACTTTTGACCGTCTCTGTTAATCCAGACGGTAAAAGTAATAGGGCAGGTGCTGGGATCATCAGTCTTGGGTGAAGCTCTCCATCGCAGAACACCGACGGCATTATTGACGGGGAATCCTCGGGCAGTGTTGCTCATCTGGATGACCTTGGAGCCATTGAACAGGTTACGATCGACGTTGGGATGGGTGCGGAACTGGGCTCCGTGGGAGGGAACGGCGTTGAGGGCAAGCTTGATTTTGGTCAAGCTGGGGTCGGAGATACGGAGGGTCAAGTCACCGCTGATGGATATCGAGTTGACGGCACCCTCGCGAGAAAGTTTGGCTGAGATCGTTTCCGAGACGGTAACGTGAATGGCATCGCGGTCCATAGTTGAGGAGATACGAGACTCGACAGGCTCGGCATGTTGGACCGGGGTTGGGGCGACGAGGGGAGTGTCGTCAATTTCACCGCCCATATCACCTCGGACTCGCTCGAACATATCGGTCGTCTTGGACTTCTTTCCAAGTTGCATACCCTTGGCCTTAAGCGCAGCAGGCCTTGGTCTAGTTAGTCTATTGCACCCGATATTCTAGTCCAGCTTGCTTACTTGTTAAACGTCTTGTTCTTCTCGGCCTCATATGAGTCGTAGGAGTCGGGACCCGATCGCGAAGGGGGAGTGTATGTGGGATAAGTGGGGGTTCGTGGCATACCTCCCCCCATACCTCCCCCCATACCTCCCATGCCTCCAGGACGACCGACGCGGGCAGCATCTTTGCGCTGCATCTCGAGCTGTTTCGCCTTTCGTTTTCGTTCCTCGGTCGCCTCCAATTCCTTGTTCTGGGCGGGCTGTGAGCATTCAGGGGAGTGTGGGGACAACTTGGGGGGCTTACTCGAGCGATGATCTCCTGGATGCGCTCCTCATGACTCTCCATGTCGAGGAAGGTCTTAATCTGGCTGATGGTCAGGTTCTCCCGGTATCCGAGGGTGACCAGCTCATCAAAAGCACTGAGAAGCTCGTAGGCATTTTTGACGATTTCCCGCTCGTCGAGGGTCTTGCATGTGCTGGTAACAACTTGAGCAAACAGATGGAGGGAGTCGATGTCCTGGAGAATGTTGGATTGGCGGTTGGTGATGAGGACCATGTAGAGTTCGTCGAGGGGCTGGTATACGAAGCGGACATTGTCCTGCTCGACGGTAGTGTGTTGGGTGCCGCTGTCGGCGAGCTTGGGGAAGGATGCCAGGAGAGCCTCTATCCGCGATCGTGGCATCTCCCGGAACTGTCTCGAGAGGACAGCTTTCCCTCCGCGGGTGCAAATCGAAGCCGCGAGGACGACCTGGAGCGCGTCAGCAGGAAAACAGGCGGAAACTGTAGTGGGAGCCAATGCGAACCATCGTGGCAGGTTGGATTGAGGAAAGTCGGTGTCGAGAGAAGAAGACGAGACGTTGCGTTGGCGGATTCAAACGTCAGTCGCTGTCTCCTGGAGCTGGGCGGGCCAATATTCTAGATGTGGGAGGCGGGACCGTGCTGGCTGCATTGGCTACAGTGGCTAGTTACAGTGGCTCGTGGCTCAAGACTTGGTGGGGTCTCTGCTTGGGGACACTTGGGAGCTTGTGGTTGCTCCCACTCAGCGCTAGTCTGTTTATGGTAAGCGTCAGCCTCTCCCTCCGCCTCCCAGGCTCCACGCGAGGTACCTGCCTGAATACCTAATCAACGACGGAACTCTTTGAATGCCTGCGGCTTTCAACTCTTCCAACTTTCCCTTTCGCGCACCGGGATACTCCATTTCCTCACCCCACTACATCTTTTGAACTCTTGGAAGAAACCCCTAGAGCCGATCTACCCGTACTCTTTGGGCCCTAAACGAACAAATGTCGCAGACCATTCTATCCGACCCCATTTTACTTCCTTTCCTAAGCCTTTGATCGCCTCAAGGTTTGACGCGACCCATACACGCAAAGTCATCTCTCATTATCCAAAAAGAGCCTGCACCTTTTGCCTTAGACCGGCCTCGAACACTCGCGATACTACCCGGCTCCCAGCCGAGGCTATCATCCAGTCAAAGACCAACATCCAAAGTACTCCTCGTGGTTGCTGAGATGGCCGAAATCGAAATGGAGGTCGACATGGCCCGGCCCTTGGATCTCGAGAATCACATGGAAGATGACCTCATTGATTTTGACACCGACATGGCCGATCAACGCGAACCAGCCTCCCTACACGCTGGTGGCGATCATCTACCTGAGGATTTCTTGGGCTCTGAAGAGATCATCTTTGACGCTGTACATACCGAACACCACGTCGAACAAGAAACGGACGCGGTCATGAGCGAAGAAGTGGAGCTAGGTGATATTGAGGATACGATGCACGACGTGGACGAAATTCAGAACGATGACAACCAGGAGGTCGAACAAGAATTCTACAATGCCGAAGCCTATGACCAGGAAACAGAGCACCAGCCACAGGAAGAAGAGGAAGAAGGTTACGTGGAGATTTCTCATGAAGCGGACGACACAACGCAAGAGGCAGACAAAGGACAGGCCCACAACCCAGATAACGAGATCGACTACGAACTGGAAGAGCATCTCGAGCAACACGAATCACATGATGGCGAACTCGAACTAGAAGCCGCCCATGACCCAGACCCCGCTGAGCCAGAGAGTACGGAGGAACACACAGCTCAGGAGGATATTTCTCAGCACGTGGAAGAGGTCACCACCCAGAAAGCAGAGGATGCTCATGACGAACCTAATCAGCCTCAGAATTCGACAGAAGAGGACGAAATCACGTATGACGAAGGACAAGACCATGAACCTGAGCCCGAAAAGCCCGAGGAAGTCGAGGAACTGAAGCCTCTTGATGAAACCCAAGGCCAAGACGAGGAGACTGTCCCCATTGGCGCTGATAATACTAAGGACCAAGTTGATGACTCACAACCTGAGGGTGAGATCACTGGCGAAGAAGATGTTGACGATAACGAGGATTCCAAAGAGCAGGATACGGCACAAGATGAAACGGCTGAGAATGCTGAACTGGACGAATACGACGTCTCTGCAGATGTTGACGAAGAGAACAATGATGAGCAAGAAGCTGCTTCGGAGCCAGATCATTATGTCTCTGGTCAGGGTTCAGCTGCAGTGTCTAACAGTGAATTCCCTGCGATTACAGTGCATTACAAGGGAGACGACTTTCCCTTGTTTTCCAATACCTCGTATGGGTTCTTCACTGAGACGTCCGTGCTTGAAGAGACGATGGGTAAATTGCTGTCGAGTTTCCGGGCGGAACTGATAAGCGAAATTTGTGATGAAGATGAGCTGGTCTTCCAGATCGACGAGCTTGGACTTGAATTTGCTGAGGTGAGAGTTGACGAAAAGGATTTCATGATATGTACTAACCCTTCGCAGTCAACTTGGCGGGATTCTCTCTCTGGCGTTACGCTGCAGCAAATTCTTGAAATCTTTGAGCTTCTCGTCAAGAACCAAGACCCGTATGACACTCGCACACTGTACACATATTTGTTTACAAGGCCTTGCGCATCGAAGCGACTCGAATTCCTTATTGATAGTGCCACCGCCGGCAAGGGTCTTGACGAAGTCATTCACCTCTTTCAATCTCCCATTACAGCTGCCCCAAATGCACTCACTGGTAATAATGCTGCCGAGGATGAGAACATTGAGCATCTGGATGGATATGATAGCCCGGCTGATGAGACCAACGCGTCCAATGATAAACCTGAGGACCAAGTCCAAGCTGAAGATGGCGCCGAGCCGAATACCCCTCCAGTAGAAGATGAAGATGCTGAGGAGGGCGACCAACCTGCGGCCAATGAATACGACGAAGGTGATGACGTCGATCAGAGTGCAAATGATGCGTCTCAGCCGCAAGAAGAAACTTTTGACACGGAAGCCGCGGGGGAATTGGACCAAACAAATGGTAAATCCACCTTCCATCTCTTAACCACTTCTTGCTATTATCCATATTTCTGTCTTTGCGCAAGTTGCGTAGCGAGATACGCCATTGAACATAACCAAGAGGCGGATGCGTTTCAAAACATTCTCAAAGCCGAGCAGTTTCTCAAGTGGGAAGATGCAATGATCAAAGGGTCACGGCTTGGTTTTGGTTTCAGGAAACATGCACATAACCACTCCGATTTCAGCATTACATTTTCCACAAGAGAAGCTGACGAGAATATCCCAGCCCACGACGAAAGCGAGTCTAACCCGTTTGTGAACCTGGAACTCGACAACGAAGTGAATGAAGACGAAGTGGACCTCGAAGCATATGATGCCGACGAACAGTCCCAACTAAACCTAGACACAGTGAATGTGGGCACTGCCAACACAAGCACAACGGCAACCCTCAAAGAAGACGACGACGAAACTGGGTCTGTCGTCGTTGACGTTGGCGCGGATATCACTGCGCCTGAGCTCGAAGAGACGACCGAAGCGGACCATGAAGATGAAGTGGACGAGATTGATTGGAGAGATCAGCCCGACGCAGAGCATGAGGCACCCATGCCTGCATCTCCGGCTGGCAAGCGAGCGAGGGGGGATGATGATATTGATGCGGAGGATGAGCAAGGTGCGCTCCGGTGCTCTTACCCATTTACGCCCACGGTTTTACTGACACTTGTTAGATGCCAAACGTCGTCGACCCTGAGTGGCTTAAGTCAAACTAACACGATCGACCCAACGCAGCGGTTTCACCTCAAGCCAGGCAAGGGTTAAAAAGCGATTTGGCGACAGCACGAATGGCCATAGCCATGCCTCCAAGGGCTGTGTCTTGATTCGTTTCCCATCCGACCAGATTCCCTCCCAAACACAGCAAAATATCCTCTCTGGTGGTAAGGGCCTTGCGCCGTAACAATATCCAGTGTGCCCCGTCATTTACTCCTTTCTTCCTGTTTTTTTTCTCCTTTTTTTTCCCGTCCCGCCCAATAACTTGAAACCGGATCTAGGTAGGTCACTAAAATCAAACTATAACTAACTCGACAGGGTTTTTGATACGCATAACACTATTCTAGCGGAGGATCGCTAGTCTCTCACCCTTTTGGGATGCCTATTTCTTCTTCGTTGATTTTCTTCATGGATGACTCCCTCGTCGATACCCTTACACCCCCAAAACAAACGAAACAGCAACCCAGAACTGATTTACACGAGATGCTGGCGGATTTGATATTGCACTACGGATGGATTCCAGGCTGGAACCGGGCGTTGGATGGAGTATTGGGTGATGATGTTTAATCTAAAAAAGCAATCGGTGCCTATCGCCAACTGCAAGCTGAGACAGTTGGTGTATTGGCCGATGGATAGGATAAGGCGTCTCAGGCCCCTATTACTCGGGGTTTGAGTGGGCAACCGGTTGATGGGCAGCCCTGGAATGCAGGGAGCAACCCTGTAAATGTAGTAGTCTTTTTAGATATTAGTTTGACCATGTGGCGGTTGGAGCGGAGAGGTCTGTAAGAGGGCCGTCCTCGCGACTGGAGTGGAGTAAGCCAGTTCTGGTCGGACAAATCTTGGACGACTGCTCGCCTATCATATCCAGTTAATTCGAATTCGTATACCGAAGCATCCTGATTCTGGTTGATTGAAAACTACCTAATTTTGCACCCTAGCTGGTTTGGCAAATCGAGCAATAACCACTCGGAATGGACGGAATACTATGCATGCGTTTTCCTACCAAGAGACAGGCCTTTCTCAAGCGAATCGATCAAGGCTCGAGCCATTGATGCTTCACCACCAACTCGCCCAACTTCTGCATCTTCAGCGAAACTTACCCTCTCAGTGCACCAGTCTAGCCAGCTCTCTGCCCTTGTCCCTTCATTCGCGTTCGACAATCCAACACTTACATCAATGAGGTCTGGGCGCCGCAGGCACCACAGAATTCACGGAAGACACCCGTGGAGGAGTTGTAGCTTGTCAATATACCATTAGGGAGGGTATTAAAGTCAAGGGGGTTAGTTTCCCAACCCCCTCCGGAACTGGGGATATGAAAGAAGATGTTGGCCCGAGGGACAAACGCCCATGCTTGAACCTCGAATCCAGAGGCGAGACGACATGAGCGGCAGGCGCAAGTTCCACTAAGATATTTCTTACCACCACCACGAATCCACCACTTCTCATCTTTAGGATTTTGCGTGATGGCCTGATCTGTGGTGTAGTAGGGATGTATGAGGTCGGAAAAGTTGGACTTGGGATGGTAACTAGCGGGGTTTGGACGGGTAATGTGGAAGTTTACACGGCCGCAGGCACATGATGCTGGAAGATTGTTCTCATTCGGGGCATCAGTGGGAAGAGAGGGAGATTGCATCTCGTGCTCATGGAAACCCGAGAGCCACACAGCACCGCCCCCATCTATTGTTTCTGAAACATGGACATGGCGTATAGGGCGTGATGTCATAGGACCATGGTCAGGGACGCTCTCGATAATGACACCAGTAGCCAGCTCCCATTGTGGATCTTGGTGCTGATCCTTTTTGCAACGGAAAATGTGACACCCGCAGGCCGAGCAAAAGTATCGTGCCCACCCATCTGGTGTGATAAACTCCGAAAGTCCATGATGACCGGGGGCTGCGATGGGGCAGTATGAGACGAATAGCAAGCCGGACGAGTGACGACAAGTGTCACAGTGGCAGAGGGACAGTTCGGGCTGTGCATTGGGCGGCAGCCTTGAAGGGACTAGCTGAGAGATGGCGCCGCATAGGCAGGTGATTCGAAAAGATGGCGGTTCCATGAGGGCGGGAATCACGGAAAATGCAATTACGATGAAAGTTGTTGACGCACGTCCACGATGGAACCATCGTAAAAAATGCGGGGCTGCTGCTGCATCATGTTCCGTAATTAGCAACCTGTAGGTGGAGTGACAAGACTTTGATTCAGACGGCGCGTGCGTGTAATGAATTTCAGGGGTCGACACCAATACCCCTGTCGGGGGTTCGTCACTCAAGCCCGACTACGGGAGATATTCCGAACAAGGGGTGGCGTCAGCGTTGGTGAGTGGCTTTTTTGCATCGTTTGCCCGCAAAGATCGCGAGGATAGAACCGAGCGACAGGGAGCCGTTTAAACCTTGGAAGTAGTAGTATCGGGGGTTTTTCCAGCTGTGGGGAGTTCAGTCGGAACAGGCAAGGACAAAAAAAGAGAGCATTGGCAAGGGTCGTTAATTGAAAGATGTTTCACAAGAAGGGCGTTACTGTTTGATGGATATAACCCCCGTCTGGTGACAGGGACTAAAACCAATGACGCCCGGCTGAGAGGCCCATGAATAGTGGCTCAGGATAAAGCCATGTCCTTTCCGGAATGTATGAAGGACCTGTGCGCACGATGGCCTCTTAGATTGCCAGACGCCATCCAAGAATGAGGCTGCCTGGGAGGATCGAGATTGGGAACGAGGACGGAGACGGGTGCACAACCCTCCCTCCCTCCCTGCCGCGCGGGATGGGATGAGACGGATATCAAATATCGGGATGATGCATGTCAAGGGAGGGACGCCGACTAGGTTTGGTGAGCTGACCAAGTCTGGAATGTATCGACAAATTTTAAGCGCTGTGAGTTCTCATCATGTCGATCAGGGCCATGGCGGCTTCCATCCATTGCCTATCAGCATAGGTTGGATTAGGCAAAGTCAATTGAGGCCGTCAGCTGTCAGGCCACGGCACGAATGCTGGCTCTAAAAAGGCAGCGAATTCTAGAACGATATCTTTCGAGGACGGAGACGGTCTGGCCGTGCCTAGTTAGGCGGGCGCTGGCTGGAGCCAACTTTGCGCGAACAAATCAAGCACATCAGCCGTTTTAGCAGCAGCCAGGCTGAGCAACTGAGCCGCAGTTCAGGGGTGGCAACCCAGTAAGCCCGTACCTAGCTGACGCGGACACGAGAGGAAAAAAAAAGGATGGAGCAAAAGTGGAAGGCAGAGAAGATGGCAGTTCCGTGCGGCAAGGGCGCCAGTGATTTTGATTTTCTTGGTGAGCAAGAAGAAAAAAAAAGGGAGCAAGTCAGAGAAAAAGGGAGCAGAAACAGGTGCCCATTGCAATGCAGCAGCGCAATATGACGGGTACAAAGGAGGTAGCAATGCATTGCATTTCTCAAAGCTCTCTCGCCCTAATTGGCCGTCTGCACATGACCATATCTGTGACGCTCCCGCGTTGGGCATTTGTCTGGCAATGGCACAATCGGTGCCGGGTGCAATCCAACCCTTGAATGATTCTAACGGAGGTACTTCCCCACTACGACCACTGCACAAGTTGACCTTGTTAAAATACCTAACCACAATTTCTTAAGCAAATAATCATAAAAACTCCTAAGAGAGTATCCATAGGTGAATGCATTTTTATTTGGGCATTATTTTGTTTATTTTAGCTTAAAATACTCAGACTCATCCATGTAGCAAAGTGTTCGACTGACAATCATTCAAGGGTTGTATTGTACCTTGACACTTGTGCATCCAGACAAGCATTAGTTCAGGGGGCAAAGGGGGAAATCAGGTACTTCACGAATGGGCGGGCAACCATATTTCATACATTACAAAGTGACTGCAAGTTAGTTTATCTGCAACGGGCTGGTTTATATAATTCTCATCAGACCTCTCGTAAACATGTTCAACCTGGGGATGAGTACCAGAAGCTAGCATTACGCAATAACACATGTAAACAAATGAAAGAAAGGGAAAAGCGCGCGAGATCCCTTAACTTATAATCAAAGGTTCATGTCCAATTGTGTCAGGTTCCCCCTTCCTCAGGTCCCCGTTGGTGTTCTATCTGTGCCAGCGCCTGCGGGCATGTGGTTGGTGCCAGGCTGTTCATTCTCTGGAGGGGCGAGTAATGGTGGTCTTTTTTCAGGGCACTTCAGGGCAAAATGCACTAAGTTTCAGAGGGCGAACGACCCTTGCCAGCTTTGGCCATCCCTGGCGCTGAGAGACCCTCAGAGGTGGAGCACCCTTCTAACACAGCCTTCGCGCCTGCATCCCCAGAGCTGTGGGCCAGTGGACCAGCGGGGAGACCTTGGGGTACGAGTCTAGCAGGCTCAGGAGGCTCGTAGTGCGCTGAGATGAGGTGTCGCCCTCATTTTACCCAGTGAAGGATGAGCACAGGACCTGCACGAGGCTGGATTTTTTTTTTCTGAAGGGGAGGAGGGGAGTATCACTGCAGCGCCCCGTACCCAAGTGTGCTCACGCATCGAGGTGCCCTTCGCCATTTTTGGGTCTTGTTCCAATTTATCCTCGTCGAACTTACAGCCGGCCAATATACTCCTTCCAGTTGTCTACTTGCACATCTCCGAATGCTTGCTTCTATTATAGTGGCTGGTTCTTTTTTGTTTCGTACATTCTTTTTTCTTTTTTTTCTTGCTCTCTTCGCTTCCTTCTGCTCACTTCGCGACTCAATCCCGTCAGCCTCTCGCGCCTCTTGGTCTGCGCCGCCCGCCGCTATTCGCCGCCCACACCACTCACGCACCCTCACACACCCCCTGGCCGAGTCCCGTCCAAAGGCCTCGTCTCCGCACTCCCACACACGACAAACACACGCACGCCTAAGCCGAACCCACCTGGACCACCCTTGACCACGCTGGGACACCCTGGGGCTCACGCTACTCACCCAGACCACACACACTCTGCCTCCCGGGCCGCCAACGACTACCACTAGGTCCCCCCCGTCTTGCGTTCCCAGCACAGCCAGAACTGGTACTCGCAGCTTTATCCAGCCAAGCTGTCCCTTTCCCTTCCGCTTTCGCATCGCATCGCATCGCATCACGCCGCGTCTCTTCTTCACCTGCGCCCTCGACGCGAATCAATACCCGACGACCTCAACGACCCCTTCACGACCACCAACGCACACCACCTGGCTTTGCCTCGACCGACACGAGACGTCGCGATCCTCAGGACTGATCCCCCTCCATCAGCAGCCAGCATCACCACAACCGCCCCTTGCGCCAGCCACCATTTACATCCGCTTGCACGACTCCTTCATGCCTCGTTACTGAAGCCTGAAGACCTCGTCCCCGCCGTCTTTCTGCCCCCTCCGTCCTCCCTCCCACCCTCGTTTCTCAAGTCGTCCCTCGCCCGGTGCGAGCGTTTGACCAGCTCAATCCGGTGTCCTTGGCGCAACCGAGCCCGACTCCGAACTGAACCTTAGCCAAGGTGCATCCAAGTCTTCCAAGTTAACTGACCCAGTTCTGAGCGGTTTGCTCGCTCGCTCTCGTTAAACACCATGATTGAGGACAAGTATGTCAATCACTATCACAACTCCATCACGCTCCCCATTCCCATCAAGATTATGCTGACCTTTCCTACCAAGATACATTGGTCTGGCTCTTGCCATGACATCGGCCCTGGCCATTGGTATGCTTTCCCCAATCCTATGGGTATTTCTTCGTCGCCACTAACTTTTCGTCAGGAACTAGTTTCGTTATTACCAAGAAGGTCCGTTGCCTCTCAACCTCGTATTTGCCGTCGAACCTGCGTCCTCACAACTTGAGATGGCTGGGGAAACGTGTCGAATCCCGAAGGACGTTTCTGACTGTTGCACCAGGGATTAAATCAAGCAGAGGAACGTCATGGATTCGAGGGCGAAGGTTTCGTCTATCTGCGAAACCCCTTGTGGTGGGCTGGTATCGCAACTTGTGAGGACCCTTGCGCGATGATGTGATGTGCTCCCTTGCTAACCTCGCGTGTAATCACAGTGGCTACCGGAGAAGTGTGCAATTTCGCTGCATATGCCTTTGCCCCAGCTATTCTTGTCACTCCCCTCGGAGCTCTGAGCGTCCTGATTGGAGCTGTCCTGGGATCTTACTTCCTCAAAGAAGAGCTAGGAACCCTAGGCAAGCTTGGCAGCGCCATTTGCTTGATTGGCGCCGTGGTCATTGTCCTCCACGCTCCTGCCGATGAGGACATTCAGACGATTGACCAGATTCTTCACTATGCTATTCAGCCAGGTAGGCATAATTGGTCCTTGAATTCGTGTCGAGTACCATCGTCTAATTTAGGGCTCAGGTTTCCTTCTTTATTCCATCGCCGTCGTCGCCTTCGCAGTTTTCATGATTTACAAGATTGCTCCTGTCCACGGCAAGAAGAACGCCCTCATTTACCTGTCCATTTGCTCGACAGTTGGCTCCATTTCCGTCATGTCTGTCAAGGCTTTCGGCATCGCCCTCAAGCTTACCTTTGCTGGCAGCAACCAGTTCACCCATCCCTCTACTTACGTCTTCATGATACTCACAGCCGTCTGCATCCTTACCCAGATGAACTACTTCAACAAGGCCCTGGCCTGCTTCCCAACCAACATGTAAGTCACGGAGAGCCCCTATGCCGAGTACAGCTACTTATCTAGTATCCCCAGTGTCAACCCCCTGTACTACGTCACCTTCACGACAGCTACACTTTGCGCCTCCTTCATTCTCTTCAGCGGATTCAACACCACCGACCCTGTAAACACGCTTTCGCTCATCTGCGGCTTTTTAATCACGTTCACCGGCGTGTACCTGCTCAACCTGTCAAGGGGTGATCCTCATGGACGTAAGCTGGTTGTCGGTCGAGGAGGATCCGACGCTGTTGGTACCGACATGGTTTCTGGCCTTCAGACTCGACTTAGCATGCAGTCTCGACGAAGCGGCGACCCCTCGCGACACAGTGTGAGCAGTCTTCACGGTGATCGCGAAGGGCTCATCCGCGCCTATGATGAGGAGGAGGCCAACGGCTTCGCTCTGACTGACCTTGCCGACGACGGCGACGATGATATGCGCCGCGCCAATGGATCGAACGGCAAGCGCTACGAGAACGGAGTCGAACTCAATAATCGCAAGGCTGGTGACAGGTAATGCACTTTGGCATAACAGCGATATTTGTTATAGAGGGGCAGAGCATGTGGATGCTGCTGGAAGTATCCTCCAAGTGCTTATGCCTCCGATTTTCTCTATTTTTTCCCCATCATCTTTTGGGCACGCCGTTGTACATTTCCGACACCATTTGACCGAGCGAGGGATGCCTAGACCACGGCCGGGTGTAATCATGAATGATACATAAATGCAACACTTCACGGGATATGCAGGTGCAGGTGCCACCGCTCCAAGTTGTGTGTGGGGTTGGGTCTCAGAAGCGGATGGGATGTATTGTTCTATTGGAGTATTACGGACATGGTCTTGGACGGCGTTGGCGGGATCTGTATCTGAGCCGGGTTTCCCGGTTCTACTTGTACGATACTTGGTTGCATGACGACAAGAAAGGAGGAGGATGACGCCAGTTGGCATTTTTCTGCCTTGCATAGTAGCAGGGGCAGCAAAGGGAAAGGGGACAAGTGTCTTCAGCATGAGAAGATATGCCGGCATCACTGCTGCTTGTGAATTGGAATGTGAGGAGAGACCGGTCCAGGATGTTGTAGAATTTGCCATTTTTTATAGGTCGCATGGCTTGGGAGATTGGGAGAAGACTGTTTGAGATCATTTACACTGCGCTTTTGGTTTGCAATATTCAAAACGGCGGAATGGGATAGAAGGGGAGTTGTTGTCGGATTGCAGACAAAAGCATAATGAAAATCAAATCAATACCAACACGCCATATGATGTGCAATTTGTCTAAGACACAAGCCGAACATGAAGAGGGAACGTTGGCGAGTTAAACCAATACTGTAGACTTGGGGCTACGCTGTTTGAATTCTTGACTGCTCCAGTAATGCTCACACAACAAAATACGGAACATGATCTTGCACACATTTATAAACATCACGTTGGACAGACACACAATGATTGATTGTTGGTAGACAGATTGAAAACACGAGTCTTGCGCGTGTTATCAAAATCTTCGGGTCTCATTTTTTTTTCTTTTATGCTTTGCCTACCATTACAAGCAAGAATGAAACCGTCCGTGCCCTTTTAGCAGATGCAAATGATCAATTGACGCCTGAGTAGACCTCCGTCCCTCAACCACTTTCCCAGCTCCCATAATCTCATCAAATCAAAGAGGATATCAAGGGAACCGCCTATTGCTCAGCGGGCTCGGCACCCTCAGCAGCCTCCTGCTCGGCGACACGAGCATCCTGAGCAGCCTGGGCCTGGGCGGCCTTAGCGCCGTAGTCCTGGCTCACAGGCTGAAGGACAGCCTGCTCCTCCTTGGGCTCGATAATGGTGACGGCATCGGGAAGGGCCTTCTGGGGACCAGCCTTGCCCTCAGGGTCGGCACCGCGCATAATCTTGACCTTGATACCGAGCACACCCTGTCGGAGGAGGACGTGGCGGGTAGCAGTGTCGATGAAGTCCTTAGCGGGCTGACCGGAGTGGATCATGAAGCCGTCAGTGAACTTCATGGACTTGGCACGGGCGGCACGGAGCTTGCCGGAGACGACAACCTCGCAACCCTTGGCGCCGGACTCCATGATGAAGCGGAGGACACCATAGCAGGCACGACGGACGGCAAGACCGTTGAGAAGCTTGTAGCGGAGGGACTCGCACTGAGCGACGGCGGAGAGACCACGGTTCTGGACCTTGGCGGCGTAGAGGGAGACAGAGTTCTCGGGGAACTTGAATCGCTTCTGGATGAGCGAGGTGAGCTCGCGAATGCGGCGGCCCTGCTCACCGAGAACCTCCTGGGTGTGGGTGGCGCGAATGATGATATCGGTAACGGTGGGGGTGACGCGGACCTCGACGCCAGAGTAACCCTCCTCAGCGAGCTCGCGCTGGAAGAACTCGTTGAGCTCGGCGTAGAAAACACCGTCGGCGACGAACTTTCTCCTCTTGGAGCTAAATGAGAAAAGCGAATATTAGCAAATCTGAATTCTCCGAGATTGAATTGCAAGTGCGCGGCCCTCGAGCGAGGCGCTGGCGGTGTTGCGAAACACAAGTGGAAGAGAAGAAAAAAGAACCCATCCCACAACGGCGGGGTGTCAAATGTCGAGGCGAAATTATTTCGAATATTCAACGGCGACGATGACACAAGAGCGATGCGACGGCGGGCAGAAGGCAATGGGGGAAACTCACATCTGAGCACCAGGGTGAGCCATTTTGAATCTGATTTGGTAGGCTGAACTGTTGTCGTGGACGGAGTTCGAGGGCTGGTTGCAGAGAAGATTCGCGATCCTAGGATTCGAGGTGGTTTGGCGAGCGCTCACAAAGGCACAAAGGCCCTGGGCACTCGCTCGATTTTTTGGTGTGGGTTGAGCCCTAAAATTCGCACATTGTGGCTGACCACCAGTGGCTGTCCTCCCAGTGGGGAGGGGGGGGCACAAGACCTGCTGGGGAGGGGTGGCGTTCGTCGCAAGCTGAGTCGGTGCTCGGAGAAAGTGTTCTTCACTGGTCTTGGATCCAGCCGCAGGGGCCCCGCCACCCTGACAGCCCTTCTGTGGGAATACGGATGCACGGACCAGTCCTGACGTCTTGTGCTTGGGTTGCTTGAGCGCCCCTGCCTGTCCCGTCAGCTCCGGAATCTTTTGGTCGAGCCCCGCGCTGGAGCCCAGAGTATTGATGTGGCTTGTGAGGATGGATTGACCAGAGCAACCTGTGCCCCTCGACTCCCTGTAGATTTACGAAGATTCGTCTATTGCAACACCTTCTGTGCTCGCAGGGTGTTGTGTTAGCGCAAGCCTCCTTTTTAGACCGTTCGGCCATCTTCTCACAGCAGATCATGTCTGATACGGCATCATAGCCTCCCCCCCATATCCCGCTCTTCCTGCGGTCTTTCCTCTGCCATCACGAGGCTCCGATCACCGCAGCTTTCAAGACGACAATACTTCATTCCTCTAAACCTACGTATCTACTCTACGCCCAGTACACACCCGCATCGCCGCAGCAACTTTTCCCTTAGTGCGCCCTCGAACCACCGACTACGACTACGGCCTGAACAGCGAAACCTCCCTATCACTCTCGCGGTTCCCGCCGCCTGTAGCTCGCCATCATGGAGGCTCGAAAGGTATGCGCCAACCGGCTTTCTACCTCCTTCTTCCCAACCAGGCCCACCGATCCGCGCGGAATTCCTAACGCCTGCGCCTAGATTATTGAGAACGTCCAGGGAATCTACGGCGGCCAGACGACCCACGGCACCCTTCGCCTGACCGACTTCCACCTCGTCTTCTGCGCCCCAGTTGACCAGCCCGGCACCGCCGCGTCTTCTCAGCCCAGCGCTTCGAGTGGCCCGCCCAAAGTCCGCGAACGATGGATTACATTTCCTATGCTTTGCTATTGCGCATTCCGTCCCGTCCCCCCAGGCTCGCGACAGGCCCCTTCGATCCGTATCCGGTGCCGCGACTTTACATTCGTCACTTTCAACTTTAGCAGCACCGAGAGCGCACGCGATGCGTTCGACTTCATCAGAGCACGAACCTGCAGGCTGGGCACTGTGGAGAAGCTGTATGCCTTTAGCCACAAGCCACTGAAGCACGAAAAGGAAGTCAACGGCTGGAGCTTTTATGATCCCAAGGCCGAGTTTCGGCGGCAAGGAATCAGCGAGAAGCTTCCCGACAGGGGCTGGAGGATCACACATATCAACAAGGATTACACGTTTTGCGATACATATCCTGCATTCTTGGTCGTACCTTCCAAGATATCAGACAACGTCCTCAAGTATGCAAGGGAGTTTCGGTCGCGAAACCGCATCCCTGCCCTCTCTTACATCCACCCCGTCAACAACTGCACCATCACACGAAGCTCGCAGCCCTTGGCGGGAATCACAAGAAAGACAAATGTCCAGGACGAGAAACTAGTGGCGGCATCCTTCTCGGCATTGGTGCCACCCGGCTCCGAAGAAAGCACCCCGCCCTCGAGCCAGTCCGACATATCGAATGGAAGTTCAACCTTACAGCAAGATCTGTCGGAGACAGAGCGCTTTGAGGATGACCTCATATCAAAATCCGCTGCTGTTTATGACGAAAAGACAGGAAAGCGTCTTGTGTATGGTGCTCAGCAGAGCAACCTCATCGTAGATGCCCGTCCCACCATCAATGCCATGGTAAACCAGGTTCAGGGTATGGGATCGGAAAACATGGACAAGTACAAGTTCGCACGGAAGATTTTCCTTAGTATTGAGAACATTCACGTCATGCGAAACTCTCTAGCCAAGGTTGTTGACGCTATCAAAGATGCTGATATCTCTCCCCTGCCTCCAAACAGGGAGCTTCTCCACCAAAGTGGATGGTTACGGCACATCCACGATGTGCTTGATGGTTCGGCCATCATCACAAGGCAGGTGGGAATCAACCACTCGCATGTCTTGATTCACTGCTCTGATGGCTGGGACCGAACGAGCCAGCTGAGCGCTCTGGCCCAGATCATGCTGGACCCCTACTATCGTACGATGGAAGGCTTCATTGTCTTGGTTGAGAAGGACTGGCTCTCTTTTGGGCACATGTTTAGGCTGCGTTCCGGACACTTGGGCCACGAGGATTGGTTTTCGGTCCAGAAGGATGCCTTTGCTGGCTCAAAGGTCCAGCCAGGCGAGAATGACGGGCGGGGCGATGCGTTCCAGAACGTCATAAGCGGAGCTAAACGGTTCTTTAACCAAAACCTGAACCAGGGCAAGGATGATGGGGACCCGGACTCGATTAGCGAGACAGCTTCCGGGAAGGTTGTTGACGAAGAAGCCACGAGCCCCAAGATGGTCAGTCCTGTCTTCCATCAATTCCTTGATTGCACGTATCAGCTCCTGCGACAGAACAAGACGCGCTTCGAGTTCAACGAACGATTCCTGCGCCGTCTTTTCTATCATCTGCACTCGTGCCAGTATGGCACTTTCTTATACAACTCAGAGAAGCAAAGATTAGACGCTCGAGTTGCCGAGCGAACCTCCTCAGTTTGGGACTACTTCCTTTGCCGCAAGGCCGAGTTCTCTAATCCTGATTATGACCCCACAATCGACGATCACACCAAAGGTCGAGAGAGAATCATTTTGCCTCGTCTCAAGGAGATTCGGTGGTGGCATCAGCTATTCGGACGAACAGAGGATGAGATGAACGGAGCGTTGAATGCTGCCGCTGCGGCCGAAAATGATCGGCAAGCCGCTATTTCAAGTTTTCAGTATCCCAGCGTAGCCCACGCCGAGCAGGACATTGGTTCATCGGCGCCCAGTTCTCAGGATTCCTCGATGGTGGGCACTCGCTCGGTCCTGGCAGCAGTGGAGAGTGCGCACGAGACATTGACCCCAAGTGCGAGACATACTTCCCTAGAACGAAGTTCTGATTCCGAAGGCCCCAACCCGTTTGCAGCGATCCGGGACGGCATTGCCGGCTTGAATATAGGCAAAAACGTGTTGACCACATTCAACCAGGGCGGCTCGCCGTCGTCCAGCAGTGACCCGACACCTGCTCGCACTCGTAGCGACCAAGAGCTGCGAGAAATGACATAGAAGGTCATGTTCCGATTCCCGGCCGCGGGTCCATATTTGATCGTTGAAACTCAAGACACCGTCCGACACTCTTTTCATTGGCAGCATACGTCAGGCCCACAAATCCTGACGGATGGAAACTCAACCTTCTCAAATCATGGACGAAACTTTGTGTATACCTGTCGCGGCAAATCGGCCAACCTAAAGGCTGCAGGACAGTGCCTGAGACGTCAGGAAGCCAAGGACTCTATGGAAAGCGGCTGTATGAGAAATGATCAACCTGTTACTGGTTTCTTCTGGAGGCTGCCTCGGCTGTTTCGAGAGTGGACATATCCACTCACTGGACTGTAGCTATAAAATCAATTGCCGTGGGAATGTGCTCAGAGGGAAACTGGTGTCGTCCAAGTCTTAGCTTGAGTTACCATTCAGCCTTTGCCGTACCACTTCATGGTTCTGAAACAACACAACATATCATATTTGGCGTTAAACGTGGGTTACTGCACATACTTTACCCCTGGGAATCGAGCGATAAGCGAATCTGTTGAACAAAGAATACGAAAATAAGAACATATGGAGCGCGGACACTAGCCTTTGATGAGTCACCAATAGCGGGTGCGTCCCAATAGAATCACAATACAACAAGCAGTTTCCTCTACAGCAAAATTCGCGTGGATAGATGAATTGAGGTATCAGCTTCGGCTAGTGGGCAGTCTGTGACTAGCACACATGTATTGTTGAAAACTTGTCTTCTTGCTTTTTTTTTCTTTTGTCTATCTCGTAACGTCATCCCGGGCGTGGAAACGCAGTCTGTATACATGCGCTGGATTTCAGGTCCCCATGAGCTCAATAAAACGGGCCACCTGATTCTCTTAGACATGCTCGCGATGGGGGCACATGCATGTTCCTAGATCTTGTCGTGTTTCTCTTCGGTTCGCTTCTTATCTGTCCCGTCTACGACACCATCTCCTTTTTCCATTCCGTCTTGTTTTTTTGCCATATGCCCCCGGCGATCTATACTCTACTCTGCTTGTCTACAGGAAAACCTCAACGTTGATCTCCAGAGTGCTAACGGGGTACCTGGAATAAGTCAGCATCAGAATCGGTGATTAAAGACAGGGCAGGTTACAGACCTCAAATCAAACTTCTCCAGGACGGTGGGGTGTAGAACACCGAATTCACCGATGCGGTGCTCCTTACCACCGACACGGAGATGGACGGAAGCAGCGTGGCCAGGGAAAAAGGTGTCGTCATTAAGTTCCTCGATCCAGTAGCCATCAGGTTTGCTGGAGTCGTTCTCGGTCAAGAAGTTGGTACGGAGCATGAGCATGACTCGGTCGAGTAAACCGTGAACCACCTCGAAGCCGCTTGTTCGGCCGTACCACGCAGCAGAGAAATGGCGCTCGTTGCGAGCTTTGCGCTGAGTGGACTCATCCTTAAAGACGACATCAGAGGCCTCAAAGATCTTCATAGGGACACTGTGACCCTTGTTCTCGCGAATAGTCTTGAGAAGACCAGGGAGAAGAGTTGTCCGCACGACCTGATACTCAGCAGTCTTGGGGTTGGCAAGGCGCACAACGGTGTTTCCGTCATCCTTGCGGTTGAGCCAGGCAAAGTTTTCGTCATGGCTGCACAGGCTCAAAGGCAGGACCTCACTCCAGCCGGCCATGGCGGCCTCAATTCGGACGATATCAGTGAGCTTGTTGACCGGCAGTGGGGCACCAACGGTTGCACTACGGTTGGGGGCAGTACGAGGAAGGTTGTTGTAGCCATAGCACACAGCAAGATCTTCCATAATATCACACTGGTGGAGAACATCGGCTCGGGTTGGTGGAATGGAAACCTCGAGGATGTTAGAGTCCTTTTCAGAGTGCTTACAGGTGTAGGACATCTTGGACAGAAGTTTGCAGAGACTCTCAGGGGACTCGTTGAGACCTGTGCAGCTGTTGAGATAGTCGATCTCGACATCAAAGACACGGGGCTTGAAGGTGGGGGTGACTCGGGTGAGGTTGTTGTGCTCTGAGACGATCTTGACAGGCTCAACAGCAAAAGGCTCCGCGCAGTACATGGAAAACATGGTAACCATCATGTCAGTTACAATCTCCAACTTGGTGAGATCAGTTGCGGTGATCTCAATGAAGACGTTTGTGGTGTCAAGGGTGATCTTGGAGTGGTTGCCGTTAATGATGGGAGGCAACGATCCAACAATCCTGTTGGCATCGTAGATGGCGGGATAGACGGGAGAGTCGCGAATAATATGCAGGTAGCGACCCAAGTGCTTGTCGTTCTCGTAGAAAGCCATCAATTCGGCAGAGTCCATCTCTTTTGTCTGGTTGAGGGAGATGAACTTGATGTCTTTGGGGGGGAGGGCCTCGTAAGTGAAGGGCCCCTGAACAGTGTCGTAATCGTGGGTTCCGATGGAAACAAGCGTTCGGTTACGGGCCAGGTTTTGGTGAAGCTTGTCCTGGAGGGCAATGAAAGAGTCATAGCGGTCCTTGGTGAACTTGACGCCGCGCAGGATGGCGCCAGAGACGTAGGGCCGGATTTGCTCCGTCTCGGGAAGAACGGTAATAGTCTCCAGCTTACCGTCCTTGGGCTCGACGAGACGGAAGTTGGGTGCAGGCGTTCGGCCGCGGAAAATGTTTAGGTTGAGAGCGATGCCCTCAAAGCAGAGCATGTCATAGCGGTTGGCGGGGATCTCAATCTTGAGTTGGGGGGGCTCCTGGACGCCATTGACGACAGGGCGGTCGTCATTTTCGGTGTCTTCGTCAAGTTCGATACCGAATTCGAAACAGAGATTCTCGAACTCCTCGGTCGTGAACCTGTTTTTATGGGAGAGGCATGGTTAGCTGTATGGTTTATGTGGACAAGCGTAGGTGAGGGGGGTCTCATGGGTGAAGGAGGGGCATCATGATCCGCACTTTTGACCGAGGGCCTCGTAGAGCTTGTACTTGTCGACGGCGATGGTAGGCATGGCGAATCGGAGGAACTCGGTCGCAGCCTCTGGCCTGGATAGTGTTCCTGTCCAAGGATTGTAGACGTAGGTAGCTCTCCCGTCGGGCTTGGGACGTGAGCGCGGGACGTAGGACGTGGGCCAGGGCGTGTACTGAGTCACAGAAATTTTGGGTTGCGGTTCAGAGAATCATCGGTGTAACGATATGATGCGACTTTTGGTTTGGCAGCTACCCCTCACCAAAGCGAGGTACCCCGCTAGCGGGAGCCTAGTAACAAGCTGGCGGGGTGAAGGTCTGTTCGGATCATCAATGCTCCTCGCGCCGATGACGGCCTGAACAAGGGACGTTTCGACAAAATGCCTAGAGGCTAATGGAGGGGTAATAGTATGCCGCACACGACACAAAAGCGCAACGGCAAGACGTTATACATGCATTGTGAATCAGTCATGTTTCTCGTAGCCTGGTTCAGGAGAGTATATGGTAGTTACAGCTAAAAATATATATATGAGGCTCTGATCACTGGAATTGTCCTTAGCTTGCTATTTCCGAACATTTTAGAGCTGAAACTGGAGAGTGGGATAGCTCCTCCAGCAGCTAACAACCGTTCCATGGTGAGCTATTGCTATTGGCAACACCAATCCTCCTCGGCGAAACAAGCTCATTAATAGCATGGCGATTTGTACACGGCCGCAGGTCTCACGAGACTACTCTATGCCAACCCCCCTTTCCTATCCGAGGATCAATCGCCCGGAGTGCCCTTGACTACGTACTTACTTGGTTGAACTCCTCGCATCAAACTTTCGGTCACTCCGACCGAAGTCTCAGTGGCTTGGCGGACATCCGTCACCCCCTACCAGTGCTGCAGAATCCAATTGCCCGCTCGGCCATGAAATATCCTTAATCACCCGTAAGGCTGCATTTCAAACGTTTGCAGCGGCGACGACGGTTTTGGTGGTCACACCCAGCCCAGATGTCGCCGCTAGCAACACAGTTTCAACATGAACTGAGCTCTCTGTCTGTGCGTTTGGCCCTGGAGACGTGGCGGAGAAACCTGGTTAAAGAAAGCAATCCTGCGTAGCGACAATCAGGATGGATTGATCCATCTCAAAACCGAGACAGCCGGAGATTTGGCCTTGCGCCTCATGTTTCTCATTGGTCTCGCATTTTGCCATCCTCTACAAACGTAGGTGATGGCTATTTTGGACGTATTTTAGCCAGTTGTGTGCGCCTGCTACGCGCTTATCAGAGCTACCTTGCCCCTTATGCGCTGGCCGTAAGTGTGATGAGCGCTGAACAGCTGCGGTACGGCGTAGGGGTTCGCCGACCTAATTACATACAGCCCAGTACAAACCCAATGAGATCGAGTGCCACAGAAACCCCTCTCCACTCCAGCCACAGCAACCTAAACTGTCTGGGGCATTGGGTCATTGTGCCTGGCACCTATGGTGCTGCTTCACTCCTAGCCCCCTCTTTCCCCCTTCGGCTGGCTGGGCTCCAACGCAACAGGTACATGACGCTGAAGATTATACCACTAGGCCGCGGCCACAGCGCCCTCTCCAGCACCAACCAAACAGCTCCCCCACTAATAATTGCCTTGCTTTAGCTGCCAACCCACCTGCTGCCCACTGCTGCCCACCACCGCCCGCTGGGCTCTCTAGTGCTACCGCTGCTGAAGAAGGCTCCTCCACCTATCCTAGCCATCCCCTTCTTCCCAGCCAACTCAGAGCATCCTCTCTTCTTCCCTCCCTCATTTCATTCACATGTGCACGGCCAAGGCCACTCCCTCCGCTTCCGCTTCCAACATCACATCCACGGCCAAAGCCATCTCCTTCCGATTCCCCTGCCCGCTGGTCAGTCGCTGTCCGACGTCGCGCTGACCTGCTCCCCTTCTCCCGTCCGCCTAGCCAAAAATCGTGTGTTGGGAACTCCGCGCAAATCATTGCATCACCCGCCCACTCACACGCGATCCACCCCCCATTCTCGCATCCTACATCCTCCTCCTCCCTGACAACTACTCTGCTTCAGTCGGGACGCCGCCTTCCTCCCTCGACTCTGCCGCGACCCTGCCGCCCTGCACGCCATGGCTGACGCGCCCAACTCCAGCGATGAGCTGTACCCCATCGCCGTTCTCATCGACGAGCTAAAGGTATGGCGGTGACGCCACGCTATCCCACTGCTGCTGCTGCTGCTGAGGCTCTTCCTTTTGAAGCTGATGCTGCCACTCCCCGTCACCATGTAGGACTTTGGCTAACATTTTATTTCACCCCGCCAGCACGACGATGTTCTGCTCCGTCTCAACGCCATCCACCGCCTCTCCACCATTGCCCTCGCCCTCGGCGCCGAGCGAACTCGAGAGGAGCTCATCCCCTTCCTCGATGGTCAGTCAAATCTTGGCCGCTGCCATGCCCCTCCTCCGCCCATCCATGATAGTTCAGCTCAGCCTAACCAGAACACATGTACAGAGTCTGTCGAGGATGAAGACGAGGTCCTCGTCGCCCTAAGTGAGGAGCTCGGTGGCTTCGTCGAGTATGTCGGTGGTGCTCAGTGGGGTCACGTCCTGCTCTCCCCCCTTGAGAACCTTGCCGCCATCGAGGAGCCCGTCGTGCGCGACAAGGTAAATCAACACCCCTTCTCGCTGCCATTGTGCTCCACATCCCCTAACCAATCTCTTCGTAGGCCGTCGAGTCCCTCAACAAGATCTGCGAAGAGCTCTCATCGCAACAAGTCGAGGAATACTTCATCCCCCTCACTATCCGCCTCGCCAAGGCCGATTGGTTCACATCCAAGGTCTCAGGATGTGGTCTCTTCACAACTCCCTACAAGAAGGTCTCTCCTCCTATCCAAGAGCAGCTGCGTCAACAGTTCGGTATGCTCGTTCACGATGAGACTCCCATGGTTCGTCGTCAGGCCGCCACCAACCTGGCCAAGTTCGTCAAGGAGATGCCCGCCGCCATCGTCGTCGATGAAATGATACCCTTGTTCCAACACCTTGCCCAAGACGACCAGGACAGTGTTCGATTATTGACCGTCGAGATCCTCATCTCCATCGCTGAGGCCGTTCCCAAGGAGCAACAGTCCAGTCACGGCGTCCTTCTCACATCACTGCGCAACTTGATAGAGGATAAGAGCTGGAGGGTCCGATACATGATTGCCGATCGATTCGAAAAGGTTCGCTACATGGTGTTGTTTTTATCATCTTTCAAGCCATGTGCTAATTTATTTTAATCTTGCAGATTGCCAAGGCTGTTGATGAGGAGGTCGTATCACGAGACCTTGTTCCCGCCTTCGTGAAGCTCCTAAAGGACAACGAAGCTGAAGTCCGAACCGCAATCGCTGGCCAGATCCCTGGCTTCTGCGCCCTCGTCGACCGCAACACTCTCCTCAACGACATCATGAGCAGTATTGAGGATCTTGTCTCGGATACCTCCCAACACGTCCGAGCCGCTTTGGGTACTCAGATCAGTGGGCTGGCCCCCATCCTTGGAAAGCAAGAGTACGTCCACGATCCGTTGACCTGGCATTTTGCGTCATACTCATATATTTCAGGACCATCGACCACCTCCTTCCTATGTTCCTCCAGATGCTCAAGGACGAGTTTCCCGAGGTTAGACTCCACATTATCTCGAAACTTGAGCTTGTCAATCAAGGTAAATCAGCGAAACTCGCGAGGCTCGAGGTCACTAAGGGCTAACAGCATGTAGTTATTGGCATCGATCTTCTCTCCCAGTCCCTTCTCCCAGCCATCGTTCAGCTCGCCGAAGACAAGCAGTGGCGAGTGCGCCTGGCCATCATCGAGTACATTCCTCTTCTCGCCAGCCAACTGGGTGTCAAGTTCTTTGACGAAAAGCTAAGCAACCTGTGCATGGGCTGGCTTGGAGACACTGTCTTCTCGATCCGAGAGGCAGCGACTCACAACCTCAAGAAGCTGACGGAGGTGTTTGGCGTGGAATGGGCCAGCGAGGCAATCATCCCCAAGGTCATGGCTATGGGCAACCACCCTAACTATCTCTATCGAATGACGACTTGCTTTGCCATCTCGGTAAGCCTTTTCTTTGCTCCATTGCTGCTCACGTAAACGATGTCATATTTGCTAATCAATGCGTCTATCAGACTCTGGCGACAGTGGTCAGCATGGATGTGATTGCTAAGTCGATCCTCCCTATGCTCGACAAGCTTGTTGGCGACGATATCCCTAACATCCGATTCAACGTGGCCAAGACGTACGCTGTCTTGATTGACGTCCTCCGACGCCTGCCCGACGAGGGAACACTGTACGACCTAGAGAAGCAGAATGCTGAGATTGTGCCATCACCGCGAGGCATGGAGCTGATTCAGCAGCGAGTTGTACCCAACCTGGGCAAACTGCAGAAGGATGATGATGTGGACGTGCGGTATTTCGCAACGACAGCGGCCGCGGCCGTGACAGGGCCTATTGCGGGCGGAGAGCCAATGAATACATCGCCTTAGATGAGAGACGTAATGAAGCAATTCTTGTTACCACGACAGATAGTCCGATGTCCCTGCTCGTCGTTCGAAGCTGTGGCCACAACTGGAGAGAATGGAACCATCCGGTGGCGCATTGCATTCTAGAAATTAGGGAGCTTGCTTGGCCGTGACTGGAACCGGGTGATGCCTAGGCGCTGGGTGATTTGCGAGAGAAAAGAATAAGATAAAGAGACAAAACACCAATATGGGGTTGGGATGGTTTTTGTAAGCGGTCGGCGAAGACGAGCAGGCTTGGGTCAGCGGGAGTGTTGGAGTTGAGACTAAAGCCCAGATGTCGATTGGTACACCAATACCAATGTATGATATACAAAGTTTACAAGGCAGACAAAGTGAATGGAATTTGCGTTTGCACTAGGTGCTGGCTGGGCTAAGCACATTGGTGGTGAGAGAAGAATATGTTTCTTGCAAGGCTTCTGTAAAAGGGGGTATCTTTTCTTGTTTTCTTTTTCTCTTCTTTTTTTGTTTCTCTCCTTTCGAGCTTGGGCATGCTCTATAATGGTCTACTAGGCCTTGCGAAAGCACAAGGTGCTAATTGTCTGACCCTTCTGGCCACCAAAGGTGAAAGTCTTGTATTCAACTCTCCCTGCCAGGTCAAAGCCTTCGGCATCGCCAGGGCGGCGCTCGAACCAAGCCTGCAACTCAGACTCGATCCAATTGCAGCTTGTGATGATGAAGATGCCACCCTTCTTCACAAGCGGCAGCACGCGATCCCGGTATCCCTCGAATATACGACGACCTTGGGAATCCTTTTCGTCGCTAAGGCTAATAGCGTCGAAGGTACCCTTATCCAACACCACATCCCAACCATCAGCCTGTGGACCGGCAAGAACGGTTTCGTAGGAGCCGGCAATGACGTCCCACTGCTCAAAGTTGACAGGGGCGGACTCGTCGTTGGTGATTTGCTTGGACACGGCAACCTGGCGGGCGAGAGCGACGCTTTGAGGGCTGTAGTCGACGCCAAGGGCCAGGCCAGGCCAGGATTCCTCGCGGAGAGAAAAGAGGAGCGAGCCGTTCCCGCAACCGAGATCGAGGAAAGAAGCTTCGTCGCGGGTGAGGGTCACGTCAACCTTGAGCTGGATGTCACCGTCGGCCAGGCGATCAAGGAAGTCAAGGATCTTGGCTTCAGCGTCCGAGTCGTCGAACCAGACGGTGCCAATGTCAGAGGAATCCGCGTCATGGTTGGAGATTTCGCGCGTGTAGAGGTTGTCCCAACTTTTTTTTTTTTCAACAATGTTAGGGGCGATGGCGGGGTATTGTTTGGGGGTGGTGTTGGTCGGAAGTGATAGTGGGAGAGGAGGGGTTGGACAAACTATTCTTTTGTGCCGAGCTTGGAAGGCTCCAGGTGCTGTGGCTGAGTATCTGAGGACATTTTGTTTTTTTCTTTCGTCGTTTTGTCCCTTGATTCTTTGGCTACAGTGAAACACAAGTAGAGGAACGAGAAGGGCGTGGTTTGGCTATTCGTCCCAATCCCGCGCTGAGCTCTTACCCAAGTTTTTTTTTGTCTCGGCGCATCCATCATGTCCTTGGCGGGGTCCTTGAGGTTTTGCCAAAAGCGGAAGGCGGTGAGAAATGCTTCAGCCCACCATGGTGCAGGTTAGGTACCCATGTGCCGAAGATGCGAATACTCATGATACGTTGGACTGTGATGCGGTCGTGAAATGATGTGTGCAAAAAAGACTAAGGGAAAAAAGCCACAGCCCCTTGTTTCGGTGAACATTGGATATGAGAAGGGGGGGGAGGGATGAGTCAGCCTTGAATTGGCACCTTGAAGAAGGAGATGTTGGGGAGAACATTTCCTTGCACTTCTCTAGCATACAAAAATTGCCAAGGTAAACTTGCGAGCAAATGTACCGACTCGTTTTCGGGCTGCAAGATACCAGTATACCCTTTCCTATCCGCCACCTGCTTATTGCAATCAATGAAATAGATCAGATAAGTTCACAGTTGATTATTATCAATACCTTGATGGACATAGCAGTGAAGAATAATGTGCAAATTGTTACGCTTTCATTCAAGCCTATGTATATAGCAAGACTAAAACCTTTTTCAAGCCTTCGAACTTGATCAACAAGTATAGAACAATGCCATACATGTAACAACCTGCCACCAAAAAAGGATTCTTCCAACTGTCGCGGTGGCAATGCCAACCGACGAGGCTATTGGCAGACCATAGCCTATGTTTCCCTCTCCCAGATGCTACCCATTTGCCGCCCTTTGGGGTCATATGGACGAGCTTGTTTCGTCCGAGTATCGTCATAAGCATATACGTCAACCAGAGTTAAAACAAAAAGTTTCCCAACACCAGGCCCATGTGTGACAAAAAAACCAAGGCTTCCCAAGCAGCAATCTAAATCAACTAAACAGAAGAGTGACACGCCCCAACCCCGCGGCTTGCAGCAGCGGGGTCATGTGGGCTGGATAGAAATAGTTTCATGATTTTATTTTCCTCGTTGGGTAAATTAGTAGAAACTCTCGACCATGGTGTCCTTCATGTTGGTGTTGATGTTGCTGGGGCCCTGGCCCTCGCCAAGGCGGAAGACGCTCTCGATTACGCTGAGCTCGGTCGCGGTAGTGTCGAGACCAGTGACGGCAAGCCAGTCGTTGACGACCATGCCGGCGCCGACAACATTGGAGCCGCGGTTGACGGAACCTGCGACAAGGGGAACCTGGAGAAGCGAAGACAGCTCATCCTGATCCTGAATGGGTGTCTTTGGGTGCACAAGACCACCTTGGTTGGATAGGCTCATGTAAGAGCCAACGAGCACGTTGTCGGCCACGGTCTGGCGGAAAACTTCCACACCCAACACGTCGGCGATGATCTCTTCTGTTTCACGCTCAAGATCCGGATGGACAAGAGCAATATGGTCGTTTGTGACAATAACGTTTCCGAGAGCTGAGAGACGCTCCTCGACACGCTGGATGCGTACCTCATCAGGGAGCGAATTCCTCAAGTGTTGCAGCTCCTGGTCGCTGGTGTTGGTAGGGACAAGAAGACCCTTGCGGTTACCGGCGGTGAGACGACCGATGATGCTGGTACCAGCAATGGTGGTTCGGACGATGGGAAGAATGTCCTGGAGTTCGGCCTCGAAGACACTGCAGGAGCAAGGTCAGCATATCCGTAATGATGAAGCCATTGGCACGCAAGGGAGGGGACATTGCTGTTGCAAGCCCTTCACACAAAGACCATTACTAACCTGTAAAAGTTCTCGCTGCCACCGACAGTAACGAGAGCATAGGAATTAGTCAAGGTGGCAAAGACACCAACTCTGCAGCGCGCGAAATGTTAGTGTTTTCTCATTTCCTTCGGAGCATGCCTGTTTGCAGAACAGAATGGCGGGGGCGGGGTTGTCGCGAGCTCTGCGGGCGGCGGCGGTACATACTCGTTGGAGTTCTCAAACTGAGCGCGGACCGCCATAGCTGCTGAAGATGTTTGGGTCGCTGTCGTCTGTGTGTCTAGAATCTTGAATATGGGGGGAAGAAATGGTAAAGAGTGCGTTCGCTTGGTGTTGATTTAAGAGGGCGGATGAATTCAAGTTGGGTCGTGTAGGTTTTTTTTTCCTGGGCCCCTCCTGTCGAAAGCTCTGGCCGGCTTTATGTAAGAATTCTCCAAGCACAGGCTCACAAGACACTGAAGGTTAGCGGCTCCATCCCCAGGCTAAGGGTCCAGAGGTCCACCCGCGGCACCTGCGCCATGAGGAGTGACTCAGAGTAGGTCACTGAAGCGCAGTACCTGAGTTAAGGTGCTGCCGGCCGCTGGCCAGGAGGAATAGGTAGGTATCCGAGTCTCATTGCCATTGCCACTATGACTCTTTGTCTTTAATTTTCCTGTCTCTCTACTGCCGCTGCAAATCTGCCTTTCCCCTGCTGCTCCTCACTCCGGATGACTCCTCTTCTGCTTGTGGCCTGTCGCCATTCCCGCTACGGCTGCGGGGCTGTCTCCTTGGCCTATCCCCCACCTTAGTCCCAAACAGTACCTATCAACTTCGACTCATACTGACTAACGTACGAAAGCGGTAATGGAGTAACAAAGTCATCAAACTTGTGTCATGACATGATATAGGCTCTGCATGCGGCGCAGAACTTGAGTTGTCTCCTGATCCATTGCATGCGATAAAAAAAACAGACCATTACCTCTCCTTATCCTCAGCCGTGCCTCCTATCGCTCCCTAAGTCAAACAACGTCCAGCTTCGACTTCTTCAAATCCTTGAGAATCAAAAAAAAAAAAAAAGCTTATCTCCAAGTTGCTGCTACAGTCGAAAATTGGCCTTGTATATGTAAATGGACATGGTACACCAACCAAAGCGCCTCCTAGCTGGTCGTGCTCTCAAAATTGATGCATAAAGAAGAAATGTATATCCTTCGTCATCCCGTCATTTGCCTTGGCTTCATAGCTGCGTCCATCCATACATCGGATCTCATAACCGGTCATGTTGCCATGCTCAATTTGGGATGCTTTCCGGTGTCTCTCTTCTCTTGACCTCATCACCACATCCTGTCTCCTCTCATCTAGATTCACTCCGACACTAACCTTCCTTCAGAATCCCCAAAGCCCAAAAGCTGTCATCGTGATCGTTAGACTAACAAGTCATGTTTCAGACGCACGCGCACGCATGCATGCGCTCTCTCTCTTGTGCGGGCTCCCTCTCCTGTGCGGGCTCCCTCTACTCCCCCCTCACTACAACACCCCTCTCTAAAGGGTCCAAACCGGTGCCTTCATCAACACCTGTCTTCCTCTCACTTCCAGCGCCATGAACCCGGCAAATCGTACCCTGCTGGGATCTTTCGGCAGCGCTGAAATACCTTCCACGTCAGCATCCGGCCTTGAACTTGATGAGGCATCGCTCCTCTCTTTCCCGACTGCACCGGGTTTGGGCGCAGTTCTAAACGTACCAGTCTTAGTCTTGCTCTGCCCATTCTTGTCCTTGTCTGCGTCTTCGTCGTCCGAGCCGTCTCCCTCCTCCTTCTGTGCCTCCAAAACAGGCAGCGGTGTCTTTTCCACCTCCATCAAATGTGGCTGCACGACCTCTCCTGGCAGGGGTAAACTGATGGCGACATCACGACTCTCCAAAGGTAGGTTAGCCGCAATCCCCACCGCTAGCTCTACAATCATTGATGTGCTGCCCTCCACGCCGGGGGGGGGGGGGTTGTTGAGGAATTGGTAGAGACACGCCGTGAGATTGGTCGTCGCCTTTTCGATAAACAGAGTTCGGTTTTCTGCCGTGGCAGGTGAGTTGAGGGCTCGGTTCAGACCCTCGAGTGTCGTCATTCGCCAAGAAACAACCTTGTTGGTGAGCGCATCAAACTCCTCCTGGCTACTCATTGTGTATGCGTTGTGCCGAATGCTCAATTCAATCTCCTTGAGGCTCTGGCTAAGCTGGGGGTCTAGACCAGGATGGAAGCACTTGCTAAACACCTCCTCTACCAACCATCGCGAAATAACAGCTCGCCCAACAGCTGTCATTTCCTGCTTTCCTGTCTTGAGCGCATCCACACTAACGTATTTGTCAAGCCACTGGGGCACGCATCGCCAGTCCTTGCGAATGTTGAATGACAGGTTATTAATAGCGCCGTTAAGACGGTTAAATCGGGTCGAGTACTCGTTATCATCGAGTGCCGTTCGCGATTGTGACATGCGCTGGTTGGCCACGGCATTTTGGAGCTGCTCGACCTGGCTACTGAGGGCTTCGATTTGGGACTTGCCATCGAAGTAGAGACGCTTCACGTTCTTGTACTTAGTCACTGTCATACAATTAGCAAGCCACGACTTCAACCTCACGCGGGAGGTGGACTAAATTAGCACGTACACAAATCCTTGAATTGTTTGTCCTCGCTGGGCTCGCTAGGGACAGCAGAGGTAGGCTGGGGGCTATCCCGGCCCTGCTCGATCGGCTGCTGACCTTCGAACTGAGGAGGCTGGTTGTTGCGGTAGACGGGCGGCTGACCGGGAGCCTGTCCGGGAGCCTGTCCGGGTGTCTGTCCGGGTGTCTGCCCAGACGCCTGTCCGGGAACAGGTGGGAGAGGGTTCATCGTGTTCAGGGGAGCTGAGTTTTGACGGTATGCCGGGGGCGGGCCGGCGGGAGAGTCAACTTGGCTTCGGAGTGTTTTGTCGGAGTCGGGGTTACGGCGAGGGGGCGGGGGGCCTCCGGGTGGTGCCATGCCCGTTTGCTGGGGCTGTGGGGTAGTCTGTTGGACTGGTGGCAGGCTCGGAGTTGAGCCGTGGTTTTGTGCGTAGACTGAGTGATTCACCGCAGGTGAAGTTTGTGCAGACTGCAGGTGGGCAGAGCGTTGATCCGAGTCGGTGATGGGCGATTCATGCGAGAGCTGGGAGACCGTCTCGGGATTCTGTTGGCGGGGGCTAGGACCCAGATGAGTGAGCGAGATCCTCGAATCCCCACCTTGGATGATGGCAGGTGGATACTGTGCTTGTGGTTGCTGTTGCTGTTGTGACTGTTGCTGCTGTTGCTGCTGTTGCTGCTGCGGGTTGGGGTATGAATAACCTGGGTGCTGGGTGTTCTGCGGCGAGTGGTGTTGGTCGTATGCGCCCGTGTCAAAGTGCTGCTGCGGTTGATCCTGGTGGTGCACCTGGACGTGGGGTTGCTGCGGCGGCGGGGCTTCGTGCTGGCGGTAAACGGCTTCTTCGTACTGCTGCTGTTGATGGTCTACCTCAGAGGGGCCAGAGATGTGACGAATACGTAGCGGGTTGTGAGAATTCTGCGATGGGGAATGCGAGTTAGATTCGTGTGCAGAGTATTCATCAACCTCGTCGCGACCTTGGAGGGGAGAGTAATGCGGAAGGTAAGGGGCGGGTTGAGCGTCAGCAAGGAGAGTGCGGGCTTGAGCCGGCGGCTGCCAATCGAGGCCGGGGGTCTGGGGTTGGGGTTGGGTTTGGGCGGCTTGGGCTTGGAATGGGGTCTGGACCTGGGCCCGGGCTGGCAGGGTGGCCGTGGCTGATGAGGGTTGGCTGTTCGTGGGAGAGAAGGATTGGGATGGTGAGCGAGAGTGGGACTGGGAGTGGGAATGAGAGTGAGAGAGAGACTGGGATTGAGATTGGAATTGCGATGGGGAACGGGGTTGAGAGTGCGAGTGAGATTGCGAGGGACTGTAGCCGTGACCGCGCTGCGAGATCGAGGTTCTGATGGAGGGCGGTGGGTTGCTCACCCTCTTGGATGTGGATGGCCGGCGTCCCAAACCGCCGGTGTTGTCGTAGGATGAATGATGGCTATGGCTAATGCTAATGCCGCCGTGTTGTTGCTGCTGCTGCTGCTGCTGTTGTTGTTGCTGCTGTTGTTGTTGCTGCTGCTGTTGTTGCTGCTGTTGCTGTTGTTGCTGCTGCTGCTGTTCGCCCTTGTGGCTAGATCTGAAGATGCCACTAATCAATTTACGGGTTGAACGTTTTTCGTGGTGCTGTCCCTGTTGACTTTGCTGGCCTTGCTGCGGCTGAGGAGAAACTGGACCAGGGCCGTGGCCGTAGGCGGCGAGGTCGTCAACAGAGGAGGTGGCAATGTTGGCGTACTGCTGCTGCGTGATGTGAGTACTATAGCGAATGCTCTGGGAGCGGCCTATGGGAGGAACACGATCGACAAATTCGGGGCGAGCTTGGTTTGCATCGAATGCAAGTTGGTGGTTTGGATTTGGGCTCTGCTGAAGGGGCGGCGGGTTATTGATGACAGCTGCAGTGCTGCTGGCGGCTGACGGAGAGCTGTAGAGGGGTGGCGGGGGAGGGGCGTCCGAAGCGTTGGAGAGCGAGGATGAGAGCTGTGGGGGCTGCTGGACCTGGGATTGTGGTGGCAGTTGCTGCTGTTGCTGCTGTTGAGGATGAGGATGATGGATCAAATGCTGTCCTCCTTGCTGCTGCTGTTGCTGTTGTTGCTGTTGCTGTTGCTGCTGTTGAAGGTGTTGCAGCGATGGAGGCTGCTGTTGTAGACGGAGAGGTGGAGGATCAAACGACTCATTGGAGCTGTACGCTGCCGTGTTATGGGTCGACAAGGCTGAATGGGGGGTTCCAATGGAGTGGGCATGGGTGTGTGCACTGGAACCGGCGCTGGCGTTGTGGGCGGGTAAGTCGGACTCGTCCAGCGCAACCTGGCTTTGCTGGCGCTGATGCTGCTGCTGCTGCTGTCGCTGCTGTCGCTGCTGCTCCGTCGCACTCAGGTCCGTCCTCCCAGCGCCGGCGCTCGACGGCGACTGCGACTCGACGAGCATGTGCTGGGATCGGTTGCTGTGCTTGCCGATTAGATTGAAGCTCGGCATCCTCGATCCTCGATCCGGTCAAAGAGCGGATTGGCAACGATTGACGGGACGGGCGAAACCTTTGGGGGGGCGACAGTTCCGCGAGGGGATAGACGGGGAGGGAGGAAGAGAATGAAAAGAGAGAATCCGAGCCTGGACTCGACGGCCGAGGATGACGTTGTTGGGTGTGGATTGGACGGATGCACCGACACGAGGCCCAGGTGTCAGTTCTTGTGAGCTCTTTTACTCTCTTTGAGGGGAGGGGGAAGGGGAGCCAGGGTCGACTCAAGCACTGAGATTTGGTGCAGATAACCCGCTGAAGGTCCTTAAGATGAACCGCCACTGCCCTGAACCGGACCGTAGTGGAGGGGGACGTCGTCCCCAAAGTGATTGGTGCTGGGCTGACGTCGCGCCTCCGTCCCATCTGTCCACCAACCATCCGTGGCACGGTTGGCGGGAACCCTGGAGTGGGATGGCTCCATGTCGGCGTTGGGGGGAGGCAAAGTGCAAGGTGCAGGGTTCCAGGGATACTAAGCTCTAGCGGCTCCCGCGAGCTTGAGTCGTCCTCTGGACATGCGACCTGCCCCGAACGCCCCGAGGCCATGGGGCGCGAGACAATTGAGCTCACGTTGCAAGGGGGGCTCGACAGCACGATGCTTATTTCGGTATTAGCCTGATTGCCGCTCTGAGTGCGATTTGACAAGAAGGCAACCAAACACGGACAGATTGTTGAAACATTTCAAGAAGAGGAAGAACAAGAAGACCAAGGCTCGACACACGCACGCCCATCTGCTTTCCATCGTACGGCAAACAGAAAAAAGAAGTACATTTGTGTTGTGGTTTTCATGTATACGAAGCCTTTACCCTGCGTCCAAACTATTTTTCTCATCTACATATCGCATCTGGCTCAACTTAATTATTGCACGGGCTGAAACGAGATTGCGGCAAAGGCAGATACTTGCTGTGTCCACATTAACCTGGTAAAATATACCCAAAATAACAACCAAACGTTTCATTGCTATGAATGCGGCCTGCTTGGACTAATGGGTCAGAAAATATCACGTTGCGTTTCAGCCGCTACAGCAGCGCCATAATATTGCCACCGCAATCAACAGACAAGCTTACTTGTCATGATGAATCCGGGAAGGAGCTAGAATTTCCTTGGCAGAAGCCAAATAAACAAGGCCCTATTCATGCCTCACGGCCACGCGCTCGCAGATACGATAGGGCTGAAATGCTTCCCGCCCGCTCACATACCAGTGAGTGGTTAAGCAACCAACCTCCAACGGCCAGCTGTCCAGGTTCGCGAAAGGATTTGCAACTCTGCCTCGCCCACAAAAAGGGCAAAGCGGCGATGCTCGTTGCGCCTTTCCTTGGGCCCTTGTCCCAATGAACGGTCATCATGTTCTATCTGCCAAGTTGCGAGGTGTCATGTAAGGCATGTTTGGCTCTCTGGGGAGGGGGAACAAGGCACAACAAGCTCAAAATAATAATAATAATAATAATAATAAAATAAATATTGAAATAAAATAAAAAAGACGCCTTTTCGCCTTGCGCGATCTGCCTCGTGCAATTGTCCGATTTTTTGCTAGTCAGGACGCCCAAGGCCAGGATCAACCGGCATTCACGACCGAATAACCCTAGCTAATGTGAGGTGCTGGTTAGACTACTTAGCGCCAGAATGGCTTGCACGTTGACGGTAACTTGTCACAAGGCTGAAAGGTTACCAAATCAAGAGTTACATGCGGGCTTGGCTGTTTTTTTTTTTTTTTTCCTTCATGGGAGAATTGTTTCTCGCACCGCTCTTGGTCTCGGCGGCCATTGCAGTCAGCACTTTCTCAGCTCAAGCAGCCGGGATGTGGAACAAGACGGGTGGCGGCGTTCTCGAACGAGGCAGTGCTGAGAGCCGGCCTGTCCTCCCACATCTACATTGGAGGAAGGTGTTCTGTATGGGGCCTCTAATTTCAATCCTAGCCCGGGACGGACTGGCCCGAGCAAGCTATGCACTTTGGTCCTGGTACGGGGTACTCAGCGAAGTAATCCGGAGATTTGAGGGAATTCGTTAACTTGTGATAGATGCCACGTGTTTATGGAGATATGTCTCTGTGTGAATTAAATCCGAGAGGGGGGGAACGAAAAGAAAGAAATTTTTCAAACCAAATAAAAAGCAACGAGAATGCCGGTAGCTTCGCGATGAGAGTTGGTCAATCAGGTGGAGAAAACATGGAGGCGAAGTCGTCAGCTTCAAACTCCGGCAGCTCATGGTGCGGATGAAGTGGTGAGATCGGGCCTACCATTTTGGGGGCTAGATACCCGAATTCTACCATGGGTGCATTGACTGGGAGCATTGGTTCCGCTAGACGCTGCAGAAGGCATGCCAGATTTGATAAACGGCTGACGGAATGTGAGATGGATTGTGGCTGTGAAGGGCGAAATCCCAGCCCAGCCAAACAGTAGCCTTTCTGCGTGCGCGCGATTGGCACAACACAAGCACAGAGGGTGGAAATATCAGTTATGCTCGCAAATGGATCGATACGTGCGACGGCATAGTGTTTCTCGAGCCGTTTTGGCTCTCCTCAGTGAAACCTCGACCTGTGCCTCTTTTAACTCATGTCAAACACGCGGCCCTGTCAAGGTTCTGCGGGTGAACTGGCGTTCCCTGGCGGCGTCGTCCTCGGTTTCGCCAACTCACCCTTGCCCGCGCCGTAAGCTCTTGAGAGCTCTTCCCAAGAGAGTTAGACCAGAGGCCCAAGGTCCTCTGGTCTGACTTCTTCGCTGAGCTGTGCCGTGCCGTGTTAATGCAATCCACTACCGGGTGTCGTTGCATCTGAACCAACGCGCGCCTGCCGTGCAACCCTTCTCAGCATGGGCACGCTTCGAGACATTATGACATGACGCTTGATGCTATGAATAGCAAAGAGCCATAAGCTTTCTGTCAAGCAGGGATTAGCCGAGTGGCGTGCAGTTCAGCTGTCGAAGCCCGGACCATGGCATTTTCGTGTCAAGACCAATCACCCACCAGGGGAACACACCAAGTAGAGCACCTCGCTACGTCAATCAAACATGACCACATGGGATTGTTAGAATTGCGATATGTCCTCTCACAGCCAAAGCTTTCATTGAGATAATGCTGCTATGCACAAACAGATGGAGCTGTACCAAAGCAATCCAATATTCAGGTGGTGGTAGCCTTGGTAGCAATCAATATGTGTGTTCGACCACGTGAATGTTGCATGCCAAAAATAGGGGTTTTCCTAAACATGGTCAGTGTTTTCTGCCTGGCAGTCAATCATTTCTCTATGCGTCCCTTCAAACACATGGCAAACCCCCGCCTCCTCGTAGTCAATTTCTCGCGCCGTCATTTGCATCCCCACGCAAAATATATAAACTAGACAACCAACGCCTTTCCGAAATCCAGATTCAAGGCTCTTCTTTTAACAACCCTGCACTCTACAGCGTATCATGGCGGTCGTGTAAAGTGAGATCGAGTTCTTTGTAGTGATGTGTTGGTGCAAAGAGGATCAGCGTGTGTGTGGACCCAAGTAATACTTTCCTCTTTGTTTCATGCGTGTCTTATTGTGTGGGTAGTTTAGTTGGAGTCTAGCCTTGCCATGATATCTTGCATCTCTTCAACTTCATGGCATTGTCTCTGCCTGTCTTGCAATCCAGTCCAGTTGATAATATGGCTGAGTGGCATGAACAAAGCCGTGAACATGTCCATGTCAAAGTGCTTTCTTGGTGCAAAGCAATACCATTAAAAAAATGAATAAGTACAACAGGCAATAGCCGTAGGGAGTATGGGCCAAAGAACACCAAAAAAAAAAGTGGTAGATCAATGCAACTCCATGCGCTTGAGACGGGTACATGGTCTAGGGTAAGTGTACCGACGGGGCATCGGCGATCTCGGGGACCAGGACAGACATCACACCAATCGGTGGTTTGGTTCGGCGACAACTCCACATAGATCGGGGAGCTTTGACAAGGGATCATGGTAGCTTATACAAGTATTGTCTTCCCGAGGAACAGCTGGGGGTTAGATCTTCGCCCTGAAAAAACAGTATATAATTATAAGGCAGATTTGCTCTTTGGCTCTTCTGTTTATCAACACCATACCTGGGTCGCTCAAACTACTGCCCATCACGTGTTCTCAACATATATAGTTGCTCCATGCTAAAGGCATCTTTTTGGATACCCAAAGACACGCAATCTATTATCGTCATGTGTTTCCCGGCTGCTTGCTCGGTCTGCTGTAAGTCTTCATAGATCCACACAGAACGAGATGGCGTAATAACAGACGGTGCTCCAGCGAAGAAGTCATGGCGTGGGTGCGGAAACCACATCGCTGATGCTCTGGCCGGCGTCCCGGAGAGTCAATGGTGCAGTTGTGGCCCTCGAACCAAGGTTCACGGCAAAGAATACCCACCCGCAGCGAAGATGGAGATTCCGGGCTTGTCGTGGATTACCAGTATGCTCGGTGGCGGTAGCAAGGGCAAGGATGGAAAGCAAGACTTGTGAACACTTTTGCCTGCAGCCTATTCACCAAACTTATGTTGCAGAACTATCAGGGAGCGAAAGGAAACATGCGTCTCTGGGGTGTGGCGGCTGAGATTTGGCGTTGTGGGATCAGGTGGTGGCACCGATGAACTATTAGCATAGGGCGTTCATGACAAGACGCATTGCCGAGGATAGGCGAGCGATGCTGGAACGAGTGTAATATGCATACGCAACAACAGACGGAACGTGTTGATTTGGATATTCGAGGAAAATAGACTTGAAAGATTTAAATATGTCGTTTTTGGTGCTCATTTGGTTGATTTGCAAATAGGAGCTAAATGGTTGGTTGGCTGACATCGCTTGCTTGCTGTGAGCGTCGCTGCTGGCTGCGGGGGGTGGGGGAGGGCAAAGGGAGCACAAAGAGCGACCAGCTTGAGCTTGGTCAGCTCCCATAAGCTGCTGAGGGCTACCACTGGAGACGCAACTGATTTCAAAGGAGCGCATAAAGTCCAATGGCGTAACGTGACGTATTTTGAAATAGCGCCGACGGTGATGGCACAGCGAGGGCCCGATAGCAATGGTTTTCCCCTCTGTTCCCCCGCAATTGGGTTTGCCCCGGACTCGGACCCGCGCTTGTGTTTTCGTGACCCGGCATTGATAAGGAAGCCCGGCTGGCCCCTCCGACAATGTCATTTTCCCTCCTTATTCCGCCAACGTGCTTGTGAGGTGCTGGAAAGAGACGATCAACGTCCCGGACACGAGTAGCGCCGTCATGTTGTTCTTGTCACCCGGGTTTCTGGCCGGGGCCGCCGCTCTTCTGCTTCTTGCACAACTCATAATTCGCATTGCCTCGCCTATTTCCAAGCTCCCTGGCCCACTCGTGTCAAATTTCACTTCTCTGGTCCTAAAATGGCACGAATTAAACGCAAGTCGAACCATGTACATCCACAATCTACATAAGAAGTATGGCCCCGTCGTTCGTGTTGCGCCCAATGAGGCCTCATTCACGTCGCCGGCTGCTCTCAAGGAGATCTATGGATCGGGAGGTAGTGGTTATGACAAGACTGAATTCTATGACTTGTTTCAAGTCTACGGAAGAAGGTATGTCGGTACATAGAATCTGGATTCATGGGCCATTTTGTTTACATTTGAGATATAGGACCATGTTTACAACATTGAATAAGACTGATGTGAGTCTCGCGACGTCGTTTTGGTTCGCCTGATTTGCTAAAGACCATACCAGCATGCCAAGCGAAGGAGAATGATTGGGGACCGGTATGCTAATAGCAATGTTATGCAACCTATCCCTCTTGCAGGAGTGCAGGAACGATCCAAGAAATTCGTTAAACGTTGCGTCCAGTCACCAGATAGTACAGCGGACGTTTTTGTGAGTGCAAGAGTAGAAGCTCATATGTGGTCATGCGATTAACTTGGATTACAGATGGGTTCATCTTCCACACTGAAACGAAGCTACAAGCACTAATCGTGAACATAGCCCTCCATTCTTATGCATGCGACTGTGTCACTCACCAACTGTTCCATCCACATGGCACAAATTGCCTGGAAAATAAAGCGGACGAGGAAATGATGCACCAGGTGGCTGCAGATGATAGCCTACAGAGTAAGTTATTTCCCAAACCAGTTGGCTTGGCCTTGCTAAGGTGTGATGGCAGATCGTCTTGTTTTTCATTATAGTCCAACATTGCATCGCATCGTCTCCAAAGTTCTATACATGTTTGCAAAGCCAAGAGAAACTCCTCTTGCCGATAACTTTGTGCTACAGACATCCGAAGTGGACAACGCTGCTAATTTTACTGTCCTGAACCGGCTCAAGGACAAAGATAGTGTCCTAGACACGGTCGACATGGCAGCAGAATGTCTCGACCACATGGCAGCTGGAATCGACACCACAGGTGATGTCTTGTGCTTTCTGATGTGGGAGCTGTCGCAGCCGCGATCGCTCAAATACCAGCTTCGCCTCCGAGAAGAGCTGCAGATAAAGAGAACTGTGCCGTTTGACGAACTTCCTTTTCTTGACGCTGTCCTTAATGAAGGGCTCAGATGCTTTCCTGCGATTCCAATGTCCTTGCCCCGGTATGTTCCTCAGGGCGGCCGTATCATTGATGGGTTTGAGCTGCCTGAGAAAACCATTGTCAGCTGTCAGGCTTTCTCTCTTCACCGCATCAATGAAGACGTCTTCTCAAATCCGGACGCTTTTTACCCTGACAGGTGGCTGGAGACTGAGGGCAATGCTGAGAGGAGACGTCTTCAATGGGCATTCTCTAGCGGAGGGAGAGGTTGTGTTGGAAAGCAGTAAGTTTCGCCATTTTTCAATAATTGCACTTTCCCTAATGACGACTCGAATGCGTGGTCTGACTTGTTGTAGTCTTGCGATGGTCGAGATGAAGACCCTCCTTCGCGATGTGTATTCGAAGTATCGAACCGAGCCAGATGCTTCCATGGATTCTGAGTCCATGGCCATGTCGGATCAACTCATTTCCTCACGACCGCTTGGCAAACGGTGTCTGCTCAAATTTGTAGCGCTCAACAAGGATGAGGCTGAAAATGAATAGCACCTATACGCGTGTTAAAGAATGGATGCTTGGTGTGATTCAGGCTGTGATACAGAAACCATGCCAAAAAGGAGACTCAAAATCTGGCATGTTGATGGCTGATGGAATTAGCAATGTCATTTGGAACGGATGGGCTGCCTCATCAAATACTGTATTAGCAGCGCTCTTGATGGCTTTGTATCTAAAGACACTGGCTAGACTGGAGAATTCGACAAATATTACGGTTTGCTGCTGCGGCGAATTGGACAAGAATGTTATCAATTAAACGGAAGTCCTGTGATGTCGTGTTCGGGACCGATGGGATAAGTACGCACTAGGCTGGGGCTAATGTTTCATGGGATTTCCCGATGCGGAGATCGGGATTCTGCAGGTGGCGACAATTCCCCGAAGGTATTCAATGCTCCTTCTTTGTGGTTGGATGACATTTTCTTTTTTTGGTCAGGCCCGTCCAGGAAGAGACCAATGGTAAGTGCAAAGGTCAAATTCGGCGATGAGTCCTGCAGGGAGGCTCTGCTGAGCTTGTGACATTTCTTATGGGAGCATGCTGGTCTTTCCGGTTCGAGACGTCAATGTGACGCTTGCCCTCACATTTGTGATGGCTGTAACGCGCCGACTCTGACGGGTCTTGGGCCGTGGGGGCCGCAGCGCGTAGGGTGGATGCGGCCCCGTTGTGACAACTCGAACCCCTCTTTTGAGGGGGCTTAGTGACCTGAGACTTTTTTTTTTTTTTTTTTTAGCCCATAACTTAGTGAGGCTCCTTCTGACGGGTTCTAGGCCACTCATGACCCGCTGTGGCGAGCACGTTCTCCAGGCGATCGTAGCTGGACTGGGGAATTCCAGGGTGTGTTGCAACGCATGGGTGCGCTGTAGCCTCGCTGAATTTCAGTGGCAGATGGAGAGCGACGGCGCGTGGCCACTGGCCTCACAGAAACTTGTGCATACAAATCCCCGCGCGGTGTTGCTCGGCGCAAAGGCCAAGGCCGATCCGATTGATGCCCATTGGTAGAAAAAAGAGCAGGCGGTTGTGCTGTTGTGTTGAACAGCCCCGGATTACCCGTTGTGTGCTTTGTAGGCATGCGTGTCATGACGGTTGGTGTTGCTGCCTTAGAAATTTTCCAAATTTTTTCCCGCCTGCCATGCCATGCCACTGCCCCATTCTGCCGGACTCCCGTACGGCCCTAACGCTCTCGCCCCTCCTCCACTTTGGCTTGTCTATAACTCGCCTTTCTCCTCTCTTCTTTTTCTTCCTCACATCATCCCTCTGCACCTTCGCCAGAGATCAACACAACATCAACCATCCTCCCTTGCCCAAATCAAATTCTTTGTCTCGCGCACCGCGCATCGCTCTCAGTTTTGCCTGCTGACTCCTCGTTGGTCGCAGCGCGCCGCACTACTCTCGCCAAACACTTGCCAAATCATCTTCCTTTGTCAGCTTGACGGCTTGACGACTTTCTCCTCCTGTGGCCACAACTCTCTTCAAATCTCGTCGTCCACTCCCTTCGCCCCCCGGAATCGGCCCCCCCGACACTTAATAACAGTCAAGGCACGCTGCTGTTTATGTATCAGCACGACCAACTCTCCGTCTCCAGACACCTCTTCAAGCTGCAATTATTTCGCATACCGCGAAAGCCCTGTAGCCCCGATATCAGTTCTGACGGCTGAATATCTAGTAACCAGACTCGTTAATGCATACCCTTCAGCATCCACGAAACCATCTGGTCTGCCACATGTCAACCAAAAGTTACATTCAGCAGTGATTCCCTCCTATCGCCCGACCGTCCCTCCAAGCCCCCATCGCTGTCAAGTCTCTTCATGACGCTACTGTCATCACAAGAGCCCCTCACGAATTAGCCTCGCCTACTGGATTCTATTCTCTTAGAAAAGTATCATCCTATCAAACACCGCCATCATGTCTCTCATCAACGTTCGCCGCGATGTCAGTGACGCCTTCTATCGTTACAAGATGGAGCGTCTCCAGACAAAGATCGAAGGCAAAGGAAACGGCATCAAGACTGTCGTTGTCAACCTGAGCAGCGTTGCTGCCTCCCTTGCTCGCCCTGGTTCCTATGTCATCAAGTACTTTGGTTTCGAGCTTGGCGCCCAGACCAACCTTGACCCCAAGGATGATCGCTGGATCATCAACGGTGCACACGATGCTGCCAAGCTCCAAGACCACCTTGATGGCTTCATCAACAAGTTCGTTCTTTGCAAGAAGTGTAAGAACCCCGAGACCGATGTCAACATCAAGGACGACCGTATCCTTCTTGATTGTAAGGCTTGTGGCCAGCGTACCGACGTCGACATTCGTCTCAAGCTGAGCGGCTTCATTCTCAAGAACCAGCCTAAGAAGGGTAAAAAGGACAAGGCTGAGCGCAAGGCCGCCCGAAAAGCTAAGCAGCAGAACGGCAATGGTACTAAGGAGAATGGTCACGCTAGTGACGAAGTTTCTGAGAACGGATCCAATGATAACAACGACGCTGCCGATGTTGGCAGTGATGATGAATTCCAGAAGATGCAGGCTGAGGCTCCTGAGGTTGATGAGGATGACGAGGCTAAGGACCACGAGTGGGCCGTCGATATGAGCGAGGCGGCTGTCAAGGCCCGTCAGGCTTCGCTCCCCGGCGAATTTAAGCAGAAGCTGAACATCGGCGATGACGAAGATGAGGATGGCGAGGGCGGTGGTAACACCGTCTACGATGAGCTTGGAAACTGGATCCAGACGGAGGCTCTGGCTCAAGGCGGTGTCGACAAGCTGGATTCTATCAGCATCTACGTCAAGGCCAAGGAGCTGGGTATCGAGGGCAAACACCGCAGTGTTCTTGTCCTTGTCCAGACCATTTTTACCGAGAACATTGTTGCTCAGATCCCCAAGCGTGCCAGCATGCTGAAGCAGGTATGTCCCCATTTAATCCTGCAGTACATGAATTTGACCGTACTAATTTTGACCAGTTTGTTACCTCTGAACGTCATGAGAAGGCCCTGCTGGGTGGTACCGAGCGTCTCATCGGTACGCTTGGAAAGGAGCACCCTGAGCTTTTTACCCAGGTTGTCAAGATTCTTAGTCTGTACTACGAGCATGATCTTATCAGCGAGGATGTTGTCACCAAGTGGGGTAGCAAGGCTAGCAAGAAGTACACTGACCTGTCCACCTCCAAGAAGGTCCGCAAGGCCGCTGAGCCCTTCCTCACTTGGCTTGCTGAGGCTTCTGAGGAAGAGTCCTCTGACGAAGAGTAAAATCTCGTTATTGTTTGTCATGCTCGCCTGTATGGTTTGTCGCATTGTACTCGTGTTGATGAGGGGACAACTTTGTTCACATATTGAACCTTCATTAAGCTAGTCTTGACAATTGGTCTTACAGCTTTTGTTCTGTTTCGCTTAGATTGAAAATCCAATTCCACTCTGAATTTGTCCCTTCATAGTCCAACCTGATCGCGGCTCTTGATTTAGTGTATCTGTAACCCGCATGTTGACCCGAACAAAATGAAATACAGTGACAGATGATAACGCATTTGACCTGGCGAAGAGTTGATTGGCTGCGTTCGGGTATCATTTTCGCCCACCAATTTGGGATCCAGTTGATTAGAGTACATGTAAATGCCTGATATATCCCCCCAAAAATGCCCAACTCCTCGTGTCATTACGATTCTGCATCCGGCATGGCGGCCTCGTTGGGCTCTTCTGTTGCTTCCTCATTCTTCTCTGGCTCATCCTCCTCGCCATCGTTCATAGTCTCATCTTCTTTGTCCTGGTCCTTTGCCTCGTCTGTGTCTCCTTGTTCATCCTTCTCGTAGATGAACTCTGCCAGGAGTTTACTAGCCTGATCTAGATTGTCGTTGGTGATTGTGGTTGTAAAGAGCTCGCTGATTTTGGGCTCGTCGAGATCAGTGGCGAGGGTTTTGACGATGGCTTCGATTGTACCATCGTCCTTCCCTGAAGCTTTGAGCCGCGCCTCAAGGACCTCGGGCGTAGGAGGCTTGACGAGGATGAAGCGTGCTTCGAAGTCCATGTCTTTGGCGTACTGGGCGGCCTAGAGCAGAGAATTGTTATTAACAACAAAGGTTTTAGCTATGCCGAGAAGATATGGATATCTTACCTCGAGATCGAGTTCAATAATGGGAATTTTGCCAGCCTCTGTTATATCATCGATGGCCTTGGTACTGGTGCCGTAATCAACTCCTTCTCGGGTCCCGTATTCAATTAGGCGGTCGCCATCACGCAGCTGGTTAAACTCCTGCGCCTTGACAAAGTGAAACGTCTTGCCCCGGACCTCACTGTCCAGGGGATCCCTTGTCGTGTGCCGTACAACAGTGGCGAATACACCTTTGTGTAGCTCCATGATGTTCCTAATCAAGGCCGACTTACCAGCCCCGACTGACCCTGAGATAATGATAGGGTCGCGGTTGGCGGGCATGTCTTCTTCACTGGCGGCAGGCTCATCAACATCTTCGGCGTCGTCGGCCTCTGTGAGCTCCTCGAAAACAATATCAATCTTCTTGGGGTCGTCGATTTTGTCGAATGCAGCAAGCTTTGTACGGGCAGCGATACGAAGAGCCCTCCAACTCTTGCTTGATTTTCCTGAAATGGCTGCTGCCTTGGTCTGATCATTGGTTGGCATCTCAATCTCAAAGTCGTCGTCCGCGATCTTGCGCTTGAAGCTGTCCAAGTCAGGAATGCGATAACGCTCCTCGGTCTTGAGCCGGTCCATGGCGGTTTCCTCGTCTTCTTCCTTGAGGAAGTCTAGAGAAACCGAACCCATGGGAACGGCTCTGAGACGCTTGCTTGTCGCAGTACGCTGAACAGTGGTTTTGGCATCAACGAAGCTTGCAGGAGACACTGGGTCTCGCTTGATAGGGTGGCAGCCTTCAATCTTCCAGCGAACCCAGTTCTTGTCTCTAGCTAGCACAGTCTCCACCATCCGATAGAAGTAGGGGCCGTCGGAACCCTGCCGTAGGTAGTCTGCTATTGTCTTTTTCATGTCGTTGGCCCATTTCGTCTCCGACCAAGTTAGCGTGGAGTTAAATCGAGATAGGCACGGTTTTATTTCACTTACATCCTCTTCGCTTAGGATCTGATCCATGTACATGACAGCTTTATTTGTAGAGACGGATGTAGAAAGCTTCTCTCGTGCCTGAGCAGATAGAGAGAGTAGAAAATCCATGATGATGAGTGCCTGAACTAAAACATGGCGACGGAAGGACAAATCGCTGATCTATGGTCAAGTTAGCATTGATGGACAAGTGATAAAACTCTAAGGGACCAACCTCTAGCTCAAATAGGTCTCTGCTGGTCAAATACTTTGGATTAAAGGCGTTGCTGGTGTCGTCTTCTTCGCCACTCTCTCTCTTTCGCTTCAGGCCTCGACGGGCATCATCGGCTGATTTTCTTGATCCTCGATCGTTATGAATGGATTGGAACGCCTTCATGGTCGCACCTAGACTTTCCTTGAAGGCCGAAAGATGAGGTCCTTCGAAAAGTTTCTTGGGCTGACTAAAGCTTTCCTGTAACGACCAGAACTGAGGATATAGAGCATCGGGATCGAGGGCATGGTCTTCCTTTTTGGATTCAGCGCCCTTGGATGCTGACTTCATATCGGATTGATCCTTTGAGTTATCTGCTGGGGCATCGACCTCCATCTTCAAACTGTCGTCGGCTGCGGATGCTTCGTATGTCGTCACATTTTCGATATGGTATTCGCCTCTGAGGTTCACGGAGCTCTTGTCGCCAAGGGGGAAGCTTTGGAACATGAAGATAAAGACCCGACCGCAGAAGGCCGTATCTTCCGCGCGAGATAAGCGGCGTAATAGCTCATTACAGCTCCGCAAGATGATGAGCTGTTTCTGTTTAAAGTGGTTCGCGGTGATTCGTTCTCGCCTCGATTCAAGGTAGTCGAAAATTTTGCGGCATCCTGCAATGGTCTGGCTGTCGAGAAGCTCTTCGGCCAGCCAGAATAGTAGGGCGGGATCGCACTGCCCATCGTCGGAAAGGATTGAGAGAATGTCGAGTAAATTCCACACCTTCACGAATTCGGGCGATTCGATCTTTGTGGTCGCCTGGTTTGGTCAGCGCGAGGGCGCAAGCCGGAGTGTAGTGAAGGAGCTCACAATGAGGTTGCTGAATATGTCCCGAGCGGCGGTTTCGATCATGGCGAATTGCCGCCCCTTGGTTTGGTCAATGGTTACTGCGCCATTCTCGATGCCAGCACCGAGTGCAGCCGCAACCTGGGATACTCGGTCGGAAAGGTTGTCAAAGTCGGACTTGTTGAGAGCAGGTTCGATATTTGATGTTAGTTTTGCGGTTTCTGCTTGCCTAAGAAGATCCCCAAGTAGAGAGACAGAGGTTGCGACGGCCGGGACACTTGGATTGTCCACGTCGAGCGCCGGCATCTTGAGCAAACAAAGCGGTGCTATGCGGGTAGGGAGATTGTTGATGCCGTCATGGGGCGATAGTTCAGGCGGAGAACACGAATTTGACTTCTTCGGGCGCTGTCTGTCGATTGCTTGGGTTGTGGCGATATCGCTTATGGGGGAGGGCGTGGAAGATTTTTTTATGTTTATTGGGCGAAGGAGCTGTTGTTTGATGATGGATGCTTCGCGGATGCTCAGGACCGAGAAGGCTGAGGCTAGCGATGGAGTGCCAAGGTCTTGGGCCTGCTTAGGTACCGGTTGTGCACGCTGGTTCTGGAACAAAAATAAGTACCGACGCGAAATTGGTACTTATGATGTGGGCAGGTCGCGACTTGTGGGTCCCTGCGAGGCTGAAATTTTGGCGGACGCCTGCAGGTGCATGAAGAAGCGTCACACTTGCGGCTCGCGAAATTTCCATTTCAACTACCAACTCGAGCCTCCATCACGATCGTTCGCGATTCCCTAGCCACGATTCCCTTACTCGAATACGACCGGTGACTCATGACGCGACGGGAAATTTGCGATAATGCCTAATGTGAAGCGCCTGAAGGGCAGCGGTGCTGCAAAGGCCCAGAAGAAGCCCGAACCTCAGCAGAAGGCTGCCGATGGACGTCCAACGCCCGCTGAGGTTGAAGAGGAGGAGCACTCGTTCGTTCAAGTCGCGCGAAAAAACTGGCTGAAGCAGACGAAGAAACCGACCAAGCCTAAGGTCAAGAATGATGTCCTTAAGCAAAGTATCTGGGACCAGCTTGAGCGCGAGGGCTTCCAGTACAAGTCTCTCCTATTGCTCGAGAGCTTGCAGACATTGGAGAGGTTCGCATCTTTTCAACCAAATTTAACACCCGATGCATTGCTAATATGTGTTTGTTTCTAGCTATCTGTGGCCTGGATATACAGATGAGGCATCAAACTTCCACGTTCTATTGATTGCGCTCATCGCCAATGTGAAGAGACGAGAACACCTTGAAACTTGGTGTAAGGAAATATAATGTTTATACTGAAATTCGTTTATGCTAATTTTATCTGCAGCACTTTTCGAAGACCGACCTGCAGATTTCTCGTCTCTGTTTCGTCGCCTCCTCTCAATGATGCTCGACCGAACTCTCTCCGTTACTCTTAGAACCCAGTTGCTTTGCTTCTTGATCTATGCCTTCCAGAGTCTCGATTGCGCAATTGTCAGAAAAGAATGCGCCCCCCTCGTTTCGATTGGCATTTGGCATAATTTGTCTACCGAAAAGGTTCGAGAACGCAAGCTTGATCAGACTCCCCAATTGAGAAAGGCATGGAAAGCTGCGCATAAGCGGTTCGATGCTGCCGATGACGCAACTAAGGCTCGCCTGCGTTTCGAACGTTCGTGGCTTTATACTCTTCTCCTGGACTTTTTGGGCCTTTTATACACGGAGAGCGCGAAGCCAGGTGAGTAAACCCTTTTAAGAAGGTAGATTTCGCTAATACCGCCATAGATCAAGTTTTGTATTGTGAACGATTCGTTGAGTTTGTGTCTGATCTTCAGAGCCAGCTCCCTACACGGCGTTATGTCAATACTCTGCTCCAAGATCTGCATTTAATTCCAGCTATTAAACTGTCCCCAGTGTACAATGACGAAGAGAACACTCTTCTGCGCGAACTCTATGTACTCCTGTCACACTTTACTTACTTTTCTATCGATGATCAGACGGGTGTTCAGCAAAGCAGCAGTCAGGCTTTTGAAAAACATTGCGCATCACTTGGGAAGCTGCAGCGGATCTCGCTGAAACACTTCAAGGACAAACTTACGGTTCTTGCACTATCAAACTATGGTGCTATTGATAAGAAAGAGGAGCTGGAAGCACTTCTGGAAGCACTTACGGATGACGAAATTCTCCAGCTCGTCAACCTTCTTGATCTCCGGTCCACTTATCCTGAAAGCCTCAACCTTCCAGTTACACGAACGTTTTTACTAGAGGTGCTCGTAACTACATTTGAGCGCAGGGGCACCTTTCAAGAGAGAGCTCGGATGATGGGCTTGATGCCAACGGAAAAGACGTTGTTCGACAACAGCTTTCAGCAGGCTGAAGCTTATGACGGTTCTCATCCCATGGCTTTCCCCAAGTTGAACTTGCAATATCTTTCCGTGGGCGATTTCTTGTGGAGGGCACTGATTCTTTATCGCTGCGAATCATTTTACGGGGTTCGTAAGGACATAGAGGCAGCTCTTCGCCGGCTACGGCCGGAGTCGAAACGACCAGGCAAGACGCAATTCGCTGGATTTACGAGGATGGCCATGCCCATTTCAAAGCCATCAATCTTGGAGGTCGTACCAGCACTTGTTGGCAGTGAGCAGCCATCGATGGTTCGAGCTGAAGTGACTGTTGATGTGCGACGCCTAGGGGAAGGCGTGCGCCGAGAGTGGGATTCCCTTCGACAGGATGACGTGGTATTCCTCCTTCACGTCGAGCCCCCTTCAACCAAGTCAGTCACCAATGGCGGCGAAGCTTTAACGGAATCTGAGAGGCTCGGCGTGGTAACTGTGCGGGCTGCGGAGATCCTTCAAATCACAGATGACAAAGGCCGGCAAGTTAGAGATGGAGCCAGTAACCTGGATAGCAAGCGACGTATCCAACTCAAGCTCGACCCTCAGACTTATGCCAGGGATGCTGAGCGAGCAGCAGCAGGGAAACCTGACGTCTATGTAGGAATTAACTTGCTCCTTAGGCGTGGAAGGAGGGAGAACAACTTCAAGCCTGTTCTTGAGTCAATCCGTAGCCTTGTGCTGTCTGAGCTCCCCCTCCCTTCATGGCTTCACGAGGTATTCCTCGGCTATGGAGACCCTGCTGGTGCTTCATACAAGAACCTATCTAACCGGGTCAAGAAGGTTGATTTCCGTGACACATTCTTGGACTTCCCGCACCTGACTGAGAGCATGCCTGGAAAGATTATCGAGCCGGGCGACGAAGTTACCGAAAGCTTTGGACCCCCCTATATCCTAGAAATCGTCGAGAAGCCGGAGGAGCCAAAAGGGACCAAGCCATCCAAGAAGCGCCGGCGTGATGCTGATCCTGCCCTCATATCTGAGATTGAGACGCTGAAGGTTTCTACATACACACCTCCTAACACGGGCCCATACCCCGTCGATACCCCGCGGAAGAATTCTGTTCGGTTTACTCCAGCTCAAGTCGAAGCCATCATGTCTGGCACGCAGCCAGGTCTCACCGTCATTGTGGGCCCTCCTGGAACGGGAAAAACTGACGTAGCCACTCAGATCATTAGCAACATATACCACAATTTCCCTGAGCAGAAGACTTTGCTCATTGCGCACAGTAACCAGGCTCTCAACCAGTTATTTGCGAAGATTGTTGCTCTTGACATCGATGAACGACACTTGCTGCGTCTCGGACATGGCGAGGAAGAACTTGATACTGAGGGCAACTTCAGCAAACATGGACGAGTTGAGTCTCTTTTGGAAAATCGAGATCGCTATCTCAACGAAGTAAAGAAGCTTGCAGCCAGCATTGGGGCCCCTGGAGCGCACGAAAATTCAGCCGAGACGGCTGGATATTTCCATACGGTCTATATTGAGCCTCTGTGGAAAAAGTTCTCGCAGGTTGCCGAGGCCGAAGACTCTAGCGCACCCGCAATCATCGAAGCATTCCCCTTCCACTCATACTTCTCTGACGCTCCGCAACCATTATTCCCAGAGGATGCCAATCGAGAGCAGGCCTTGGATATTGCGAACGGATGCCACCACCACATCTCCAAAATTTTCTCCGAGCTGGCTGACGCTGTACCGTTCGAGATTCTACGTAGGGATCGCGACAAGGCAAATTACTTGCTTACTAGCGAGGCTCGCATTATCGCCATGACGACAACGCATGCGGCTATTCGCAGAGGTGAAATCGCGTCTCTTAAATTTCATTATGACAATGTGGTTATGGAGGAGGCTGCTCAGATTACTGAGATCGAGACTTTCATCCCGATGGCCATGCAGAAACCCGTAGCGGGGAAGATGCCCCTGCAAAGGGTAGTCTTGTGTGGTGATCACTACCAAAATTCACCAGTCATCCAGAGTCTCGCGTTTCGGCATTACGCCAACTTGGAGCAGTCGTTGTTCTCGCGACTGGTTCGACTTGGCGTTCCTACAGTCACTTTGGATCAGCAAGGTCGTGCTCGTCCGTCCATTGCAAACTTATATCAATGGCGGTACAAGAATTTGGAGAACCTTCCGAGTGTGCAAAGCAACTTGCAATTCGTCAAGGCAAATGCTGGGTTCAAGTTCGATTACCAGTTTATCAACGTTCCCGATTACAAAGGACGAGGCGAATCTGAACCCACCCCTCACTTTGTCCAAAACCTGGGCGAGGCCGAGTACGCAGTGGCTATTTACCAATACATGCGTTTGCTCGGCTATCCAGCTGAAAAAATCAGCATTCTTACGACCTATGCGGGTCAACGAGCTTTGGTCAAAGATGTGCTCTCTCATAGATGTGCCCGGAACCCTGTGTTTGGCCTACCCAAGGCAGTAGCTACGGTAGACAAGTACCAGGGCGAGCAAAATGATTGTATGTGTTCCCTCCTGGTTAGACCAGACCCCGAATTCCCCAGGTTGCTGACTGTTGAAATTTAGACATTATTTTATCTCTTACCCGTACGTCGCGAGTAGGTTATCTTCGCGACGTCCGCCGCATGACGGTGGCTCTATCGCGTGCCCGGCTGGGGTTGTATATCTTGGGACGTCGAGAAGTATTTGAAGCCTGCCCCGAGCTCCGCCCTGCGTTTGATACTTTGCTCCAGCGGCCGGATAAGCTCATGCTTGTTACGGGAGAGCTATGGCCAACACAAAGGGATGCGGCCGAAGGAGATGGACTTGTGGAAGGAGAGGTGCCAATGGAGGGCGTGGAGCATTTGGGACAATATGTGTTCGAGATGACCAATACTAAGATGAAGCAACTGCAAGCCGAGCAGGGTGGTGTCGACATCCCTGAGTCTATCGTCGAGGAGGTCGAGGGCGACGAGGAGACATATTATGATGATGATGGCGGAGAAGAAGTTGAGGCAGACATCCTTGAGGTGAGGGAAGGGGAGTAGATTTCCTACGTGATGGTCAATGATAGTGGCGTACTGGATTGATTAAGCTACATTTGTGAAATGTAGGTGAAAGCAGCATAAGAAAAGGGCGCTGAAACGAATTGAAAATATTTGAAAGACGGCATGCATTATCAGTGGATTCGAGCACCCTCCTCGAGCTGTTACGTATTCGCGATGCATGACACATCTGCTCTATGCAGTTGGACGTTTTTGGCGGGGTTCGGATGAGGGTGATCTGCATACCTGCAGGCTGTGAGTACTCACGTTTGGGAGGTTGATCGAGACTGAGTGATTCCTTCCATTGAATATTCCGCTGGGAACGACGGTGGAGCCTGGGAGGAAGGGCAGGTAAAACATATTGATGAATTGCATCTTGTTCGCCAGCCATGTCTCTACGACGAGGTATTCGCCATCAAATCATCGAGGGTAAATGGCCTCGCGTGAAAGGCGTTGGCATTCCTTTGGGGTGTGGAGGCCAATAAGTTCGATATGGCCTCTTTATTCTTGATGGGATAGACAAGCAAGGTGAATTAATTTGGGTGTGCCGGCACAATCAAGGAAAATGGCTATAGAGAGGAGATCTATTATTTTGGACAATAGTGTGATGTTATGTTGCGAGCGTGGTCCTCGGCGGACTCGATTTGACAAGGGAGCAACATGTCATTTCTTATTCCTGGTAGATCTGGATGGTTCACTCTGATCTGGCTAACCTTCACAACGCTAGCACGTGGTTGGGCGCCACGGAGCTGGTCGGGAATGGAGCCAAACAGACTGAATATGCTCGCCACAACAACGGATGGCTGTTGACTGGCTGGCGAGTGAATGCAGTGTGACGCATGCTATGTTTGATGGATTGGTTGAGATGTTGCAGCACAGGGCGGGATGGCCTTGTCAGCTGAACACGGCAGATCAAATACGCTGTAGATGCAAGGATAATCTTCGCCATCGAAGACTCATCTTGGGGCCTAGGACACAATGACCAAGCTCTTTTGTTGAAAATAGAGGCTGTGTTTTTCTTCTTCTTTTTTCTTTTTCTTGGTTGGCGACGAGACCGTTTTCGTGTTCAACCTGAAAGCCGAAGTCCACGTTTGTGGCAGTGGCGAGGCGATGACGAACCGCTGGCTGGTCTCAAAGCGCCATAGAAGCCTGTTGGGATTCGACCAGGCACCATTGGTGTTTTGAACCATTTTCAGCGCTGGCGGAGTATCCGAAATTCGAGACAGGGCGGGCCACCCGCGCAAATCTTTCCGGTCCCGTGTATAACAGGGAAAGCCCTGCTTGGACAGGTTTCTGGCCTCATCACATATCGATGCAGAGCACGCATGCTGTATAAACTTCAGGCATCACAATCATAAAAAAAAAAGATAAAACTTGGAGCAAGCGTCGGGACAACAAAGGAACCAAGACATGCTCCGCCACGCGGCTTTTTTGCACACTTTGGCTGGTAAAAAGCTTGAGCAAAAAGCAACTTTGTGCGAACAGGCAGGCAGCCTTTAGTTTTCCGTAAGCTAACTTGGTTCTAACTAAGGTCAACAGGGTCAAGGCACCGGCTCCCAAAGGGGGAGGGGGGACTCTTAGACAGTGTGATTACGATGCATCTTACACGCGTTGCTGTGCGACTTTCAATGGCACATTAAGCTCACTCTAGAATATCGAACCGGCCCGCGTGGATAAAATTTTTTGTGCGTTCGTCCGTGGGCTTGTCTTGGACCAGACCCTGGCTGGTGGGATGAGGGCCCAAATACGCAAGAGCCGGTAAAAAGAGTGCAACAGGACAAAAAAAAAACCACTGAGTGATATCGTCCTTCAGGAAGGGGGTGTTTTTTTTGTGTGGTCTCTGAGCGAGGTGGGACTCGGGATGGGGTCCCGTTGGAAGTGCGTTTGTAGAAGGGAATTGGGAGGATCTAGCCAGTGTGGACTGACGGACGGTGAAAGAGTGACGGGGAGGAATGAGTCACTATTCTGTGCATGTGGCGTGGCGTGGGACAAAGTGGAGGAGAGGAGGCGACTAGTACCCAGGCCGGAGTTAAGGGAATCTATGTATCAAACATGTGTTTGTTGGTTGGTTGGGGTGGCATTTGTCGAAACGAGAAGATTAGAAAGCAGTGAATGATGGGATTCTCTGCTGATGCCGAGAGGCCGACCATTCACCCACTTGCTGCGGTGCGCTAGTGCACTGTCATTTGATGTACGACACTGGAAATGGCCACCATACACCAAACTCTCCCAATTCAAGGAACCCCACAGTCAGGGTTCCTTGCTCTGCGCGGTGACACTGAGGGAGGGAGCATTGTGGAACGTGGAAAGCCGACTGTGATAAGCGAGTGAATGAATCAAGGCTCACTCAATGCATGGCCTCAACTTGTTCTGACCCCCTTTCCCATCCTCTGGTCTGGTCTTGATGGAACGCGGGTTGTGATAGAGCCAAGGCATGGCACGTGCATGCCCTCTCATCTTGGGTGTTTGATTAGAAGCCCAAATGTGCATGCTTTGTCCTTTGTGTGCTTTTCCATGCTCTTCCAGGTTCCCAGACTCGGCTCTAAAGCGACAGTCTCAAATTATGACACGGTGCGGGCTGGCTCGGACGTGATCACGGCTCAGGCTCCGGTTCCTTTCCGCCGCCCAATTAGCTCTGGGCTTGAATGACCCTTGTCGCTTGCCATTCAACACTGTCACCCACCAGCAGCCCCGACCGAGAGATGGCCGCACCAGCAACGACGCATGACGGTGCAGCATAGCACTTGCACTGGATTCCCAACACAGTGGTGGTGGCCGGTTCATCGAATTGGCAGCGATGGGGACGCCGAGGAGCCAAACTCCCACCATCATCTACCAGCGCCGCCTATCGCTAAAATTTGAGGCAGAAGATGTCTCTATCCGTGCAGAGTCGAGATGAAAAGGAGTTGTTGATAAAACAGAGTTGTTGCTGGGTGGGCGGCGTCGTTATTCATCATTGTCATGTCAGGTTCGTCTCAGGCTAGGTTCCCTGTTAGATATCGCTAATCGAAGATCCTACGTGTTGTTGGCAAATTGCACAAGTGATGTACAACTCCCCCCCCCCCCCACCCACCCAAAAAAAAAAAAAAAAAAGAAAGAAAGAAAGGGAAAAAAAGGAAAAATAAATGTTGGCGCATTTGGAAACAGGTGACAGACATAAAAAATCTGCTCTGACAGGCTCATTGCTGTACCTAAGTTTTGGCCCTTTTAGGATTCCTTCGTCTTGTCGTTAGGCCAATGAGGGAATGAATAATTAGCGGCGCGATAAGTTATAATAATATGCACGTGCCCGACGCGTCCTGGCTGTGGATAACGGAGAAGGAAGGGATCTCTCTCTTTTTGGTTGGCAGCAAGTGTACATTCTCAGTGTGTGGCCAGTGGCGCACGCACCACGCCAAAAGACTGCGTACATAAGTTGTCGGTTGACATAAGAGCCAAAAGCAATTGTGCTTATCGTCTCATTATTCCCTTAGTTTCGGGTTGCCCCCTTGCTAGCTTCTTGGCTCTAGTGGCACTCTGCATACCGCAGCTATTTCCACAACATGGGTGCACTATTTGCAGTACTCTTTTGTTGTCCATGCCATGCCCTCTCCCTTTCCTCTGGTGGAAACCCACGCCAGCTCGCAGCCCACTGAGGTTCCAGGTGATATCAGAATGCCAGAGTGGGTACAGGCATCGTACTAGCGTGCCCTCTCCCGCGGGGATTGACGTAGCAACCGAGAGCCCCCCCTTGTGGCCTTGTGGGCAAATCGATGGAGAAAATATTACATCGCCCATCCCCAACTCCAGCTCATCCCGCTCTGCGGCAAGTTAGTGAGGGCGCTGCTCTCGTTACCCGGACCTATGCAGGTGCCACTATCATCATGAACCATGCTTAGCAGCCCACGGCATGCTATCACAAGACAAGAAACACACCATGATGTCTAGCTAGCACCAACACGGTCCCTTCGGAGATGTCCTACGAAGAAAAGGTAGGTACTTCAATAACTCGCCAGTCTGGGGGAGGGGGGGGGGGCCTGAGGATTCAGTGTCCGTGGCTTTTTAGGTCTGGTCGTGGGTGGCCCTAGAAGGCCGCAGGGTTCCTACGCACTGTGCTAAATAGCTTGACAGCACAGCACACTACACTGTCGACCTACCAGGGCTTGGTGACATCCATACAGTGCGAACATAACGCGCCAAGAGACAGTGACATTGACCCAAACCCGGGCAGTGACGGGCAGTAGGCAGCCCTGACCACCAAGCCCTGGCGGTCTTTTTTTTTTTTTTTTTTTTCCGGAGACACCCCCCCCCCCCCCCTCCTCCCTCGCCCCTTCCTGCCCATATCTGATGCCGCTGCCCAAAAATTTTGCCTACTTCTTCCAAACCCTCACCACTCAAACAACCTCCCTGGTCTGGTGGAAATTCTTCTCACCCGACCACATTTCCATTTGCATAGCATTGGAAAACTGTCCTGGGTTTTTTAAACACCAGAAGGACTCTCCCCTTAGGATTCTTTTGTTTCCTCTTTCGTTGCCGTTGCGCAGTATCGTAGCCTGTCTCAGGTCTGCGATCGCCTCAGTCGGCCTCGACCCTTCACTCCTTGGTTTTCTGTCCTTGTCCGGCCTGTCTCGACTGTAATCGTTGAGCCGCCTCATAGACTGCCTGTCGCTGTTCATCGCGGAATTTTTGTCGCGATCCTCTCCGACCCCGCCTCGAGTTTTCGACTTTGCTGTCGTTGCTCGACCCGTCCCTCACCCCGCCGCCCGAGTCTTCGACAACCCGGTCTTCGGCGACCTCGCACTCCGACCTCCCCTCGTCGCTCTCAGCACCTTTTCTCCCATCGCGAACGACCCGAGCTCCCCTTATGACGTCGCCTGCCAACCAGCAGAATCCCATCCCGGCGACAAACACCTCTGCGACTACGGCTCCCTCTTATGCCTCTGCTGCAGGTGCGCCCAAGAAGCCCACTCAGGCTCCTGTAGTCGCAACTGGTTCCCACCCTCCCGTCGTGGTTGGTGTCTCGTCGTCCTCGACGCAGAATGCTAAAGGCGCCTCGTCGTCTCCTGTGAACGGCAAGCCCGCCGTCACCCCCGCTGTCCCTGCCGTTGTCCGCGGCAGCTCCAACCTCAACGGTTCCGACCACTCTCGCAAGAGCTCCGTCACCATGGCTGCCAACGGCCCCAACAGCTTTGTTGCCAACGGCGGCCCCGTTGGTGGTGCCAAATCTGGAATCCAGTTTGGCTTCGACTCTCCTGCTATGGCTCACAGTACTCCTCAAACCGGTAGCGCTGCTCCCATTCCTATCCCCGGTAGCAACGCAAGGGTCCCTTCGCCCGCCCATTCTCCTTCTCCAATCCCTCAGCCCTCCGCCAGCGGTGGCCGACCTCCTTCCGGCCTGCAGCAGCCTACCGGCCAGATGACTTTTGGTAGTCTCAGTAGTGATGGCGAGGTATGTATTGTTTCCGTCCCCCACCTCCCTCACGCTCACCTTGTCCTCTTGGATTTGTTACTGACTTTGTAATCCCTGCAGCGCCACATGAGACAGGGCTCTGTTCCCCCAAATTCGCAGCCCGGTTCTCACTTCCGTCGTGAGTCCGGTCACTCCGCTCAGGGCGATAATGCCGGTGCTGGTCGAGGCAACTTTCAACCCCAGGGTGGTCGTGGCCGCGGTGGCTTCACCCCTAACTACAACCAGCAGATGGGATATCCTCCCAACAACCAGTTCCGCAACGGTCCCGGGCAGGGCCGAGGGATGCCACCTGCCTTCCAGCCTCAACCTCGAAACATGCCTTACCCGAATTCTCCCCAGCCGAACCGAAGCCCTGCCATGCTCGCGTCGATCCCGAACACCCCCAACATGGCTCCGGCCAGCATGCAGCCGGCCATGACCATGCAGACGCCTCCTCAGTATCACTACCCGCCTCCGATGGCTCCTCAACAACAAGTACAGTTTCCCTTTCCTCATACTCAGCCTGATAAATTGTCTTTTAAACCCCCAAGAAAAAACAAACGTCGTGATTTGGACAAGCTGCTCCAAGCGGGGCGCCTCCAAGATTCCTCTAAGAGGGACACGCACTCAAACGACATCAACCAGCGTCAGCGGCGTTTCAGTAAACACGCAGACCAGTCATGGCGTGAGCCTGATGGCAATGCAGCTCGATCAACAACTCAGTCTGCCAAGACACACATTGAGCATTTGCCAACCAGCAGCAACCAAGCCCCTGCCAATTTCCGTTCTCTTGATCTCTCGCCAGAAGGCGGCATGTTCGAATTAATGCTAACTTATAAAAATCAGAACTTTGGCTACCCTCCCCAACAAGTTGATGCTTATGGACGACCTATCTCGATGCCCTACGCTTACAACAACATGCCCTACATGGGCCCTCCCCAAGCTAACTCTCCAGGTTACAATCAATCCTTCGCTCCCCCTCCCTACCACCAGCAGAGCCACAGCATGTCGCGGACTCCCTCTCAACCTGAGCGACCCTCGAGTGCCAACCCGCAGAACCAGCCTGTTATCGTGTCCTCAACTCCGCAACCCCAAAACGCTCAGCCAAAGCCTGGCGGCAACAACTTCGTCAAGCCCAGGAAGAGTGCCGCCATTCAGATCAAGAACGCTGCTGGCGAGGTTGTTGATACCTCGACTTTCAAGACCCCAGCTTCTCCCGCTCCCAGCATCTCGCAGTCCAAGACTCCTCCTGTTGTGACCTCCACCCCAACCCCCCCTCCCAAGTCATCTACTCCCTCGCATGGCCGTGCTGATAGCCACGCGACCCCCAAGACCGTTAAGGAGATTCAGGATGAGCTGAAGGAGAAGATCAAGCAGGCTACCCAGGCTCCTCAAGCAGCCGCCGAGGAGAAGAAGAAGGAGGAAGAGGCTAAGCCTGCTGAGAAGCCCGCCGAGAAGCAGGTAGAGGCTAAGGCTGAGGCTCCCGCCCCCTCGAAGCCTGAGCAGGAGACGAAGCCTGTCGAGGAACCCAAGAAGGAAGAGTCCAAGCCTGAGGAAAAGGCTGAGGAGCCTGCCAAGAAGGAGGCTGAGAAGCCCGCCGAGCCCTCCAAGGAAGACGAGGAGGATGAGATGGAGCGAATTATTAGAGAAATGGAAGAGGAGGACGCTCGACGAGAAGCCGCCGAGGCAGAGCACCGTGTCAAGGCTGAGGCTGAGAAGGCTGCTGCCAAGGTCAAGACTGAGGAAGAGCGCAAGAAGAACGCTGCAGAAGAGGATCGAAAGCTGCGCGAACAGGAGCGCGAAATGGAACGCCTCGAGGAGGAGAAGGAGAAGCGCCGAAACCAGGCTGAGGCATCTGGCAAGACCCTGTCTGTTGCTGACGCCCTTGCCGCAGCCCGCTCTGGCAACGCTCCCAAGGATGCCGACAAGGTTGAGTCTGTCACCGACAAGCTTGCCGGTATGAAACTTGGTGAGAAGACTGCTGGCGAGAAGCCCGCGGCCACCGAGAAGCGCCACGCTAAGCCTGCTGCTCTCAACCTGGCCCCCCTGAACACCAAGCCAGTTGAACCTCCCCAGCCTAGCGCTGCTCTGCAGTCCCTCAAGTCGGCTCGCTTCCTCAAGATCATTGATCAGGACATCTACCCCGCCGGCATCAAGTCTCCTAACCCGGCTCTCAATGCGGCTGTTGCTAAGAAGGGTAAGACTTTCAAGTACGATGCCAACTTCCTGCTTCAATTCCAAAAAGTCTTTACCGAGCAACCTTCCCTCGAGTTCCACCAGCAGGTCAAGTCCCTCATCGGTGATGATGGAGGTCGATCCGGCTCCAGCCGTGCGCAAACTCCTTCTACTCGACAAGGCTCTCGCGGCGGCGGCGGCGGGTTCCCAATGGGTGCTTTCGGTGCCCCTCCTGGCCGAACTATTCCCCCAGGCACCTCCTCGGAACAGCGCTTTGCCATGTCCACTTCTGGCATGCGAGCACCCGTTAACCCCATGGCCTCTTTCCAGCGGCCTGGTGGCGCGTTCCCCTCGTCTGCTTCGATGTCTCGCACTTCCTCGCAGTCCAACATGCCCAACTCTCCTCGCCAGGGAAGTCGCTCAGCTCGTGGCGGTAGCCGACGCAACGACTACAATGCAAAGGAGGCTCAGGCTGCTAAGACCATGCCTTTGACTGCCGGCCAGGAGCTGAAGCCCATTGCTGTCACTGCTAATGGCTGGAAGCCTACCAGCGTGGGCAAGGCTCCCCCCCCGGGCACCGCCCCTGGCTACCTTGACCCTGAGATGGTTCAGAGGAAGGTCAAGGCTGCTCTGAACAAGATGACACCTGAGAAATTCGACAGAATCGCTGACCAGATCCTGGAGATTGCTTCTCAGTCCAAGGATGAGACCGACGGACGAACTCTCCGCCAAGTCATCCAGCTCACCTTTGAAAAGGCCACAGATGAAGCCCACTGGGCATCGATGTACGCCAAGTTCTGTAAGCGAATGCTTGAGACTATGAGCCCCGACGTCCGCGATGAGCGCATCAAGGATAAGAATGGCAACGTTGTCAGCGGTGGCAACCTGTTCCGAAAGTACCTTCTCAACAGGTGTCAGGAAGAGTTTGAGCGTGGCTGGTCCATAAACCTCCCCGAACCCAACGAGGCCGAGGGTGATAAGAAGACTGGTGAAGCCGTTCTCATGTCTGACGAATACTACATTGCTGCTGCTGCCAAAAGACGTGGTCTCGGTTTGGTCCAGTTCATCGGTGAGCTGTACAAGCTGGGCATGCTCACAGAACGAATCATGCACGAATGTGTGCACAAGCTCGTCGACTATAAGGGAGTGCCTGATGAGACTGAAATTGAGTCGCTCAGCAAGTTGCTCCGAACCATCGGTGCCAACCTTGATGCCACTGAGAAGGGCCGACCTCTTATGGACGCCTACTTCCAGCGCATCCAAACTATGGTCGAGATGCCTGATCTCCCCAGCCGAATGAAGTTCATGCTCATGGATGTCATTGATCTTCGAAAGGCCAACTGGATCTCCAAGGAGACAAACAAGGGCCCTAAGACCCTCGAAGAAGTTCGAGCTGAGGTATGTCATTTCCCATAAACATGTGTGAATTATCAACTAACTCATTGCAGGCCGAGGCTGCTCAAGCTGCAAAGGCTCAAGAGTCGGCCAGAGGAAACTCTCGAGGTGGTGGCCGCCCTCCCGCAGGACGTGGAGATGCCCGCAACTTCTCCGCTGGCTATGCCCAACAGACCAGCAACCAGGTTGGTATGGACGACTTGCGTCGCCTCAAGGGCTCCGCCAACAGAACTTCGAGCGGCAATATCAGCCTGGGTCCTACCTCCATGTTCTCTTCTCGCAGCAACAGTGGGCGACGTCTTGGCCCAGGTGGTTCTCTTGGTCGTCCCGGTGAAGATTCAGGCGCTTCTTCCCGTACTGGAACTCCTCCCACCCGCGAGAACACCTCGCACTCTAATGCTTTCAGGTAAGTGGATGAATCTCAGCGCGGTGAATAAGACAAGAGTGAATACTAATTCGAGGATAGCCTGCTTGCCAACATGGAGACTGAGCACCCGGCCTCGCCCCCGTCTACTGCTGCCTCGCCATCTATATCTAAGGCTGTCCCCGACAGTGACAAGAAAGATAGCGAGTAAAAAAAAAATTTCCTTCTTCGGTGTATTGCATTTCGGCAGATAGACTAGGCGGGGCTGTGTTTTCTTGCATTTACAGGCTTTCATCAGACGTGTCTAAAAACTTTGAGCACGCATTTTGAACCATGATACCTCGCCCATAGACAGACGGACGGCCTCTCATTGGAGAGGGAACACTTTTCGGACTAGGGATTTTCTTCATCATTGTGTTCACATTACCTACCTATTTGGGGTCCTCAGCATGCACCGAGTGTGTTTTCCAGTTCCTACCTAATGTTGCGGTGGATTCGGGGTTTCAGGGCTAAGGCGGTTTTTATTACTGTTTGCCTGCACGCACTGGATTTCGGGATCGGAAATGGGGAATTGGTGGGGAGGAAGAGGGAGTATGATGGCATATCCACCGCGCCGATTCACGTCAAGGGGGCGGTGGAGGTGTGAAGTTGAAAGATGACGAAAAGGAGAAAGGATAGGGGCAAAAGTTGAGTCTCCATCGGATGAACTTCATGAGTTTTCTGCCTATCGCGATTGTTTTGACATCCAGCCTCTGGCCTCAAACTCCTTCGCTGGCTTTAGATGTTGCTTTGATCAGGCCAGGGTCATATTTGGAGCGACCAGTGCCATGTTATTGGCTTCGTCTCGAATTGTATACACGGACTCGGTTGGTGAGGGAATGGAATAGGCTGGTCGCCAAAGGTTTATTTCCTGTTCCTTCGGGTCGGATGTGTGGAGATGTGTAGCTAGGTCGGCCTTGATCAGAGCGTTCTTGTTGATGCTTTGATATATATCATCTAATTTCGAGGGAAACTAGTCATTGGCAGAGAATACATATTTGATGAAAATAGTTGCATTTGTGCATACCTTGTGAATGTTCCAGCGTTGTTTTCACAGCCCACCCTGCAATTGATGAAGTTTCTTTCTAATCTTAGAGTTGCATCGCCTAAGCGGGTAGGAAATTTGCTTCGCACTTTTGGGTTTGGAGCCTTGACTCAACCAATAAATAGAAAATAAATATAATGATTAGTGACCACAGAATTATTACATGGAATTATATCAATTTGTACCAGCAATAAACAACCCTATGCCCATGACTAGGGCGCAACATGTACATTCCCTCATTTCAAAGTCCCTGACTCCACTGACTCCCTATGCTGTCGTGTCCCTGATTCTTAAATAAGCATGTCCCATATCATTTTACACAGCTAGAAGCTTGTTGAAACCAAGCTTGGCAAACAGAGTGTCCATGGCTACCCATTGGCGACCACACTTATCGAGGTACTTGTCAATAACATTTTTTACGGTGCCAAACCGTATGCGATTGTGTTCGACCAACGCAATGATCTTCTCACAGTCCTGACGAGACAGATCACTCGACTCCAGAGTAGCCTTGGCCCGCGCCTTGTCCACATCCCACAAGCTAGCGAAGTATAACAGCTGATTGTAGATGGCTTTCTCTGAGTACTCATACCGCATGCGGCCAAGACAGTCGCGCGCAAGTCCCTTAGGCCCCAGGCATCTTGTGCCGTAAACGCTCATCTGACGAGTGCGGTTGCCGCATTGTGAATCATCACAAACCAACCAACCTTCATAATAACGAGACGTCTCGGCACGGACGGCGCTTTCAACCTGTGCTATTATGGACAAGTTGGAGATAGTGACACCGCAAGAGCCACAGACAACTCCTGAAGCGGAGACACGATCAGGAGAGTTGGCTAGGCCCTCAAATGTGGAGGTCGTCTTGCACTTGCGACATCGTATCGATAGACGAGCACATTCGGCGAAGCGGATTTCGTCTGGAATTTGAGAATCAAGAGGGTGAATTTCCATATCGTTACTGGTGCCGTTTTGCTGGCTTTGAAACGAGTTGTATCGACGGACATCCAGACCCAGCTGTTCAGCAAGTTGGGAGGTCGAGGTGCCGTCAATATTAGCGCAGAGACGTTCCACGGGGGGGAAGATCTGCTTGCCAATATACCACTCCACATCAGGGAGCAAATCTGGGTCAGCTTTCAGATCTGCGGGGGCATAGGCTCGTTTAGGGGCTGGCTCAGAGCTCTTGCTGTCACCAGTAATGATGTAGGAAATGACATCCCCCTTTCGAACAGTCTTGCCACGCGCCAGTTCACGCAATGCCACTTGAACCTGGGGCATGGAATCGGCGTTTGGGTATTCCTTTGGTGCTTTACCGAGCTGTGTGTAGATGGTATACATCGGGACTGGGATCGTTTGCTCTCGCATCTTCCCAGATATCTCCCGAAGGTATTCATGAATGCGTGCTATCGAGACTTCGGTCTCATCTCCGGAGAGAATCTCGTCCAGAAGATGTTTAGAAATCTCCTTTGACAAAGCACAATACTCACGGCGCTTCATATCAAGACCTTTGACCTCCATCTTCTCAACGTACTTTCCGTCCTTCTCGACAAGATTGATGGCGGCATATTTCTTCTTTGCTTGTAACAGAATGCGACGGAAGATATTGTCAATATCAATTTCTAGCAACCTGTACTGCTCGTTGACGGCTTTCTTGAAGTCACGCCCCACTCGAAGAGCGTCGGCAACATTGTCTACATTGGCATTGATCATGACCGAGTCAGTATCTCCGTAGATAACCTGAAGAGACTTGCTCTCAGCAAGTTCCTTCGTACTACGCAGAATTTCACGACCCTTGTAGGTGGTGAGGATGGCCAGAGGACGGGCATAGAATCGAGATTTAGTGTAACCCAAACATCCATACATGGAGTTGGCCGTCAACTTCAAAGCCAGCTGTTTGATGTCCCATGTCGCGAGCTGCTCGGGGGTAGCTGTTTTATCCTTCATCAGACCCTTGACTTGACGACGCCGACTGACGAGTGTAGCGATCAGCTTGGGAAGAATGCCTTGCTCTTGGTTGGTAGGAACCTCGGGAACTGCATCTTCATCTTCAACCTATGGACAAGTTAGTCGTCGTTTTTTTTTTCTTTGGTAGAAGCCGTGAACTTACTGAAGCGCCACGATCTACTGTGGTGAAACAAATGTTGAACTCCTGAATAATAGACGGATACAAGGAGTTGAAATCCATGACAAGCACAAACTTATCGTAGAGACCCTTCTCGGGTTCAAAAACGAGGCCTCCCTTGTATTTATCTTTCTTTTTGCCTTCACCACCCTCTCCTTCTTGTTCTTCTTCGGCTTTTTGGCGGCCACGGAAGGTTTGCTTGTCCGGGCAGATGTATTTGTTGCGGTGGAACTCGTGTAACAAAATGTATTCGTTCCGTTCAGCTCGAGTACCAGTGAGCGTCCTTGCCCATGAGTTTCCTGCCAGGTTTGTCAAAACCTTGGTGAGCGGGAGCATTTGCACACCCAAGGCCAGTGCCGCGATATAATGTGTGTCGGCTTCCATGTGTGTGATGTAATCCATAAAGCCCTGCTTCTCCTTGGCCCAACTACCCAAAGCGGCTTCGTTGTCAAACTCACGACGACGGTTGTCTCCAGCAAGGTATAGGCTGACCATCTCCGTCAAGCTCCAAGATTGACACTTGAACATGACTGACTTTCCAGCATCGTTAGCAAGATCGCAGAGTAGACGACCTGCAATCACCTGACGCTCCGCGAACACGTTACCGCCAACCTTTCCAATGGATGGAGGCCACTGGCTCCGGCGAAGCCGACCGAGTCGAGACCACTGGTGAATTTTCTTCTCATATAACCGGTTTAGCAAAACACTGTAGTCAACGCCCTCCAGCTGATGGCCCAGAATCACATCAGGATCTGCAACATCGACTTGGGCCAGGAAGAACGTGAGGATATCCGACTCCTGCTTTTTGAGCACAATCAAGCCTTTGTTTCTCTTCTTCGCAAGCTGGTCAAAGCCCAAAGGGAAGCCCTGTCCGTGGGGACGAATGACAGTGAAGGTTCGGCAAGGGAGTTTCTCTGCGGGTGTAGTGTCATTCAGAGACACTTTCTCGTAAATCCTGGCACTGATGGCCAAAATCTCTTGCTTGTTTTCGCTGGCATTGAAGGCAGTTCGGAGAGCGACGCTCATAAGTGTTAGGGGAGGCGCGTCCAGATTGTCCGAGTCACTGAGAGTTGAGATCATGTTTGGATGCTCAGCAAGGACTTCGAGTTTGCAATGAGAGGCGTTTTTGAGGCTGCTGAAGTCGGCATCTTGGATCTTTAGCCAGCAGGGACCCATAATATTCTTCCAGAGAACAAACTGCTCAAAAAGAGCAGTGTTGCTTCCAAACAAGTGCGAGTACGTGGTTCCATAGGTCGACTCAACCTGTGGCTCTGATAAAACGGTTAGCGGAATAACACAGGCAATTGAAGCTCGCCATGAGAAAACTCACTGGTGTAAGGGTAGAAAAGCTTCATGTACTGGGCCTCTTTGGGAACACCCGGTAGTTCAAAAGCATACTTGCGAGTGCAGGCCTTGATCTTGTACATGTCAACCTTCATCTTGGTCATCATTTCGTCAACTTCGTCATAAACATTCATCATCTCCACCTCCTCTTCGGTCTCTTCGCCATTGCGAACATGGTATTGACGGGGCAGAAAATACAACTTTCGCAGGATATTGTCGATTTTAACAAAGCAGCTCACATAGGTCCTGGTCTTTTTATTCAAAACTTTGCCGAAAAGACAGAGGCTGCCGTTGATTTCAATGTAGTCTGTCCAAAAGAAGTTGAGGCTGCCGTCTTCCTCAATAGCATCCTTGTGATCGATCTTGCCGATTCCTCGCGTTTCGGGGGCACTTGAGACAACATTCAGCCTCTCAGTGAGTGCATTCCATGATGACGAATCAACTGCAGCATCAACAGCCTTGACAGGAGAGGAGCTGGCGGGTGTTGGGTATGATTCTTGTTTGATAAGTTTCTTGATGGGCTTGGAACTAGTCATGTTGACGCTTGCCGTGTTGATGGCACCCGCATGGGCAACTTCCATCATATCCTCGTCTTCGTCGTCCTTGGGCTCTTGTTTGATCAAGGCCTTCCGCTGGGCAACCTTAGCAGCCGGAGAAGAGGGAGCGGGATCGCTCATGGGCACATCAGGAGCATCGAGGGGTTCGCTGTCAAGAGGGGGGATAAAATCGTCATCGCTCGCCGTGGCTGCGGGGGCAGGTGATGACAGCCTGGTATCTAGCATTTTCGTTTTCTTGGGCATGGGTTCGGGCGCTGGGGATAGAGCTCTAGCTTTGCGGCGCCCGCCAGACCTCTCAATTTTTGACACACGAGGGGCTGGCGCGGGGATGTTGCTGTCAACTTCGCCCAGCAAATCGGCAAGAAAGTCGTCGTCGGCTTTTGTCTTCGCTATCTAGGAGAGGATGTCAGCTTGCGATGTTACAAATGGGAATGAGTGATCTTGTACCTTGGGCTTAGGCTGTGCCTTACCGGCACCTTTGGTAAAATATTCGCTGATGTCTCGGTCGTTTGCATCTCGCTTCGCTTGCTCGTCCTGGCGGCTTTTCTTGGCTATTACAAGTGTTAGCGCGAGCGCGTTTCTTTAGCGATGTTGTTATTCAGTGTACTGACCGGCTTTACTTGGTCTACCACGTGGTCCTCTTTCTTCTTCACTGTCGTCGTCGTAAGGCTGGATACGGTCCCATTCCTCACGACCGTCATCGGCGTAACCTTCGCCATTGTCGTCGACAACGAAATCGTCCTGATCGAGTCGGTCGCGGACAATTTTCTTGTACCCGGCCTCATCGACCTCGTCATAAAGATTGTCAGCGTCCTCGACTTGATATGTGTCAAAGGCCTTCTTGCCAGACTGGCGAAGAGCACGAAGCTCAGCGAGCCTGGCCCTGTGGTTGGGCTTCGACATGGTACAGCAGGGATTGCTCAAGGCGATATCATATCAAGACTGTCTGGAGCGTTGACTTCGTTAAGGCCTTGCTTAAAATCTGTTGTCGTCAAAGTTGTTTGGAGTTGGCGGGTGGACAATGGACCGTGGTACGAACTAGGGTGGAGGGCACGCCGTCTCCTGGTAGACCAAGAAAAGTGGCCAAGTGGGACGCGTTAAGTCGCGTCGAGTGTCGCGCTTTCGTGTCTTTCTGGTGGGGCCATTAAAGTGCCCAGAAGCTGGTCGCAGTGTGCAGGGGGCCTGCAAGGGAGGCAGGCCAGAGGTGTGGCGGTGCGACTTGGGAAATAGTGGGCCACAGTATGCACAGTGAGACAGTTTTCATGTGGACTGTGGTGTCAGCACGGAGAACACCAGTGGTACCTTGCCACAGGCACTCTCCCACCTTGACAATGGTGATTGATCTTCAAGTTAGAGTCGGAATTCCCGAGTTGTGTTATGGCCCTCTCTTGAACGCCCATTTAGTCTCACCTCTCTGTCCTTCATTCACGTCTGCTTCTCTCAAATATTAGTTAGAGATGCCAAGTGTTGAAAACTTAACACTTTCTACCATCAAAGGATTGTACGCTTCAAAGCAATAGCCACCACCGCCTGAAGATACGTAGAGCAGGCAGGTTCACGCATGGGCCTTGTATAAATCAATAACAAGACGTTCCTCTGCATTTGAAAGTTACTGCAATACATCACATTTCCGACTGAAACCGATCTCATCTTTTTTTGTCTATTATGAGCATTACTAATTGACTCCAAACTACAGTTGTCTTTGTGACTCTGGTGTTGGCATCGGTTCTTTGCTCTCTATTTTATCTACGCTCCTCCACCCTCTCCCCTTTTTTTTTTTTTTTTTGGAATATGGCTACTGGCATGGGTTTCGGCTTGCAATATGGGAACGACAGCCAATGGGCTTCAAAAGCAAAACCGCAGATCGGTAATTTATCCCGACTGTCAAGCTAGAGGCTACCGAAGCCCCGCCGTCGGTCCTATTCTCCCAGTCCAGGAAATACTTCAAGAAGACGCATTGGCAGCCTGAATAGTTTCATCAAGTTTCAATACATGGAAGATAGCCAGGTCGTAAATCCAAACAATTCTCGGCGCACGAGACATTTGCTACTCTCATCCTTTTCAAGGCCGAGACTGGCAAGTTGTCTTACGCCTGTAAGTCGTTCGGCTCAGATTTCGCAGGCTGGCGGAGATATACGCATTCCTCGGGCACAAATGCCCGGCAAGTCATCTACAGCTATCCGTCACAGGAGCTCATTTCAACTGACACAATTCACATTTGACTGTACTTGAATACCGACCCCTTATCGCAAAACACCCGCAGGGAGCCTTCGAAATGTCAAGACGAACTTGGGTCAGAGTGAAATGATCAAGCTTAACCTATAAAATGGCCTTTTAAGTCATATCTGCTTAATTATGGGCTGCTCAGCGCGATCACGGACATCTCGAGGTCCAATCCGTCACAGCTTAATATGCTACCCGACATTCAACTTGAAAGCCTAGAAGATCTTCTACATTTCAATCACATCTGGAGAAGGCAGTAGCTTAAATAAACATGAAGTATGATTTCGTTCAATCTCTATCATTAAGCACCGCCTACCTTCGTGGCAGAAAACCCCTCCCAACCAAGATGCAGGATGCAGCCCAAACGAACCGAATTCAACTGAGTATCAATACAAACCTCTTACCAGAAAACATGCCAATGTCAATCGAGAAACAAGCAGCCACAAAAAGTGAAATCCAAACCTGCCTATCATACAAATGTAAAAACCGTTGCTGCAGGAAAAGAAAGTGAGGAATGCCCGATTCAGATAACCTTACGAAGAGCCCAACCCTTCAAATTCCGTGTTGGCCCTTGAAAGACGAGGAGAAAAAGATTATCCGGCACCTCGCTAAACGCAATCAGCCTTTTCGTCCGATGACAGCGAGTCTGTTGGGGCGAAGAATGTGATTGAAGGATCGTACTTGGACATATACTCTCATTCCTTGCACCTCGATCGGCCAGGCGATTCTGGAACTTGTATCATGTATTTTCGCTCGGATTATTCTGTAACAGGGGGCGACAGACCGCGAGGGGTTGACACTCAGGTAAGGCAAAACCTACCTAGGTAAGACTAAAACTTGACCTTGCAATCTCAGTTCCTAGGTCCCAGTTTTCAAGGTACCAAAGAGATTACTGTGCTCTTTAGGGTCTACATGACCGCAGCCCTGTTCTCGTAGGTGTGGAGGGCGGTTAGGATTGTTGTGACGTGGATCCCGTGTTACATATTCCCGACAATCAATACCTTCTTTAAATCACCTCCCCTTGAGCCCTCCAATTTTCTCCAGAACAAACTACTAACCCCAATCAATCATGAAGCGGAAATAATACTGTTCATACCTTAAGCCAAACTCGGATGTGAAAAAAAAAAATACACAACAAACTCGACACTTCAGACTTAGTTTGAGTTTCCGGTTTAGCATGCAAACTCGAACGACGGAAAACGAATAGGCCAAGTACACGAGGGTCAAAATACATGTAACAGTCCCTTATTTCAGATAGATACCCGCTGAAGTTATCCGAAACACAAAACTGCTAACTCGCAGTCATGTACCTGGTGGTTTCTCATAATCGCGATAGGCTTGAAGTACACTTCAAAACGCTTTACAAACCCATCAAGTTGATAGAACAGTAGTAACAAAAAATAGGGAATTAGAGGGGGATGGTTTATCTATTCCAGTACATGCTCCGTGAAACCCCCAGTCGTCTTCTTCGTCAATACAGGTTCCCTAACTCCATGTCTTCTCCTTGGCCATGCTTTTGAGATTATTATAGTACATAGCGCCGAGTTTTTGAACTCATAGCAGCAATTTTGGGGGATATGAAGATATCATATCGTACAAAATCGCTCACCGCGGGGTTGAAGCATGTCCCTTGTACTGATCACGAGTTCCGTGAAGCTCAAGCCATGTTAGACTCGCTGCCGATGCCACTATTGCGCCCCTGACCCGGTCTCCCTCATCCCACATCACTCGGCTTGTCGTCTGAATCGAGGCCTGGCATCATCCCAATGGTCTCGTCTCTCAGCTTTTGGTCGACCGGCTTGCGTGGTATCCCACTCAAATTCACCGCCCAACTTGTCGTCATATTCAGACATGTCCTGCTCAGCTGTGCCACGGCCTCTTGTTTTGCGCAGGTTGGGTTCGACCTCCTCGCGATGGGCAAAGAAGGTCTGGATTTCACGGTTGATGCGAGCGCCAACATGTCGGATCTCTTTCAGCTCCGCCTCAGGAAGCATGCCCTGCTGAATGACCTTGTTATAGGAGCTGTACATTATGCGGGCCAGGGCGATAACTTCTCGCTTGTCATTATACAGCAATCCCTCAGCTTTTCCATCTTTGGGTTTAACGATGTTGAAATAATGATTGTAAAGCTTGCGGTATGGTTCCCAGAGACGATTCAAAGCTTCAATGATCTGCATGCCATACTCACGCTTTGCACCATCGATGTCACCATCATCAGACCGAGCACGGAGTTGGTAGTGGGTAACAAGGGATACTCTGAGGTACAGGCGCATAGCATGAGGGTCGGGAGTTTTGAGTCGTTTCACCATGGAGTTGAGAGCTTTATTGGAGTTCTTAACGGCATTTTTGTTGATGTTGTCGCGCACACATGTCTCCATGGCAATGCGGTAATGCTTATAGTTGATGTACTCGTCAGGAACAACGTCCAAAATTTCAGTAGCGTGGGCACTAGCCTTAGCCACCTTGAGCAGACCAAATAATCGCATCCAATTGTCCATATCTGGCACAATTGCATGCTCTCGGACAAAAATGTTCCAATACTTGATACCAACGGTGGTCATCCTAGACGATGCTAGCGTTGTGAGCACGAGTGCAAGAGTGTTGCGGCTAGGGAGAACCCAATTGGCTTTAGGAGTCAGGGAGGTCGAACTAGTGCGGGCAAGTGTCCGCGATTGAGCATGAGCAGCAGCAGTATCTCCAGTATCTTTCCTCGTCAAGTTGGGAATGTCCATCGTTTGTTCAATAAGATCGAAAACCTCTCGCTTTTTGGCGCGGTCGGGTGCCATCATGAGCAGTCGGCCCATAGCGCACACCATTTCTTCGTCGATAAACAATCGTCCCTGACGCCACTCAGGAATGGCTTGCTGCCAAAGAGCTTTCGCACGCACAATAGCTTTATTAATGTTCTGGTTTTTTTGTTCCTCTGGCAAATCTTTGATTTCACCCATGACATGAAATCGAAGGGCATTGATAATCGTTGTGTAGGTGAAGGCGTCTGCAGCTCGGGTCGATTCATTGATGGTGTCTACAACTTGGAACATGGAATCCAAGTCTCCTGCTCTTCCACAGACGTTGAGGACAGCATTAAGGTGGGTTGAATTTGGCTCCAGGCGGCTGTCCTTCAACAAAGCTTGGTAATGTTTCATAGCCTCGGACACAGCGACTTTAGGGTGATGTGATTTGGCGAACCCCCGAAACATGACAGTATAGGTTTGCATGTTTGGCAACTGAGCACGCTTCTTCATCTACATCAATTTCATCAATACATCAACGTGCACGCAACCGCCACACTCAAGACAGTCACTCACCTCGTTGAATAACTTGACTGCATTCCGCAGCTGCTGCTTCTCTAACATATACCCGATAAGATGGTTCCAAGACACTACAACAGAGTGTTTACTGCTGGCTTTCTGAGTCAGTAGCAAAGCTTCATCATATCGGTCCTTGGCGAGTGCATCATTGACATATTGTCCGATTTTCCATGGGTCGTCCAGGTACTGCAGTGACTTTTTGACAGCACGCTCCAGCTTCTCTCTGGCCTTTTTGGCTGATATGGTGGGCTCAGAAGGGTCTGTCTCGAGGGTCCGCGGGGTGTCGGCCACAATCGAAGCATTGGGTTCCGCAGTTGGCGTCTTTGATGGTAAGGTTGCCGAGGAAGTTGAGGAGAATCGAGAATATGCTGGTTTAAGTGACGTCTGAAGCAAAGCCGCCCTCTGCTGCGGCAGCAGTTGAATTGCCCTGCGCAGACATGTGCTGCATGACAGGATGCTCTCCGCCATAGTGAATATCGGCTGGAGGGGGATTGGCTGCCAAGTTCTGAACTTGCCCGCGACCCAAAATTTCGTCAAGTCCTGTTGTTATCTTATCGGGCTAGCTTGGCCACATGCAATGGACAGGGACCTTGACCAGGTGGGCAGGTACCATGCATGCTCAGGGATACATGTACCTAAGCAGGTACTTAGGTACTTGAGACACTGCGGCGCTTAAAAAAAGGGAGTACATCGGGCCGCCAACAGCCGCGCGAGACCCGCTCCCCGTCCTTAAAACCACCCCTCTGCTTGAACTCACCACGTCTCTCCAATTAGACACGCGAACGCGGTCGCATCCCATTTCACTCACTCCTGCCAAAGAGCAACACCCCAGAAAAAGTATTGCTATCAGATCTTTTTCCACGCCCCAATAATCCAAATTCTCCCGGTCATCGCCCTCACTCTTTACCAACAGTTCAGAATATTTATTTTCTCTTACCTCTTTGATCGATAATTCTCGCTTTCCTCCCCAACCCCAAACCACCTCCAAGTCAACCTCCCCAAGCCAAACACAACCATGGCCAAAATCGCCACGGACTTCGAAAAGATCATCAACGATGGTAAGCGCGCCCTCTCCCCTACGTTTTCGGTGTCTTTACATATCTCTTCATATGCGACACGCGACTGACAAGCCATCGCGGCCATCTCCAGGTCGCGAACGGAAGAAGAACGAAGCCCTCGCCGACAAAATCTTCTCAAAGAACCGTCGCCAAAGTGCGCCCTCGAAACTGAAGGCTGCACCAGGTCCATCTCTCGCCAGCCGTGTCGGTGTCCAGAAGGTACATTTCCAATCCTCGCTCCCAACCCGTCCCAGCTACGTTTGAAGCTCGGTTATTGAAACCCAGTGCCCTTCGCCCCATAGCGCAATTCTTCCATCAATCTTCGATCGAACAAACCCGCGGGCAACGTTAATGGCGACTGGACACACGATCTCCACAACACCGTCAACGGCGACAATGCTCGAGGCAATTCCCTCAGCACTCGCATCACAGCCCCCGGCAGTAAGAAGGCGAAACGAGCCAGTCGCCTCTCCGCTGCCATCGATCGTGTCAACGCCTCGCTAGACGCGCCGCAACAAGTCAACATAGTGAAACCAGCAGCCAACCCCATGGGTCTCACCATTCGTGGTCTTGCAGGGCCATTCAGCGTAATGGCGCAAAACTTCGCTCCTGGCACAACCGCTGCCGACATTGAGAGCGCCATGACCCCGGTAGGCGGCGAAATGGTTAGCTGCAAGATCATCAAAACCAAGCCCATCATGATTGTTGAGATGGTGTTCTCGTCACGCGAGGGCGGCGAGCGCGTCATCGACACTTTCAATGACAAGACTGTTAGTTCCTCATATTTATTCTTCCTAAGCACCCTTGCTGACAGATCCCAGGCCGATGGCAGGCTCATCAAAGTCTACCCCAAAATTGGCGGTTATCAGCCCGAAAAAACGAACCCTCCTGCCAACGCACCCAGCGGCCCCCGAGGATCTCGTGCCGGCAAAACGACAGCAAATGACAATATCGTCGACGGTTCAATGGGCTTCCCAGATCTCATGGATACCTCAACGACTTCGAAGGCGAACGGCTCCTCGTCGCAGTCCAATCATTTGTACAGTGACAAACTTGTCAACGGAAACCGGAGGGGCCGCGGGAGCCAGAGAGGTCGCGGGGGCCGGTCATGAAACTTACACCCCCTCTCCTTGTATCCGTTGCTGTATGTGTGATACAGCCCGAATACATGACAATGTAGCATTAGAAACAGTGAAATGTTGCTGAAGATGCAACCGGCGGGAGAAGTAGAGGGATTTATTTTGGGCGGCGTTCAGGGAGTGTTCGTGTGTATGCCTCATATCTTGAATTTTGTGTGCTTTTTTCGGGAGAGGTTTTCCTCCAGCATAGGAATGACAACGGACTTGCACTTGAGCAGACAGCTAGTGATGCAGATGTTTCAAGGAACGAGGAGTAAACACAATAAGCTTGCAAACAATATACCGCACTAATCATTGACTCGCACTTTCGATTCGTGACAGACCACTAGAAAAATTGGCGAAGTTTAGATAGTTGTTAGCGGTTTGCACGTCAATCGACACACTATGGCTAAGCATATGCATGCGTGCGGGTATGAATGCTGTCTTTTCTAAATCAAAACAAGCAATACAGGCAAAAAAGGTTCAAGACCGTCGAAACTCATGTCGTAGTTGTTCCTCAACCTATCGTCTCAACGCACCTCGGCAGAAAACCAACAACCAGTAGAACTACATGCGGGGAGCAGAGTCATAGCCCAGAGTCCCCCTGTTATGCAAATGCATCGTCCTCATACACCAAATCAAGACAAAAAGTAACATATCTACAGCCAAGCTACATCCTGGACCGCCCTGAGCCGCAACACTCAATTCCTCGCCCCGATCTCCATCTCGCCGGGTTCGTCTGCAAAAAGAATGGGAAAAGGCAGGCAGGCTTCCAAGGAAGTTCGACATTGCTCAAATGGATGGAATGCAGACCCCCACGAGAAGCGAAAGTCGACGGGCTTGGTGGCATCTCTTGGACACACACCTTTGGCAACAAAGCAGACGAGCAACAACCTTGGAGGCACCCCTTTTCTGTATGCGACATCCATATACCCTCCACACAAGCAAGTAACCCCAGTGCAATCACAGATGCAGAGAGATTCCGAGCATCGCGGCTCAGAGCTCCTTTTTTGATGCACCCTCGAATTCAGAACACCTCCCACCTCATCATTTTCACCGAAGCGCCTCGCCTCCCAATTCATCACTCCCGTCACGGCGTATCTGCCGAGTGCTTGTCGGCTGAAGAACTTAGCATGCTCTGGGTATCTTATTTCTCCAAGTCGTGACACGAAGTAACGGGGAAATCCTAACTCTGGACTCTACAAAACACTTCGGTATTGGGTCGTCAACCCGAAGCCACACTCGTCCTTGCCCACCCAGACCCGCGCATCAGTGGCAAATCCTCGGGGGAGGGGCGACTGAGAGTAACGACGTGTTAACGCGGACATTTAGTCCATCATGCTGGCATCTCAATGCCAAGTATTCTGGTTATTTCCCATGAAACCTTCCTCGAGGGTGCGTTCTTCCAAATTACGGATGAAATCTCTGTTGCCGCGTCCGCCCTGCTGGACACGGCTTCCTCTTCTGCCTGCGCGGGCAGCCCCGTTGTCAACGCCGGTAGCTCCCATATCACCAGGAGGAGGGTAGTACGCTGGACTCGGCTGAAGACGAATAGGTTGGCTAGGATCAAGGTGACTGGCAACTCGCTGTATCGCCGCGGGAATTCCACTCTGCTGCTGTTCCATGGTCGATGCCCGCTGTCGAGCTGGTCGCATTCCCCCTTGTTGGTACATGCTAGGGTTCGGCATCTGGGCATACTGCCCTTGGGGCAACTGCTGAGGCGGCTGAGACATAACCATTTGACCATACTGCCCTGGCTGCTGCTGCCCATACGTCGACTGGACGTTGCTGTGGTTCCCGCCGGGGGAGTACACGGCATTGTTGTTATAAATCTGGGGCTGTACGTGTCCAGACTGAGGGTACTGACCCGCGGCCATGGAAGCATAGGCACCTTGCGCCGCCGAGTTTGCCTGGGCCTGTGCCGCCTGCGCTCGTTGCTTGCTGAGTGCCTCAGCCTGTTGTTGCTGCTGGGTTCCGGGCGCTGGGGACCTGTTCAGGGAGCTCGACTTCAGATTCATCGGAGGTACGAAAGGCCCGGTGAACTTCTGCTGAGTAATGAAGGGGTGGAGCTTGGCCTGCTGAGGTGACCATCTCTCCAGAGGGTTAATCGTTAGAAGGCCTCGAACAAAATCGATGAAGGCTATCCGGTTGTTCATTTCTATCACAGTTAGCGTATCAAATCACACTGAGCAACTCCAATTGGCGAGCCTACCTCGGTCTATTTCACTCTGTTTCATGTTCTTGCGGGGCATCGGGTAGGATTTGATGATTTCCGGCAGAGTGTTGGCCTGGAAATACTTCTTACTGGGTTGTTCCTTGGTCGAGTGTTCTCGCGCGTACTGCTCCATGCTCTTGAGGTGGTATGTTCGTCGCCCGAATTCATCTTGTCTCTTTTCAAAAAACTCGCCAGCCTGTTTACCCATCTCGATCATCCAGTTAGGTGGGTTACCGAGCATCTCGACGATGCGCGACACCTGGTTATACTCAGAAGACCCAGGGAAAAGTGGAAGACCCAAGAAGAGTTCCACCACGATACAGCCCAGAGACCACATGTCGATAGCGGAGGAGTAGGGAAGGCCAAGCAAAACCTCGGGAGAGCGGTAGAATCGAGATTGAATATATGTGTAAACGGTTTGGCGCTCGTCACAGGCGGAACCGAAATCGATAATCTTGATGATGGGGCTCTCGAGGTTTTTGAGCAAAATATTCTCAGGCTTCAAATCGCAATGAATCAGACGGGCCTTGTTGAGGAGAGCCAATCCATTAAGAAGTTGTTGAGCAAAGACGCGGACTAAAGTTGTGCTGAGACCCCTGAATTGGTTTTGCTTGATAAGCTCGTACAAGTTGACACTGAGGAGCTCAAATACCAAGCAAAGGTGCTGGCGGTGGATGAAGGTATCCTTCAATCGCAATAGGTGGTGGTCATCGTTCTTATCGAGTTTCGTATTGAGCTAATCGGCCTTGTCAGTGTTCTGGCGAAAGCAAGAGCGATTAGGAGAGAATGATATACCAAATCGAGAACCGACACCTCCATCATACTTTGGTTAAAGTACGCTGTACGGTTCTTGATGACCTTTACGGCCACCACTTCCTGCGTCTTGAGATTCTGGCATTTGACAACCTGGCCAAAGGTACCTTGTCCAAGCACGTCCAGAATGAGGTACCGATTTCTACGATGGGGGGTTAGTCCATGTCCAACATAACATTAGATTGGAGGCATGCGTACTTGTGGCCTGCTTCCTCCGAGCCAAGGATGTCGTTGACATAGAGGATGTAATCACTGTCCTCGTTGTCGTAACCATCATTCTTGACGCCCTTGCTGGGCTTAGTTAAGACTCGGCGGGGGTTTCGAGACGATTCATATTTGAAGCTCGGGTTACAAATGCGATAGGTGGCCGGAAGGTGAACGGTCAGTGCTTGGAGGGGCTGGACGAATGTCAGTTTAACTTGAACTGTGCCAATAATCAGAGGAGGGGTCCAAGACATACGCTGATGAAGCCACCCTCGGGGTTGGCGCGCCGGAAGGGAGGCTGAGAATTGACCTTGGGTCGAAGATCGGATGGACTCCTCAGCTTCCTAAACTCTGGGACGGGGCCACGGGCGACAGCCATGGAGGGTACTGGACGTCGAGGCGATTTAGCATCGCTGTAACCATCCAGAGTGGCAACGGCGGAAGAGGGGTAACCGTCCTGGCCAGGTGCGTTCGCGTAGGGTGAGAGTGGAGGGAGCTGCTGCCCCGGCTGCTGCTGTCGGCCAGAAAAGTAAGGAGATTGAGAGTAGTCTGGTTGGCGAGTGGGTGACTGGCGCTGTGTTGGGCTGGAGAGCTGACCGACTGGGCCTTGCTTGGAGGCATATGGTGAGGTGGGGGACAGGGTTTCCATAGGCGAGTATCGCTGAGCAGCCGACGAAGGCTCTTGAGGGGAGTGAAGGTTGACGGGACGGCCGCCGGAGAGATGAGACTGGTGATGAGGCCTCATGGGATATTTAATGCCGGCGTGGGCATCGTGAGCGTCATGCATGGCGACGTCGCCGTTGCCGTCGCGCATGTGAGAGGGGGCAATGGGGGAGGCGGCGGGATTGTTGCTGGCAGCAGAGGGAGGAGGAACGGCACCCGCGTGGACGGGGACGCCGCCGTGGAATTGGTCATATTTGTATCCGGCGGGCGGCGGGGGCTGCTGGGGAGCATAGTCCCGGGGCATCTGGCCGTTGCCGTTATGTCGCCTCGAGGCGCCGGGCGAGGCCGCGTCGGGATACGACTGCCACTGGGGGTCCATGGTTGGCGCTGTTTGGGTGGGTTGCGGCAGCGGCAGCAGCGCAACAAGAACAGCACCTCAGCAGACGCAGGCTGGGATGGGGGTCAGCTGGAGCTAGAAGCTGGAGCTGGTGGTAAGCCAGCGGCAGCAGCAGCGTCTAGTTCGGCGATGTCGCACAAGGCGTCGTTGTCGTCGAAGCGTCGGCGTCGGGCGGGTCGGCGTCGAGGTCGAGGTCGGCAGCGAGGAAGGATGGGAGAGCCAAGAAACGGAGAGGAGGCTGACGGGATGGACGCAATGTGTAGTGAGTAGAGCACGAGTTGGGTCGACAGCCAGTCGCGTTGGTAGCGTAGCGTAGCGTTAAGGCGGAGCAAAGGCCAGCGGGCAGCAGAGGGCAGCGTGCGTAGCGCAAGCGGTACGGAGGGTACTGTACGAATTGGAGATGGTGCGGCGGGATTGGGCAGTGGAGGCCCAAGACAAGACCCGGGGTCAGACTCAGGCTCACTCGGACTCCAAGGCAGAGGGGGAGCAAAGGATCAGGCTTGGAGGCGAGGAAAATGCGAGCCACGATTGTGTGTTGGTGACAAGCTATGTGCAAGATGCGCTCATTGTGAGAGAGAGGCCAAAAATGGTTATGCCCAGGCCCAACGCAAAGAGGGAGGGTTGACAGAGTCAATAATGGCGGATGAGTCTGAGAGATGCTGGCTCGGATGAGATGGGCGGCGTCTTGCCGCTCTGAGGGAGGGGAGAGCGCATCTCGGGCCCAGGGTACGGATACCGCTGGCCCGTATTAGTGAGTGTGGTGCCGGCACTTTGACGTTCCTGCCCCAGGTGCCTCCCTGCATCCAGTATCCTTCTAGCTGCTGTGTACCTCTCCATAGGCAGGTAGGTGCCAATATCTGGTGCTGTAGGTGTAGGGGTTCTGCCATTCTGCCACGGCATTGCGCCCCAGAGCAAAGGAGGACCCTGGGTCAAACTGCCTCAGCGCCAAAAATGCCCACTAAAGAGCTCATACAGCAGTGGCTTCGCCGTATTGCTTTATGATGGTATACCCAACTGCGAAGGTAATTCTCAGCGTCCACTCAGGTAGCGAGTAGTAAGACGGTACAGGGGATCCCAAAGCGCCTCTTGCCTGTCCGGTCGCTGGAAAGAGCTCTTGACCACCTGATACGTGCCGCCCAGCATGCGCCATCTTGGCTGACCCTGGGTGACAGCTGCTTAGTAGGTACCTGATTTGCGCGCGCATATATTAGACACTGAAGGAGGGGCGGAAAATCGAAAGATGGGGGGAAAACCCAATATAAGCGTCAGCCAGTTTTAGCGCCAAGGCCCAGACCCGCGACTCTTTTTTTTTTTTTTTCTTTTACGAGCCCAGATTTTTTCTTGTACTATACCGTCCGTCAGCATAGGTACCCATGTTCTATCCCCTGTAGACACGGCTGTCAGCCAGGCTGCCCGTTTTCTTTTTCCAGTTGCTTTAGGCGCCCTGGGCTGCAAGACAACCGAGCATTGGGCACAGGGCACCGAGCATTGAGGACTGGGCAGTCAGCCACGAGAAAATACCCCTCGGACTGGCCGTCTCGAGCCCTCGAACCACATTAGCCTCGTAGCAATAGCGCCCATCCAAAAACAAAGCAGTTCCCGTCGCATAAATTAAGCAAAAGACGAAGGGGAAGAGCCATCAAGCGCGAACTCAGCCCATACCTTCCAGCTCACACTCAGTCCAATGCGGTACCTGGCATGCACAATCATCATCGTGATACATCATCCAGAGCCAGGTTCCTAGCTCGACATCAAAGGAGACGCATCCATCCCACTCTCCACATGGATCTCCATCCATCCATGCCAGTCTAAGCCATCTCCAGCCCCCCTCATTCTCCCCGGACCCAAAACATCGCTCTCGCCACCATTCTCAATTGGGAGCCAGGGATCCAGCTTCCTCTCCCACTACCATAACACTACGAGAACGCGTCGCGCAAATTTTCAAACTGTCTGTATTGTTGACGCCAAATGGGTACGGCCGCTGGGCGTTTTGCCGACGAATTAGCTTTTCCACAACAGCAAGGGGGGAAATCCGTAGTCTTGGGGAATTCCATCAACCGCACTAACCAAACTCTGTCCAGTCTTTCAAGGTCCTCTGCAATGATAGCCCACTGCATGGTCGAGCACTTGAAGACGCGCAAACTCGTCACACAACTGTCCAAGCGGGCGCTTCTCTCCCTTGACTGCTCCGTCCTGCAACGCCTTCCTCATCCCACCTGCTGCGGACTACCACTGACCCGTTTTCTATCACTTGTGACGCCCCACCGCTCAATTCGGCCCTCCTTGGAGGTGTCGCAACCAGGCATCCCCGCACAACCTCACACCCATGCCCTCACAGATGTCGTACAACCCACATCTATTGTGAACCTATCATGCCTCAAACACACGAGGTTTCTAACCTAGAGCCCTTGGCCGATCAAATTGCTGTTCCCAGACAGTGCAAAAAACTAAGAAAAGCATACTCGCCACCGCCCTGGCCAGCCATTCAGAACATTCAAATGGCAATATGCTTGCACACCTTCGCAATTTTTTGCCTCCATCGCCCTGTTTTCTTGCTAATCAACCCAAGCTAATCCGACTACGTCAACTCCGCTCCGTTGGCGAAAGAATGAGCTGGCTAACTAATTCGACCAAACCAAGGTATGCAATGCTGCCACGACATCACATGTGGGGGCGCGCTTCTGGGTCTTGTGCATACTCACCCAGTCCTGTCCACTCGAGCTGGGAACTGCCACCAGCTTACTCCTTTGCGGCTTCTCATCAGTGCGCTTGCCATTCTGTGACACCTCCCACATCTCCAGTAGAAATAATGACAAAATATTACATCGCCCCAACCATCGTACACCACGAGTAGGTATCAGCCAAGAAAAGAAATATGCAACAGGTTATACACATACCATCGTACAAAGGTGCACATTTATTATCTGATAAGGTGTAGCCTTAGTTTGGTCGCCCAGCTATGCGACTCAACGTCGTTCCGCTCCCATCACCATTGGATCACGATCAATTAGCCCCCAAAAGAACATTGTGTACTCTATTTGACGACACATTCGTTCCCAGGTTGCGCCCAACCGTGTATTTCGCCGTGACAATTCAAGCATATGCCTTGGCAACATATTTATACAGTCGTGGATGTCCAAATAATTACTTCGGCTTGCCCAAGGCCACCTTGTCAACATAGAGCCTCGAGACAGGTTTCTCATCATCATTCTCTGCTCTCCTCATCACATAACCAAAACCAAGAGAAAAGGAAGGACAAAAGTCCATCATCCAAAATATCGTGCCTGGATTACATATCGGGTCATCCATTATCTTTCTTTCTCTCACCACTCTCTGTCAGTGTTTTCCTCATTCGACTTTGGCTGTCATACATCGTGCAAACCCGTCAAAAAAAAAAGATCAAGGAAATAATAATCGAAAAAAAAGATTGCCGCTAGATACAGAGACTGCTCCATGAATTGCCGCCCCTCGCCAGTCATAAAGTAGACATAGAAATATCAACGCTCCATGAGAGAGACATGACGGAACATTTCATAACCTCGTCAAGAGATAGGATAGGGAAAATGGAAACGGACGAAATACCAGACTAGCCCTGACCCAATGCTTTCAAAGGTATCCTGGGGTGGCGCTCATAAAGAAAAGAAACACAGTGGCGCTCCCAACTTTTGTTTTGATGACGAAGGAAATAAGGGAAATGCACACAGCATGGCTGACGACTGACTGTGTAAGCAAGAAAACTCCGTGAAGAGCAACACGCGGGAATCACTGGGTGCATTGCCCAAACAAAAGAAGAAGGGAGAGAGATGAGGAAAGAAAAAAAGAAACCCCAGATACGCGAAAGAAAGAAAAGAAAAAAAACAAGAGAACGAAGGGTTGCACAGAATCTGGATATCCCAAATGACAACATGCTGATGAACCCCCGACAATCACATCATCATCCCTTTCATTTCCCAACTCGCTTGGGTTTTCTGATCGCCTCCTATGGCTGATAACCACCAAATCCATTGTTGAAGTTCTGTCCAGGGCGAGGCTGATTCCACTCGGCATTAGGGGGCTGCTGGCCCCGTCCATAACCTCCGGCGCTCTGAGGGGCGGCATATCCCATGGGGGATCCTGCGTAACCAGCGGGCGATCCAGTTTGAGGACCGCCAAAATTGCCAGGCTGGGCACCATACTGGGCTAGTGGGTAAAGTTAGCATTGCTCTCCATTCTACGCCATCAATGACCAAACATACCGCCATACTGAGGATAGTATGTAGGGGTGCCTGGGTAGCCACCGGGTGTCTGAGCACTCTGTGGGCTATACGGCTGCGCAGGATCAAAGGCACCGCCGCTGCCGCCGCCGCCGCCCTGAGGGTTTGGCGTCTTGTCCTTGCCCCACTAAATAGATGTCAACTGTGAATTCACGCAAGCATGCTGCGATGGAGAAACTAGCTTACACTGCACTTGAGAGGACGGCCGTTGACATTGTAGCCGTTCATCTGGCAAATGGCCATGGCCGCATTCTCGTGGGAATCCATTTTGATAAAGGCAAAACCTCGGTCAGCCTGGAATCGTGACTCGACGACGAATCCAAAGTTCTGGAACAGGGGCACAACATCGTTGGGGGTTGTGTATGGCGTCAAGTTTCCAACGTAGCACGTCGTCTGCCAGTTGGGCGTCTGTGATAGAACGAGATCGTAACTAGCGATACCGTGGGCAGGGAACTGGTGATGGCCGTATGGGGTTGTAGGCGTCAGGCCCATAGCCTGCATCGCCTGTTGCTGAGCCATGGATGGCTGGCCCTTTTGGTTTGCCCAGTTGCACCGAATAGCACGCGAGCCAAGCCACTCGCCATCCATAGAACTGAGAGCCTTTTCAGCGTCGGGGCGGTCTCGGAAAGCGACAAAACCGTAGCCTCGCGACCTGCCCGTCTTCATATCCCACATCACTCGGGCCTCAGAGACAGAACCGAATGCCGAGAAGGCCTGAAGAAGGACTTCATCGTTGACTTCGTTGGACAAGTCGCCAACGAAAATGTGAAAGTGGTTCGACGTGTCTTCCTTGCTTGATGTGTTTGACTGGTAGGCCCAGTTGACTCGAATTTCCTGCTCTCCATGTCAGCCGTCGGAACCGACAAATACTCGCATCGTTGGGCGCAATGTTACCGATTGGTGAACCCGTCGACCATTCAAAGTCTGCATGGCGCGTTCAGCGGCACCGGGGTCATCGTACTCGACAAAACCATAGTTGTAACCCTTGGCCTGCTCAGCCCATTAGCTCGAGGTCACAAATAACAATCCAGCTCCGGGACAATAACCACAGTAGGGGAATACATACGTTCTTATCCGGGATAATCTTGACACCCTGGACATGGCCTGTCGTTTCGAAAATCTGTCGCAAGACATCCTCGGTCACGCGCTGATCCAAACCACCAACATAGAGAGCGCGCTTGTTGGGTTCCGGGGCAGCACGTCTGTAACCACCAGCGCTGGTGGGGGACATGATACCGCCTTGGTCATTGCCAGACAAGGGCGATGTTATAGCCGTAGGGATCGGATTGGTATTCTGAGGGATATGCAGGGGAGGCGGAGGGAGGTGGGCTGCGGTGGGCTGTCCATTTTGGTTGCCTTCGAAGCCAGAAGCGCCCGGGTTGGACTGGGCAGTAGGAGGGAGCTGGCCCGGGTTGGAAGGAGCAGCGTCGGCCATTCTGGAGGAGATGATGAAGATCGGGTGGAAGGTTTGGAGGGGGAGGGACAGAAAGGCGATATGGGGATGAATGTAAGGCTACCTTTGGTCGGACGGTCAAGGTGGAGCACAGTCGGCGGTCGGCGGCGTTGGGTGTACCTGACGGGACAGGGGTACGAGCTGTTGAAGAGGCTAGCGACACAGGGGCGGGAGCGGCAACTCGAAGAGAAATGGAAGCGACGAGACTTCAGCAGACGGGGTGACACCCTTTGATGACGAAGAAGCGAAGGCGGAGAGCGACGGAATGGCACACGAGAGGAAGGCGTGTCAAAAGCCAGGTCAAGATATGACACGAGGGCCGGCAAAGGCGAGCAGACGTGGGGTAGCCAGATGAAATGGGACCGCTGTTCGACAAGACACGCCGCTGCTCACAAGTGAACCCAACGCGGCAAAGGAGCCAACGCCGAAGTAGTCGGAGGACGGAGGGCGAACGGCGGGAGGCGGCAAGGCGGAGACGACAGCAGGAAAAGGCAAAAAAAAATGAAAAGGCAATGGGAAAGCAATGGACGAGTAAGAAAAAAGCAGAGGAAACCGATAAAAGAAAAATGGAGATGAGGAGGGTAAAAAAAAAAGGGACCAAAATTGCAGTCGCTATAGTGGTGTCTCAAAGGAAAAGAAGAAAAAAAAAAAACTTGTGTGCGATAGGCAGAAATAAAAAGACATGGCAATGCAATGCTAATGCCTGGTACAACACGGAATCAGGCAGACTGACTAGCAAGCAAAGAGAGAGAAAACACCGCCAACCAACCATCAGACGGGATATGATGAGGGATGAGGGGGCGGGCTGAGCCCAGCCAAGACCAAGCCAAAATCACGACTACACACTTTACATCTGCGCATAGCGCTAGACCTTCTATGTGATACAGTAGAAGTACTAATTGTGAATGCTCACCAGATCGACACGCTCATCAAGACTCGTACATCGTCCCCAGCTACAAACGTATACACAGGTACGATGCGGAGTCTTTGGCACCACGTCTCGTCCTCAAGGCCTGACACCACAAAAGCCCAATTTCAAGCCACAGGATAGCGCCAGCGCGCCAGCGATGCCTTTGATTCGCCGCCAAGGGGCAAGTAGGTAGTGACGAGCGACAAAGGGCGGAGGGGTCGAACAGGCCCACGAGAGGACAGGGTGGGTAGAGAACAGCGGGCCGGCCGGCAGCGGGGAGTAATGCAATGCGCGGCGCGATTCTGGTGACAAAGACTGAGTGGTGGGGTTGGTGGGTTGTGTCTGCCAGTCTTTACTCACCTGGGCGGCTGATGGTTAGGGTAGCAGGGTAGCAGCAGTGTTGTCGAATACAACAACCCAACCCTTGAATGGTGGTGAAGGAGGTAGGTACTTCACCGTAGCCACTGCACAATATTGATCCTCGCCAAAGCAACCACATCCAAAAATAATCCTAAAATAAGAATAAAAACAAAAACATAGGAGATTATATTAAGTAATTGTACTTGTTTAGGTATTATTTTACCTTGGCAAGAAGGCCAAGACATAAGGTCTTGTTGCCGGGGTCCCATGCAGCAGCAAAGTGTCGAATTAACAATCATTCAAGGGTTGTATTGTCTTCCTGGTGGATGCAATCCGTAACATCACATTGCAGACATGACGCCTTGCTTGTCGGAAGAGTATGACAGCACCCCCCTCCCCCCCCCGCGCATGAGCCGGGAAGCAACAAACCCTAGTTCTATTTACTTGCCATATTATCAGCAGCCGGTTCTTACTTCTTCAAGCGAGTGTTGTTCTGCTCCACAAAAAGAAAAAGACCCCCAACAGCACCAAGTCCAGAAGTCAGGGTCAAGGTCGGTGAGCCAATATAAGACCCATCAAAATAGCCTGCAGCAACGAAGATCAGCACATGGCGTGACAACCACCTCAACGATCATATTCATGCTTCCATCCAAATGTCAACCGGCCACCTTTGCGCGAGCGGAACCCATGTTAGGGCCGCAGCCATCTAAGGGGTGCGGATATTTCAAAACTAGTGATTAAGATTGCAGCTTGGCTAAGAATTTACGGCCTTTTGCCTCATCATGGACTGTATTACTGCAAAAAGTTTTTCTCGCATTCCCCTAGTCGACTTGGTGATGGAATATACGCTTATCTCTTGAAGCGTTCCAAGCCCTTGTGTGTTTGTGGTGAAGCATAACACGAACGGACACTACCTTTTAGAGAAACCCAAAATTTACCATTTAAGACAAACATACCACACCACAAAATCAAATTACTATAAGATACTGTTATTAATTTTTACCAGCGTACCATATATCTCTGATAAGCGTTGTCGGAAAGCTGCATCTTGAAAACCAAGTGCACACGGCCACCAATCCTACCTAGGTACGCCTCAAACCATTCTATTAGCTCATAGCGATAAAAAAAAAGGCAAGGCTCCAGTCGGTGCATCTTGATTCATTATTATCAGCTCAACAAATCATGCACTGGTGAGTCTATAGTTCCAAATGTTTTCCAATTGGTGGGTCGATTTGCATTTCATCGTATCCGTTGCGAGCTGGCGGTTGGTGCATCGACGCCGCAAGTGGCAGACAAGACGAGTATACATGCTATCAGTGACCCTCCAAAATTGGTTCATGTTACAGATAAAATTCCCGTATACCTATCTATACTCATGCAGATTGGCCATGTCACTGCTCATTAATTATTTCTCCAGCGAAATACTTAACTTGTTACAAACTTTCACTAGGTAGGTAGCCCATGCCCAGGCATCAGAGGAGCGTGTCGGGTTTTCACGTGACTGCTCATTTGCGCCAGCGGCTGGTCAAACCTCGGGTCGCGCCTGTTCCTTGGCCTCACCCTGATTGTCTATGGCCAGCCCCGACGTCGCTCCATCAATTCCAAGCACTCCAAAAAGAAGCAAAGCAAATCCAGCCCAAGTCCGAAATCCTAGGCAAATCTGTCCCTTTCCGTAACATTTCCGCCGTTTGCTTCCGCTTTCGGCCTCAACTGCATATTTCCCACCAGCACTTCCAAACAATGGCGTCGCAGGACCCTCTAGACATTCTCCAGCTTATGGTCAACGATGTGGTAAGAGCAGCTTTACGAGAACCCCATGACCATGCACCACCCAGAAAGAATCTTCTGCTCACACCAAACTTTAGCTTGTACAAACAGGCAAGGCACTTCGCGCCTCTCGCAAAGATGGCCAGGGAAACATAGCCCAAGCACACGGCTCCCTTCAGTCTAAGTTGCCAGATACGATCCGCACTTTTCACTCTGCTTTGGATGACCTTGAAAGTGAGATTGTATGTAATTTCTGGCAGTAACGTGTTCAACAACCTAACCTGTCCCCCAGATTCGAGCCAAATCAGTAATACTCCGTGATCTCAATCAGATACAGGAGCAGAAGCAACAGCAACTCCAACAACAACAAAAGCAAGAACAGGCACTACAGCAACCACCACCCCAGCCACCACAGCCGCCTCAGCCTGTCGATGCTCAATCCAAAGAACCCATGGTGATTGATCTAGACTCATCCCCACCTCCAGCCGACCAGCCAATCATAGAAACTAAAGCTACCAAACCAGTCGCGCCATTCCCAGACATGGGCATGGGACTTCCTGACATGGGCCAAACCAATGTCATTATGAAAGAGGAAGTGCCAGCTGTGATACCACCAGCAACGGGCCCCGAGGTTAACGCCCAGTTTAAACCAGGCAATACTGTGTCCCCCGCCCCGATGGCGCCCATGCCTGACATGGACGACAAGCCAGTGGACATTAACATGGATATTCCTGGGGGTGATTTGACGAGCCAAGATCTGAACTTTACCGATATGGAATTCTCTCTCGCACCAGCAGGAAATGACAGTCAACTTCCGCCTACATCGCATGAATCATCCTTCGACCTCGCAACATTTGCCCCGGCCGAGAATGGCGATGACCTATTGTCATTAGAAAACCTCTTGCCCCCCAACCCTAATGACCAAACCAACGCTGGCCCTTCCACTCAAGCTCCTCCTCCCGAAAACACCGCGAAGATGGACCTTGGAGGTGACATACCAAATGCGACGAATGCAGAGAACCTTTTGGTTCAAGACCTTGAAGCGCCTAAAAAAGACGAAATTGGTGACACCACGTTTGAGGACATTCTGATGGATACAGGTACAGACTTTGGGGCTGGAGGTGGATTAGGTGAAAACACTTTCGATGACTTGATCGCTGATCGCGACGAGCCGTTCGACCTGATGGAGCATGGGGATTTTGATGCTTCCTACTTTGGTCTAAACACAGACGAGACATGATTGACATGATATGATCATGCCAAGGAACTGCTGCCGGTCCATCTATCCGAAATAAAAAAAATTATGGTGCCATACATACGACTCGGCGATACCGATACACGGTATTCGAAGTCGCAACACAACAACCCAGAATCTCTCAAGATAGCGATATGCAGGCATGGATATGGAAACAGAATCAACAACTCGATTGCTCTATGGTTTATATTAAAATGCAAAGGCTCATTTTATGCTCTTGGCCTCAGATGGACCTGATGATGTGGCAATCAAGAAAGGTTCGCGGCGGATGACGCCCCAGCAAGTTTTGGATTGTCAGGAGAGAACCAGAGAACCTGGACTATTTCGGTGGAAGTAAGCAAGATACCCGCAAAATTCATTGTACATAGACATAACCCATCAAATTGAAACAATTGCACTGGCCCAGCCAAAGAACAGCCGGTGGGGTAAAACTCAGCTCGAACATTTCTTTGCTCATGTGTCATCCAGTGAGTTTTCCCAACGACACCATTCTCCTAGTTTGTGTCGGGACAATGCCAAGCCAACATGTGCTACGCTCCATGGGGCATCCGGTGACACAGAAGTGATCCCTACTTCTAACAGGAAGTTATTTGTTGACATCAGGCTGTACCCTCCCGTGGCTTAATAGCAGATCCTATTCTTCATAAACTCATGCACATGAAAGCCAGCAGATTTAAATGTCAAGATACTATACTCATTGTCATGTTTAGGACTTGATGTTGCCCTAATGGTGTCGATTAAATACTTTCAGGTAGTAAATACGGTGGATATCATGTGTTACAAATGAACCATTTCAGCAAAGCAAGGGGTAGTAAAAACGCTCCATGAACTCCAAGCAAAACTCTGCTGTCCCTTCAGGTGCTCCATGAGAAGATGTGCTGATAGGTAGCGTAAGTTCAGCGCAACGCGAAACAAAAGAAAACCGTTGATCATCATAATTCATCACCGCACTGTGAGTGCAGTGTCAAGGCCCACACAAGGACTTATTGTCCTGAATTTAATACTTTCCCACGCGACACCACAATCTAGCCAGTTTCAAGATGCCGCCGCTGCTCGAGCTTCAAGCTCACGTCTTTTAGCGAACAGACTTTTGAAGGCACCGAGGCATTGCACAAGTGCTTCCTCGTCATGGGCGCAGAACCGATATGTCTTCTCCTCGGTGATGGCCTGGAGACAATGTTTCTTGCTCTTGCCAATAGGGTCAATGTCCACTACATTGACAACAGAGGAGAGAGGCAGGATCCACTGGGCTTTGTACTCAGACTCGTCCTTGTAGAGTATGAGATTGCGAGGACGAAGTACGGCCCATCTGTTCTTCCACTGACGAACTCCACGTCGAGTGCGGAGAAACCATAGCCAACCCTGCCAGATGACACGGTCAGGATCTTGCTCGATATTGGACACACTGAGTTGACTGGCAGATTGAATGCCTGGCTGATGCAAGCCTCCTTGGGTGGGCTTTTGGACCGCGAGGCTTTCGAAAGAAGGGTCGTACATGCGAATGGCTTCGCTGTCGGAAAAGTCGGAATGAGATGCCAGCTCTGCGCCAGAGAGACCAGACGACTCGAGGATGGACGATCGTCTTCGGCCACTGGGCGTAAATTTGGGACGAGACGTTGAGATTGGCTCAGGGGAGCTGGACAGGAATCGTTCGTGGTCGCCCTGAGTGGAAGGTCTGGCCTCACCAGAAGGACCGGAAGCCCGGGGGCTTGCCATAAACATTTCGTCATCCTCCTCGTCGATGCGCGCGTCTTTTCGAATAAGTTGAACCCACTCCTGGGCATCTTTGGCAGTGGGAGCCTCGAAATGATAGTTTCTAGAGGTCGAAAACAGACCGAAAACGTTTTGGCGCTTATGCTTGGGGTCCTTCAGGTCGGCTACTGCGGTGAGTTCGGAAAGATAGATCTGATGCTTCAGTCGGTCTTCCTTTTCGTTCTTGTACATGGAAATGGTGTTGGGGCGCAGCACCAGGTAAACAGACTTCCACTTCTACAAAGCGATGCCGGTTAGACAGGAGGTCCAGAGTAGAAGAAGCATGGGGAAAACAAACCTTCGTCTTTTGAGTGCGCTTTTGAACATAACCACTCTTGAGGACGCGGTCAAACTCAAAGCAGCCATTCATGTTAACAGGAGAGAAAATCTCAATATTGGAATTGCTCCGTTGGCGAGAGTTGCTGTCAACGTGCGAGTCTGCGGGAGTGACGACGCGAGGGGCCACTGGCCGCTCAACAAGGGGGGCTGCCATGTTCAGTTGTACGGATGAGGATGGAGAAGGGTAGAGGATCGCAAGCGCGGCGGCGCTGTTGACATGGGCAATGCGTCGCGAATTGGAATGCAGGCACGCGACGGCAGCAACAATGACGGCGATTGAGGGTTGTCGATGGCGGGATGATGGATTGGGGACAAAGCGAAGGATCCGGCAGTGGTGGGATAATAAAAGTGGGAGCAGATGTGACGAGGAGAAAGCTTGGCCCTCCAAGAGATGGGGTTGTGGACAGGGATATGGTGCCGTCGCGGAGCGGAGGATTCAGGTACCGGGGCAGGAGAAGTGCGATGCGGGCATGCAAGAGGGGAGTCGGGTCGGACGAGTTGAGGCTCGGGCGAGGTGTGGATCGAATTGCGTCTGAGCGGAGAGTCGGTTCTAATATGCGCCTTTATTTCTGTATGCAGAGCTGGCTTGGTCTTGTAGCGCGGTCCAGGGGTAGGGCGGTAAGGTTGGATTGAAGGTTTTGGCGTCACTTTGTTGTGGTGACGATGGCGAGACAGCGATGTTGTTGTTTATTTGGACGGGGCAGCCAGGGGCAAGAGGGTCGGAAGGGAACTCGAAAGATTATATGCGGCGGGCAGAAGCGCGAATTCTGGCACGAACAATGCAGACGAGAGCAAAGGGAAAAAAAAAAGAAAGAAAAAAAAAGAAAGGAAAGGAAGTCCAAAGGCGGATGGGTGTGGATGCGAACAGTAGAGACAAAATGAAGAGGCAGAAGGTGATCAGAAAGGGAGTGTTTTTGTTGATCGGCGGCAAGTGGATGGTGCAGGTGGGTGAATGGTTGCCGCAAGGATAACATTGAAATTTGGGGCGTTAGCAAGCTAAGGAAAAGCCAAGTCACAGATCTGCAGAACCTAAGCCACCCACTACGTAGTGAGTACATGCTGAGAGCTGCTGACGGTACCTCGTGTTTTCGTGCGGGGGCGCGCGGCTCCTCCGTACTTCTGGTCACGCTCGCAGGTACTGATTCGGTACAGCATGGTCGCCCTTGGGGGTTTCCAAATGCCGCCGCTCCCAGTTTCCACCTGCGCTGGCCTGGTTTCAGAGTGAGGTGTTCGTGACGAATCACCATCGGGATGAACGAGCGTGTTTAGGGGGTGTTCGACAGGAACAGGTTTTGGGATAAAAAAAGAAACAATTAAGCAAAAGCACGGCTGCATCAGAAGTGTGCATAATCCGGCAGGTACATTCACTCTAAGGGTACATGTGAGACGTGACGAGAAATAGCATTACGGCAAAAATTGAGGGAAAATTCGCAGAGGGACGGACACAGGGATGTCATGAGATGCACTTCGGCCTTGGACTGTGTGCGTCTGTGTGCGTCTGTGTCTGTGTCTGTGTGCTGGAGGTATTCTGTGGTGAGTTCGCCGCAATTGCCGGAACCGAGCCGGCTGTTCTGCAATGCGCCGTTCGACTGCTTAAAGAGGCCGCGACGATGCATTCGCGTATTCGTATGTGTATTTTTTTTCTTATTTCCCTTCTTATGCTCGGCAGGTATGCACTCATTGGGCAACTATTTCCCAAAGGGGTGGATTGGCATCGGGATTGTGATGTGCATCACCAGCACCATTGCATCAGGTGGCGCAATTCCAGATCCTCCCCCATCCTTTTCCGTCATTCTTCTCATATTGTAACCACCAAAGAGTGACATGCACACTGGCTAAGCTTGGGCTGGCTGAGTAGCTGAGAGTGACAGATGAGCCACAACGAATTCACTACCCTGGCATTCTTCTCCCCTCCTCTCTGGGTTCTAGCGTTCCCTGCACAAAGTCGTAGCACCGTGCAGGGTGGGCGGGTTCACTTCGGATCACCTTCTACTTACTTACTCGCCCACATGCGCTCCACGCCATCTGCATTCCATGTCAAGGTTTTTTTTTTTTTTTTTTTTTTTTTTGCTCGGTCTAGGGTGGAACGTCAGGGTGAGGCCCGAGGCCATCGTGAGACCATGGTCAGCGCTTATTTTCAATAGGCCCCTTTTCCGGCCACAGTTGATGTTCACATTACCGCCCAAGTTGGATTGGTTGGTGTTGGGGCCACGACGGCGTCTGCGTCTGTCCTTCCTTTTAATAATCCTCATCTCGTGCTATTATTGGAAACAATATGTTGTCTCCCTGACCGATAGTGCGGGCTAAGAGTTCTGCGGCCTCTTATCTACCCGCCACATGCCCTCCGTCAAAGGCCGGGCTGCCATGGAGCATGCCATTACAACCCACCTATCCGAATACGGAATGCCGACCGCCACTTCTATCCCCAACCTGGCCTCGTGGCATTGAGAACAGCGAGGTCATTGCCGAGGGGAACAATGTCACTCGACATCACACGCATGTAGTGGAGTTGCTGCAAATGCCTCCATCATCTTCGTTATTTATGCATGGCTTTTTCCCAAAATGACTCCTTCAAGAGTCACATTCTTGTGGTAATTTGTATCCGAGCGGGAATGGCTGCACATTGAGTCACCGGCGAGATCGTGAGGGGATCATTTCCGCGCCTCAATCGTGATTGGGTAAATCCACACCACTATTATGTAGTCTTGGCTAGCGACGCGGAAATTCCCCGTACAACGGCAAAAGTTGAGGCGGAAGAGGGAATAGTAGAAATTATACATAACCGCTCTCTACAAACGACCAGCTTGGGTAACTTTGACAGGCGACAAAGCTCTTGCTCTATTGCAGCGGACTCCCCGATCCAGCACTCAACTTCCCCACCATTGAAGTAAATCCCCCACAGACTTAATACAACCACAAAGACAACCATGGCGGATACCGACAAGGACATCCAGGACAAAGTAAAGAAGGTGCTTCAGGCCACACCCTACGCCGCAGGGTCCCTTCGGAAGCTAAGCGGCGGCACTGCAAATTTCATTTACCATGTGGTTCTCGAGAAACCTAACAACGAGCATGCCAACGGCGTCGTCGTTAAGCAAGGCGAAGCTTACGTTGCAACTAACTCCAACTTTGCTTTATCCACTTCTCGATGTGTATGACAAGGACTACCGGCAACTCCCCGTTTCTCCCTAGGCTAACACATTTGGTAGGATATCGAACAGAAGTGCCTTGCCCATCTGACGACACTGCCACCTTCTATCACTCCATCTGCATTCATCAGCACGCCGGCTATCCACTTCTTTGACCAAGGGAACAACACGCAGGTCCAAGAATACCTGCCCAATGCCGTCAGTCTCAAAAACTATGCCTTAGAGCACTACGCCGCCCCAACATCCCCGGCTCTCAAGCCTCAGTGTGAACAACTGGGTCATGGGCTGGGAGCCTGGCTGCGCTCGTTCCACAATTGGAGCGATCAGCCAGAGCAGGCTTCTCTTCGCCAGACCCTTGCCGGTAACAAAGCGATGCAGTCTCTCAAACTTATGATCAACTACAAGGGGGTGTTGCAGATTATTGAGACATACCCCGACGTTCTCGGCGACATCAAGGCAGACTTGCAGGCCATCAGCGACATGGCTGCTGCTGAGTTGGAGGATGATGCGGCTCTCCACGTCATTCACGGAGACTTTTGGACTGGGAAGTAAGTTTACATGGATATTTCTGTCCATTTTCGGACAGGTGACATGGATGATGCTAACTTGTCTGATTAGCGTTCTCCTACCCAACGAACCCATCAAGGAAGGCTCGCAGACCCCTGTAAGAGTGATCGACTGGGAGTTGGCACAGTTGGCTGTGCGCCCATTGGATTTGGGCCAGATGATTGCCGAATTGTGGCAGTTGAAGCTCTACAAGGACATTGACGCGGGTGATTGGCTGATCGAGGCTTTTGCTAAAGGGTATGGATTGCTGAGTTCCGATGATGCCTTCCGTGCCATTATTCACGTCGGAATCCATTTGATATGCTTCGGATCCCGAGTCCCTGGCTGGGGGACTCATGAGCAAAATGTACAGCTTGTCCGGACAGGCAAGGAAGTCCTGCTGAAGGCTTGGGCCAAGGATCGGGAATGGTTCAAGGGACACGTGCTTGGCTCTCTCTTCGGCTGTGAAAATTAAGCATCCTTTTTTTTCCTTCTTTGCTTGTAGTGGTCCGTGCAAATAGACAGACGATTCTCAGAGGTCTCAAGGCACTGGGTATCAATAGTTGTATTCAATCCTACATAACAATTATTTGGGCTTGAGTGCACTCACGGGGCCGGCTAAGAGGTTGAAATTGTCGCCCTTGCGAAGTGAGTAAAAAAAAAAAAGGTAATATCGACAATGCCAAATTTATATGTTAGTATGGTGGATTGGGTGTGCTGCTGGTGAACAAATTCATGCCACCGTGCGTTCATGTCGGCAGTGGGCCAGATCCAGTAGTCTCTGTTGGACTTCCATCATGACTGCGGGTGTGGCAAAAAAATTTCACACATAATAACCTCACACCTTCATACTCAAACTCTTACTCAGCCCGCCCCTGCCAAAGAACCTGAGACATCGAAGACAATAAACCTGAATCAAGCGCACGCCTCCGAGAAAGAAAAAAAAAACACGAATTTTGATTTGATCGCGACAACGCCCGCTCTCTTTTTTACTGCCCTGTGATCTGACTCAACCCCTCCATTGCCTACCCTGTACATCCAGGCATCATTATCTGGGCTTCACCAACACCAATGCCTGGCTCCGAGACAAACCGGCCCTGCAAAAGGTGCAAGACCGAGGATGCACCGTATCGTTTGAGAGCAGATCCAACTTGCCGGTGGGTTGTGCCCTTGTGTTTAATTTAGTCGAGCCGTGTTCAGTTTGTCACGTCGCCTTCAGTGTTCACAGTGTCTACCAATCTCATGTGCTAGTTAATCAAAGCACTTCGCTAACTGTCTTAACCTCCCAGGGACTGCTATACTCAATTTATCTCGGTGAAGATGGGTAAGCGCCTAGGCCGTCTTCACAACGAGACTCGATCCTCTCGTCAACCGAGTACCCGTCGCTATCTCGCCGGCCTTTCCTTTGGACCTTCCTCCACTGTCCTTGCCGAGCTCCTCAACGCCAACGGAGAGCGCCATTCCCATAAAAAGGGATCATCTCCGTTTAACCCACTCGTAGTCCATGTCGACACGGATTTGACGGCAGGTGAGGACTCGCCCGCGAGAAAGCTCATTGAAACGTACCGGAGCCGGTTCCCCCACGTCGAGTTCGAGTGTGTGCCACTTACGCATGTACTTGGTGTGAAAAGCATCGACTGGTCTCTTCTTCCTCTCCCCGCCGAAGAGGAAAGCGCCGAGGCTAATTCAGCCGTGCGGCTGCAGCGACTCTTTGATACACTGCCCACCGTCACGTCGCGGGCTGACGTGCTTCGCCAGTTTATCCGCCATGTTCTTTTGGATGTTGCCATCAAACGCTCCTGTTCCGCCCTGCTCCTTGGTCACAGTACAACGGCGCTCGCCGCCCTTACGCTTTCCGAGGTCGCCAATGGGCGTGGCTTTGCTGTGCCATGGCAAGTCAACGACGGCTTGTGCAGTATCTGCACATATCCACGCCAAGATTCGAGTGAAGCCGAACCGGCGGCGCAGGACTTCAAGTTTCCTGTGTACTATCCCATGAGGGAAGTATTTCGCAACGAAATCATCCAGTATATTGAGCTTGTGCCATCGCTTCACGATCTCGTGCCTGCCAACCAGATGGCTGTTGGTGGCGGTAGCAGTAGTGTCGTGTCTCACAAAGACTTAAGCATCGAGGAGGTGATGGCGCGGTACTTTGATGGTGTTGAGGATGCTTATTCTGGGGTCGTGGCCAATGTAGTGCGGACGACGGGGAAGCTGGAACGAGTTTCAGGAGACGACTTTTGTGGAAGCTGTGGCATGACACTTGACGAGCTTGGTGACTCGACGTGGGCAGGTGAGATTGGAGATAACCCCGTGGGAGTAGAAGTCAGACCCGAAGCTAGGGGGCGACTTTGCTATGGATGTACAAGATCGATACATGGGTAAAAGACGAAAAAAGAAGCGAAAGGGGGGAAATTAAGGTACAAAAGCAAAACGAAAATGATATCGCTCTATCATATGGTTCGGTCTATCAAACTAAAAACATCGCCAAAAGATGCGCCGCCTTTATTCGCCGTATTCAGGACCCAGGCGAGACCAATATACTCGTCATCTAACCAACATAGAACAACTATGTGGGTGGAAGCCTGAACCCTTTCATTTCGTACATAATAAACCTCCATGCGCAAGCAACTCCACCATCCCAAAGAGCCACCCTTTTTTTTTGGTTTACCTTCCCAAAACACAAAGAAACTCTTTTTAAGCCAGGTCAACTGTAGGGAGAATGCGGGTTTCAATTTTCCTGATCAGCTTGTTGGTTTGCTCTGCCAGACTCAGAGTCAGGATGGTGTGAGGCAAAATTCGGGCGAGATGAGGGAAGAAGCCCTTGTACAAGGCGAAGAAACCTTCGGAACGGATGGTTTTTCCGAGGCAATCGAAGACACCCTTGTAAAGGTTTCCATTCTGGTTGTACAGACGAGACATGACGGTATCTAAAACAAGCTTCATGTCAGTGGATTGCAAGGAGTAGAATCAATGTGGCTTACCAGGAGGGTGCATAAAGCAGCAAACGACAAATCCGCTCATAGAGCTACAGGCAAGGTGTAGAGCCGGGCCCTCTTCCATGCCAAGATGACGGACCAGACGTCGCTTGGCGAAGAAGTATGTAGGAAGCTGGACAGAGCTACCAAAACCGGTACGGATCATAGCAGCGCTGACACCGCGGTACAGGCCACGAAAGCCTTCGGTTCCGTAGATTTGGTTGAGACCATGCCATGCGCCACGATACTGGTGCTGTGTGCCAACGGGGCGAAAGGGAGAGTAGCTCTGCAGGCGGGTCTTTACGAGGAAGAAGGGACTACCAGCGGCGGCGCCAATCACACCAGATGCAGCACCGCAAAACATGTTGATGCCAAGGTTTTGGGCGCCGCCATCCTTCAAGAACAGTGTGGCAAGGCCATTGCGCATAGGCTCGTAAAAGCCTAGGCGGCAGCCGTTGAGAAGGACCTGGTAGATGTAGGCCGTGCCCAGCCCACGGTATATGGCACGAAGGCCCTCGTTGCGGACAATGACGTTGACGCCATGGATTGGTCCTCGGTAGTGATGCGGCTGAGCACCCTTTGTCTGAAGTTCGCCCTGCAATTGCATGCTATGCGACGCATGTCGGGTTAGTGGGAAGGTCATATAAAAGTGAGGTCGCAGCTATTACCGAATCTTGACCGTCTCAAAAGGATGCGTAGCGGTGACGGCGCCACAAGCCGCAATGCCACCGGCGATAAAGGCACTGTAATATGACTCGGTATTAGCGACAGGACCACCTCATGGTGAGCTCCCAGGGCAGAAGCTAGTCGCCGCGCGGAAAATGCGCGACAAGCAAAGCGACTGTGGTGGATGCTGCTGGCTTACCCGAGGGTCGTCGACATTTCGTCCCGAGCTCCCCAGGTACGCGGTTGAAAAAGAGGAAGAAAAATTAACAGTGACCTGGGTTACAGACGCAGCACCGACGGGAAGCAGAGCTCGGGAGATGTTGGCAATGACGCATAAAATGTGGAAGAGAGAAGGATGGGGGGGTTTTGCTTTTCGGCGAGGTGAGGTCGATGTCGGCGCCCGGGTGGGAGCGGCAGGGAACCGACAACAGCGGGTAGTGGCAGCGGCTTCGGACCCTATCGTAGCGCGAGAAATTGTCAGCGCAGGGCTTGCGGACGCTATAATATTATTCAAGCTGTCTATCACCACTGTCAGATTGGGCATGCGACAGCCACGGGAGTGGGATTTGTGATCGAAGGGTGGCAACAAGCTGATGAGAGAAAGTCGCCGTGATTTGATTACTATGAGACAGCTAAAGGTGCGCAGCGATGGCCATGATATCATTGAGGCTTCCAGACCCGTTGAGCGCTTGCTTCTCTGTTCCGTCCGTTTGGGCTCCGATATGTTTCCAACTTTTTTCTTAGGTCGGCTGAGTGCCCCAGAACAGAAAATGAAGTGCCGACGTCGGCGCCGACTCCCATTTCGCAATTACTACGTGGGGGAAACTCGCTCTAGCCTGGCCAACCGCGTTAGCCCAGGTCCACCGGGCATCTGGCACAGCAATGACAACAGCCCACATTCAGGAACCGTGTAATTCGCAAAACGGCTCAATGAAGCTCGGCACTAGGGCAAAGGGGAGAAGCGCTTTGCGGCGCTTTGTGCCGGCCCCGATCTAGCGCTGTGGTCCCGGAGTCCGAGGTCGTTCTGGGGCAACGGAGCTGCGATGTGACAACGGGAAAACAAACTCCGGCTGGATGGGATCTGCTCCCGTTTACGCTAGACGTGCCTCAAACATGCAGTATCGATCAAAAATAGCGATGGTCAGATTATTAGCCAAGTTGCAATGTTGGTGGAACGAGTGACGCCCGTGCTTGTCAAGGGTCCATTCTCTGGAGTTACCAGCTGCCAGGTACAATAACCCCACAATGGTATTGAAGGGGCTGCAGCCAATCACCAAGTGCTGGGGTCGCGATATTCTCTTACGAAGTTGGTATTGTAACTTCAGGAATATAAAAGAAGCCGGTACCATATAGATCAATTCCAGCGAATAAGTCATTACAATACCCCCAAACTATTGCTTCTGCCATCTCCCTCTCTTTTTATTCACCTTTGGACTATCCCGACTTACCCTAGATGGGCAGTTATCTTTTGGGTTTAAAGTTCTCGCGCCTAGAATCAATCTGAAGAGCGTGTGGTATGGGAGGTTACCGTGTCGTGGATGTGTGGTAAAGCGGATGGCAGTAAAACAAACTTATTTCGAGTGAACACGTTGGTTTATGGTCTTGTACCAGGTTCTTCTCGACGCCACATTCTCCATGGCGAAGAGGTGTAAAGTGGGGCCTAGTAGCCAAGGTAAGCTTGGGAGCTGGACCTCAGAACCGCATTTCGCTGATCCACATAAATCATCCAAAATCAACTTTCGCGTCGACCTTTCCACCCGCCACCATTCGAAAACCCTCGGATACCCAATGTGCATGACTGCGCTTCGTCGACAAAGTCTCTTATCTGCTATAATCGCGCTTTTCTTGCCTCTCTAGGGCACCGGAGCTCGCTCCTCGCAACCTTCGTCTCCTCCCATCATGGCTTCGACTCCCATGGACATTGATCGCGCCAATGGCACATCCCTCAACATCCAGCGCACCATCGCCTCCACCTCAAATCTCTCCGATGTCATATCTACATTTCGTCCAACCAAACTATTCCGTAGGGAGGATATCAAAGACAACCGCCCGCACCCTCATGTTCTTTCAATCGACTACGATGACGAGGGTCAACTCGTCATGACATCTTCCAGCGACGAAACTATTCAGATATATAATGTCACAGAGGGACGCTACGACAAGAGTTTACTGAGCAAAAAATACGGTGTCAAGCTTGCCAAATTTACACATACAAGTTCCAGCATCATCTATGCGAGTACCAAGCAGAATGGTATGTCTCCTAGTGCGCTGTGACGCGTTACGCTGCCGCGAGCGTGCTGACATTTCAACCCTTCGTACAGATGCGATCCGGTACCTCGCGACTCACGACAACTCATTCATCCGTTATTTCGAAGGTCACGAGGGCAACGTAACCTGCCTCGCCGTCCACCCCGGAAGCGACAACTTCATATCCTGTTCACAGGACAATACGGTGCGACTATGGGATACGCAAACAAAGAACTGCCAAGGGCAGCTTTTTCTCAAGTATCCCTATCTCGCTGCGTACGATCCTTCTGGTACCGTATTTGCTATTGGCTGCCCCAGCAGCGGCACTGTCTTACTCTATGATGCGCGAAACTACGACAAGGCGCCATTCGCTACGGTGGACATCGTAGAGCAGTGCAGAGGAGTAGAATCGCAGTGTTTGGTTAAAGGATGGACGAAGCTTGAGTTCTCCAACGATGGCAAATCGCTTTTGGTCGGCACCAGAGGCAATGGCCACTTTTTGCTCGACGCTTTTGAGGGCACATTGAAGGCCTACTTGCGCAAGCCAATGGGCGGGACTCGACGTTCAGCCATTGGAGAGGCACCAAACGGCGGCGCTACCTCACCCGAATCGTCCGGGCTTGAGAGCAGTGGTGAGTGTTGCTTTGCACCCGACGGACGTTACGTTCTCAGTGGCGCAAAGAAAGATGTGCTAGTCTGGGACACAATGGGATCTGTTGGCGATAACAAGGTGCTAGAGCCATCGTGGACACTTCCTGATAAGAGAGAGGCTGCCGTGCTGGCGTTCAACCCTCGTTATAATTTCTTTGCTACTGCCGATCAGGAGCTGCTTTTCTGGCTTCCTGATCCTCATGCTTGATAGCACTCTGGCTAAGACATGGTTGCAAAGGTTGGGTAAAAAGAGCTGCATTACGAACTGCCACGATGCGATGCCGATTTTAATTATTAGACCAAGAAGTAGCGTAGATACCCCTGGACGTGAGAAATCGATTGGAAGCATGGAAGGGAAACTAGGTGAAGGCGTGTGCTGAGGACCAACACAGTGAGCTGTTTCCTGGCTCAATCGGGTATATATAAGAAAAATAAATTAGAAAGAAAAAAACATTGCGAGATTTCTTGAGTCTAATTCTTCTCCTTTGAAGTACACTGCTATAATTATACCGTTTGGTCTAGTTGCGATTGGGCTGCTGCATTTCAGATGTGCTCTGGTGCTCTTTTGGTGCCATCCCCGCCTCTCTCCACCCAGGCCCCGCCAAAAAAGAATCCCACCTTCAATCCAACCAACCTCACATCGCAGACCGCCGACGACGACGACACTTTGGCAATACAGTCAGCAAAAAAAAGCGCCCGCGCCGAGGGAAACACGACCCCGCGACCTCCACAGACTTCTGAAAAAGACGCTCCGCAGCCGCTATTTCGAGGCTACCTCGCCTCGCAGGCCGCCATGCCTTACTTCAAAACGAGCCAGGAATGGCTCGACAAGTCCGTCGCCTTGCTTGAAGCCCGGCCAGCTACCGTATGTCAAACCGCCCCTCTGTGCCTTTGAGTAGGGTCGAGCGCAATCTTTCCACCCTTGGAGGCTGCACTGGAACTTACGGACCGCGTTGCTAACGATGCTGCCCCAGACTCACATCACCACCCGCTACTCCCTCAAGGCTGCACCCACATCCTCCGCCACCGATGATGCCTCGTCCTCGCGGCCCCCGCGCGGTACCCTAGTCATCACAACGTATGATCCTGCAAGCGGTGTCACCCTCAAGTACCGTACCACAAAGGCCGCCGAGGTTTCTCGCCTGATCGGAGCCTCCCTCGGGCGCCTGGGTCGTGGCATGGCTGGCGTTCCCGAGCCCCCAGTTGAAGAGACGATGCCCGATGCCCCCGCTGAGACCGACAACCAGAAGTCACTGGCTGCTACCGGATCACAACCCCAGCAACAGCCTCAGGCCCAACAAGGGGGTGGTGGAGGGAAGAAGAAGAAGAAGGGAAAGAAATAAACTACATATATCTAGCAATGCATTTCACCATAAGATGGGCTGTCAAAGTTGGCCCTCCACGGACACGGGATTACAACCTACATGAGCTAACCGTTGAGCCTTGTAAACAATATTATGAAAGCCAGGTCGACTACATTTCACTTTCAGTGTTTTGACACGCGACTGTTCAGAATTTTAATTCACTGTTGATGTCTATTCTCATATATCCTCTGTCGAGTCCTACAGTAGCTTCGTCAATCCATCGCATATATATTATAACGTCATGCTCTTTTCCTCCACCCGACCCGAAAATAGGATTCCTGAACGCCCAATGCCAGTTAAAATCCAGTTGCTACAACCCAAAAGAACTCATGGACACATGACTGTAAGCTTCGCTGCTCATAGCCAAAGACCGCTGCCCCGAGGCGCTCTGCATATACGTGCAATTACAAAAAAGACAAAATGGAGAAGAGGGGTATAGGGGATCATGGCACTGGCCGAGTACGACCAGCTCGACGTGCTCATCTTGGGGCAGTCACTTAAAAGTCGTCGTCGAAAGTGAAGTCGCCACCGTTCTCGCCCTTAGGCTCCTCCTCCTCAACCTTCTTTGTGCTGTGCATCACACCAGCCTTCTGGTAGTCACCAACGCGCTTCTCGAAGAAGTTGGTCTTGCCACCAAGGGAGATGTTCTCCATGAAATCGAAGGGGTTAGTGGACTTGTAAACCTTCTCGTTACCAAGAGCAACAAGGAGACGATCGGCGACGAATTCAATGTATTGCTTCATGAGATCCGAGTTCATGCCGAGAAGGGCGCAAGGAAGGGCCTCGGTGAGGAATTCCTTCTCGATGACAACAGCATCAGTGATAATGTCCTGAATCACTTGCTTGCTGGCACGACCCTTCAGGTGGGAGTGGAGCAGGCAAGCGAAATCGGTGTGCAAACCCTCATCACGAGAGATCAGTTCGTTGGAGAAGGTCAAACCAGGCATGAGACCACGCTTCTTGAGCCAGAAGATGGAAGCAAAGGCTCCGCTGAAGAAGATGCCCTCAACCGCAGCAAAGGCGACGAGACGTTGGGCAAAAGTGGACTGCTTGTCGGAGATCCACCGCAAGGCCCAATCAGCCTTCTTTCTGATGCAAGGGACTAGATCGGGTTAGCTTCCTGTATGCATGTGATTCATTCTTGCAGAACGTACTTGTCTCAATGGCGTTGAAAAGGTAGGTGCGCTGGGAGGGCTCCTTAATGTATGTGTCGATGAGCAGAGAGTAGGTCTCAGAGTGGATGTTCTCCATCATGATCTGGAAGCCGTAAAAGCACCGGGCCTCAGGAATCTGGACCTCAGCGCTGAATCGCTCGACCAGGTTCTCATTGACAATGCCATCAGAGGCGGCAAAGAAGGCGAGAATGTGAGAGATGAAGAACTGCTCATCCGCGTTGAGGCGGTTGTTCCAGTCGTGAAGATCCTTGGACAGATCAATCTCCTCGGCAGTCCAGAAGGAGGCCTCATGTTTCTTGTACATCTGCCAGATCTAGTGGTGCGTTAGCTCAAGGAACCACTTTACGCGAAAGTGACGCGTTACACACCTCGTGGTACTTGATGGGGAAGAGAACAAAGCGGTGGGGGTTCTCCTGAAGGATGGGCTCATCGACCTCCTCGGCTTTGACAGTGTCGGCAGTAGCGGGCTTCTTCTCCTGCTTGGCCTGAACGGCCTTGTCCTTGGTGTCCATGTTCTCGGCCAAGGCAGTTATGGCAGACTCGTCGAGGGGCTGGTTTTCCTTGTCGGAGGCGTTGAAGTTTAGCTTCTTGACAGGAGACTCCATTTTGAAGTTCTCAATGGCAGAAGCAGCCTGTGTTCATGAAGTTAGCATTGCATTCGAGTGCTTGGTGAAAGGTCGAGCACCACTGCGGTTGCTGCGGCGACGTTAGACTGACCTGCTTCGAAGGAGTGACTTGAGCGGCCATTGTATATGATTAGGCTTGGGGGTTATGGAAGAAACAGACAAATGCACGTGTAGAAGACAATCTATGTTGGATTGAGTCCAGAAGGAGTGTTTGCAGACGCGGTGCAGTTGTTGTAGTCAATATGTGGTGGTGGTAGAAGAGGAAGGGCTTTTGTACAAGAGGTGATGCGCTATCACGTGGCTAACGACGCGACGCGCTGTGTCTTTTTAGCAGGTAAGTGGGACAATTAACGCGATATGGGGCGCAGAGCAGGGGGCCCTGGCAGGGTTTCGGGGCTCGGTGCCCAGGCTGGGCCCCCTCCAAACGTCACTAAGAACCTCGACCAGGCAACCAGCAGTCTGGGAGAAGCAGGTACCTGACGCGTAAAGGCGCGTTCACACCTAATTCTGCATGGTGTCTCGTTTTGGATGCTCAGGACGGATGGGGCCAAGCATCCCAGACAAGGTTCAGGACGTGGAACACCAATTGCCCCCCTGTATATCCGTAATGGATCCGGCCCGCCTATTTCTCACGCCTGGCCTGCTTAATCAGTCTTGGTCATGCTGGACGCGATGAGTGGTTGCACATCAATCAGCAAACCAGAGGCTTCTGCCCAATAAGCTGGAATACATCGTGTTGAAGCTTTGACTGAGTGCATGATGGAGGCTGCTGAGTGCCTAGTCCTGGCTCAAGGACAAAAAATACTGACTACCCAAGCTTTGTGGTGGAGTTCTGATGGGCATCGGACCTTCATCTCGGACGCCGTCTCGGACATGCCATTGTTGCTCTGCCAGGACGCCCATTTCGGACTTGCGTTGTACGGGAGACGAATGGCCACTGTGGAACGTGGAGGCGTTGTCTCGGGGGCTCGAGCGCCATCGCTGATCAGCCTCGACCGAAATGAAGATTTCGGTACGAGATGGGCGTCCCCCAGACGACCTGGGCCAACTCGAGCGGGACCTGAGCCGACCTGAACCTGACCAGAACTGAGCCTTCAGGCGGTCGCCCGGCCACGTCTCTGCCAAGATAACTTATCAGATCTTTTTTCTGCACGTTCACGAGGTCCATGCAGACACGTTGGTGTCCACTTTTGCCCATTAAACTCGCGTCATCACTTTCTTCTGTAGTTGGTACCCCGTTGCTCTCTATAGAAACCTCGCTCATAATAAGGTCATGATACATTCCCTTCGTTCCTCAGCGCCATGATCATCTCATTACCCATAGCAAACTTGACTTATATGCACAGGGCCTGCCCTGGTAGATACATACACACAGGCGGTATCCGTACATTTCCCCATCTTCCCACTTGCCAATTCACATCATGCAAGCTGCATGCTGCAACACATCCCTGACTACATTCTAAGTCCGAATATCCGGCGATTAGCGTCGTTCTCGTCGAGACGATGATTTGTGATGGGGCCTCGTCTCGCCGATTTCTTCGTCGTGGGGCCGGCTTTTGCTAAAGCCAAAGAACCCCCGGTCCGTTCGGACCCGAGCCGGTCCCGGCTCGAAAGGCTCGCGCTCGTAGCGATCGCCACGGTTGCGATGAGGCCGATTGGACATGGATTCGTTGCGAGATGGTGGTTGTGAGGTATACTCTGGTGGCGCCTCTGCCTGCATTCGATCAAATTCGTCTGGGTCGCTCGGATCGACCGCGGGAAGTGGCTGTCCACTCTGGCGCAGGTTCTTCCTGCCTTGCTCCCTCAAATAGGCCTCAAGAAGGGCAGCGTTCCGTGTGTTGGCTCGGAAAAGGGCATCGACGATGTCGCCAGCGAATGGAACCAAGCCAACGACAAAGTCGAGCGCAATGTTGAACATCATTTTGGCCTTGAGAGATGGTGGGAGTCCACCGTCAATCTGTGCGCATGTTCTCAACACAACGAGAGCCATCAACATGTCTATTACGTCACCAATTCTATCGCATTGAACGTTAGTTTTTTCAATCATTACTCACAACAGAAGGACGGATACATACGCAGGAACCAGACCAATAACACTGCCCCAACCAAATCGAATGCCACAGCAGTTGAAAAGAGAAAGATCCAGGCGGTAAGCTCTTCGCTTGACCTTGGTCAGGATCTTGGCGTCATGGTCCGAGATACCAGGGGGGAGCGCTTTCTTTTGCTTCTTGACTTTGCCAGAAGGTCTTCCGTCTAATCTAGTTGCAGGTACATGTTCAAAGTATGGGTCCTAAGGGCTGTCAGCAATGGACGTTATGCAACGCCATGAGGAGATAACTACATACCTCTGTTCCAAATTTGTTGGCGATGGATTCCCCCAAAATTCGTTGGGTAAAGAATTTCGCGATTAGCGATGTCATGGTTGAGCCTGAAGTAGTGACGACCTTCACAGGCAGCAGAGTCGAAAAGCCCTCCTTTTATGTTGAAGTGTCGTCACAAACACGAACAACCGTGTGTCGACCAAGTAATTCTGTTGCTATTAGCTGTTTTGGGAAGCGCCTCGGATTTACTTGAGGATAAAGCGATCGGTTCTGGAGGATATCTTGGAGCTTAACTGCGGCGAGGTAAGAAAGCAGTAAGGTAAAGAAAAATAGGAGATGCTGTCTTCCTGGGTGCATAACCTCGGGGGTTTGGTCGTTTCATATATTCCTGTTTCATGGCATCATGTGAAGTGGTTGCCTCTCAACTCATGACGTAAGACATCTTAGGTTTGCGACTTCGTGCTGCCGAAAAAATTCTGCGGCACTAGGAGGCCTGCCGTGGCGGCTGCCTCTGGCATCTCCAAGGCCAAGAGACCACTAAAAATCAACCACTACTGCACCGTTGGTGATCATGGGGGTTAAGCTGGCGTGTCAACACGTGCCATGAAAGCTAGTGTGTCTGCGGGCGAGGAACTTGAAGCTTGTTTTTTGCTCATTACTGGGTAATCTGAACGAACCCTTGTTTGGCTGCATTGCTTTCCTGCTCAACCAAAATTCATGCAACGCCACCCGTGTGCACCGCCACGGTGGCTGGGCTGGACCGAGTGGTCCAGACTCTTGCTCGCATTTCGTTATTCCCGTTTTCGTACTAGCTGTAAACGTGGTTGGCCATTATTCACTGGGAGGCGCACTGTGCGGCTCTCCCCACTCCAGTCCAGAAACGTTGGGCTTGAGCCAAGGCGCAGATGGGTAGCTACACTGTTGGCCCGCGATATCGTCAAACCTGACAATAACAACTTCAACCCCGCCGCCTGACATCGTATCGCCACGAACTCGATTTCGAAACCGGTCCTTGCTTACGCCCCCACAACACACCCACCTATCGACTCGGACTCTTGCTTTTATCTGGCTTGCTTTCTCGACGGCTTGGCGCGTCTTTTCGCCTGTCGCGGCCTCACTCTGCGTCTCGTTGGCTGTTGCAATTCAACCATGCTCAGCTCTTCCACGCAGCGACATCCTCAATATTGCCTTGCTAAGTCGTGAAAGATTTTGAACCTAGTTGCGAATAGATTCTTTTAGGGCATGGGCCCAATAAAACATTCACCATGGCCGGAACACAGATGCAGTTAGAAGACTGTATGTGTACTGACTGCTGGCGCACATCTAAACGGCGGCTGACACGATATGATAGGGCTGGACGATCTCTGCGTCCGGTTTATTATTAATCTCCCTGAGGAGGATCTCTCCTCTGTGGCGCGAATATGTTTTCAAGTTGAAGAAGCGCAGTGGTTTTACGAAGACTTCATACGTCCTCTCGATCCTACCCTCCCGTCTATGTCTCTACGAACTTTTTGCCTTCGCATTTTCCAACACTGCCCTCTACTAGCCAACTTCTCAGTTGAAAACCACACGAAAGCTTTTGAAGAGTTCCTCGAATACAAAACCCGGGTTCCTGTCCGCGGTGCCATATTGCTGAATGAGGCTATGGATTCGACTGTGTTGGTGAAGGGATGGAAGAAGGGCGCTAATTGGAGTTTCCCAAGGGGCAAGATCAACAAGGATGAAGATGACCTGGACTGTGCTATCCGAGAGGTCTACGAGGAGACCGGGCTGGATCTCAGAGCCGCGGGTCTGGTACCCATGGAAGCCAAACCCAAGTACATTGAGATTTCTATGAGGGAACAACATATGCGCCTCTACGTCTTTCGTGATGTCCCAATGGATACGATATTCGAACCAAAGACCCGGAAAGAGATAAGCAAGATCCAATGGTACAAACTTTCAGAGCTTCCTGCTTTTAGGAAGAAGGGCGGCAACAATGAGTCTCACACCGTGACCAACGCCAACAAGTTTTACATGGTGGCACCGTTTTTACCACCTTTGAAGAAATGGGTTGTTTCCCAGAAGAAGATAGAGGCTCGGAGGGTGGCCAGCGGAACTCAGGCTCATGGCTATCAGACAATCGACGAAGTCCACCCAGAAGATGAGTGGACGCAGACTGATACCGGCGCTGAGACCTCCACCCAGACACCCGCAATTGAGACTCTTGCCGGTGCTACACAAGAACTACAGCGTCTCTTGAAAGTCCAACCCCCGACCCAAGGCATCCAACCAGCGCCGCCCCAGCCCGATAAGGGCAGCGCGCTTCTCTCTATTCTCCAGGCAGGCCCAACATCCCAGCGTGGAACCCAGCTTCCGCGCACCCCCCATGATTTGACTGTTTTGGAGGCACCACAACCCCAAAATCCGCATCATCAGAACAACTATCACCAAGTGCCTTCAATCAATACTCACCAACCACCCCCGTCCTTTCCCCTGTCGCTAAATCAGGGACAGTGGAATACTGCCCAGATACAGCCACGAAATGATCAGGCTCTTGCCCAGCAATTCCCGATTGCACCTCAACAACAATATGGGAGCAACCAGGCCACTCTCGTTCACCCTCAGCCCCTACCTCCTCAAGTACAGCGATCGGTTTTCAATCGTAGCGTTTTCCAAGAGGGACCGCAGCCTAACTATCCAGGCTCCTTCGCCAACCCTCAGCGGACACAATATGGTGCTTCGAGTCAAGTCCCACTTGGCCAGATGCCACCACAACATGTTCCTATGCCCCTTGATAACTCTAGGCCTGCGCAGCTTAACGGCCAATCGATGGCACTTCTTAATGCGTTCAAGAGCGGAAGCGCCAGTTCTCAGTTGAAAGAAAATGCTCCACAGCCCAACTCGCCCATTGCTGTGCCGGGATCAACAGGGCAGAGCTATGCTCAACCATATGGCTATTCCGGGATGCCTCACAACCTAGCTCAAACGATTGGACAAGAACGATCCCAGCCAAGTCCAAAAGAGCTGGCAGGATCCAAGGTTGGAACATCGGCTGATGACCACCGATCTGCGTTGCTCGGCATGTTTCGTAAGGCTAATCCTGGGGCTAACATGCCCCAACCTCACCATGATCCGGGATATTCGAATCCTGGCCAGGGGACGTCTGGCAACATGCTGAACGACCTATTGCGTTCTGCGGGTACCGGATCTTCAATGCGCAATCAAGGCCCTTCGCGATCAAGCGTAGACACTAACCCGTCTTTGACACTGGATTCTCTATCCATTCACCCTCGACCAATGCAGTCTGCAACGCCTGGTTCACAGGGCAGGGTAGATTACACTTCGCAATATGGCTCTCAACTTCAGCCATCACAGCCAGCTCAACCTCTTCGCATCCTCCAACGTGGCCAAAATGAGCAATTTTATGGCGCTAATGCGCCAATGGTTGTGTCTCCCCAGACTTCACCCCAGGAGATGGGTGGACATCCGCCACCTGGACATGTTGCAAGTCCAGGGATAATGGCGGCTTATCCAATCCAAGGTGCCTTAAACCGACGGCCAGAATCTGGTACTGACCAGAAGCGACAGCTATTATCACTTTTCGGTAAACAAGAGTCACCCGGACTTGAAGCTGGTAAGGGGAAGGAAGTTGTCACCGAGGCGCCTCCATCTCGAGTTCCGTCCCTTATCTCTGGGGCGGGTGAATTGGCTGTTCCCCAGCCTTCGGCATCGCGTCGAGGTAGCCAAACGCCGATTTCGCCGGCGGATCGAAGCTTTTTGTTAGGGTATCTCGAGTCAGTAACCAACAATGCGACACGATGAAAACATTATGGAGAGAGAGAATATGCGGGGACTTTTTGCTGTACATTATGGAGCACATCGCTGGGTTTTGGCAGCGCATCATCACAGGGTTTTAACAACTTGGTAGCAAGGTAGCTATATAGGTTTATCATCAAATGAACAATTTCCTCGACATGCTTTTGCTCCCAACACCCTCTTAGAAACATTCCAGAAGATGCTTGCTATGTGTATAATTGGACATAGTGGCGTAGCCCAGGGTCAGTCACGATGAATACGACATTGACACCGACATGCACGATTTTAATGAGCCTCTAGGTTCAGAAACCGTGTTCTCAATCTCGTCAATAAAGTCAAGTCTTTGCACACATGACTGTAACAGCCACAGTCCTCTCAAGGGACGGGGAGCATTGTGTAAAACTAGTGCACAGTGACGTCGGAATTGTCGTCACTAAAATCTCCGCTACTACCGCCAAGGTTGAGCAGCTGAAAACGATTGACTGATAAATCAAGAGGGTTCTTGACTGCCGGAGCACTGCTCTGTCTTTGGGTAAGTGCTTCAATCGGGGGTTGAGCACATTCGTCCACTGCCCACTCGATTCGGGAATATTTATATTTTCTAACATATGTAAGTTCAGAATTACATACCGTTATATTTTTATGGACTTACACACGACTCATCATGCAGTTTCTAGCAAAAATTGCATTGCGCACAGAATTGGTTTTGATATGACAATCCCCCATGAGGAAGTTGACATTGATGACGATGAGATTGTGGATATGCTCAAGGTCATCACGAATCTCTTGCTCTGTGTGGTTGGGGTCACAATCGCGAATGACGAGATTGCGACTGGCGCCAGCTTTGAGCCTATGGGCAACATGGCTTGGGAGAGTGTATTGTCGATCACTCCATTTTAGCTCGACCTATTTTATAATGAGGATTGAGCCCGATCTCTCGTGAAGAAGAACGTACCCTCTTGTTCTTAATATATAGATCGTTGCGGCGGGCACGAGCAAAGAACGCCTTTGCATCTTCGCCGCACACGAATGAAACGTTAGCGGTACGGTCTCTTTCCCTTATGAAGACATCCAAAAGTTGGCCTCCTCGAACGGCAGTGGTGATATCGGCATGAGTGACATTGTCAGCAAGGTTAAGTAGCTGTATTGTCCGCGTCGCCCATCGATCGAGTTGGAAGCCTGAAGGAACAGTGATAGTTGAAGAGGAACCAGCAATGGGTGCTCCTCCGTTTGAGAGGTCAACAGATACCGACATATCTTCAGAGGGTGGACTAAGGTCACTCTGACGATTTTCATGCTGCTGATGCAAACTAGCCCCGAGTCGAGAATGATAGAAATGGCCAGTGTGCTTTGATGTTGCCAGATCGGACTTGTGATCTTGCGGCGCAAGGGGTTGATTTTGAGAGTTGCCGGTGTTGTGGCTTATTGCATCGGGAGACTTTTGATCTTTTGGCAAGGTAGATTCACTTCGGCTTAGAATCTAGTGTTCAGTCAGAAGAGAACGTGTTGGCTCGTGTGCGTTTGTGATAGCATTGATCGAATGTTTTCGGTGTAGTGCAAGTCCTTGTAGTAGTGTTTGTTGAGAATACATTTGATCCATAGATAGGGTCCTATTCACTACAGGATTGCACATTCTAGGACCTCGGAGGGGTAGAGGAAGGATGAAAACGTGATACGCATCGTGGAGCGGGGAAGAAGAATGGGGCACGAACGTCAATCGTGGTATCGTCAACGCCACCTTTGAGGAGATTCTGCCGCAAACAGGCTACATGGTAGACAATTGAATCAGCTGGGCGGCGAGGATAGGATCAAATTAAGCTAGACGTACCGTACTGGTGAGCAGCCTTGACGAGGCCATCATACTCGGTTTGAGAGATGCGGACGGCGGCCATGTCATGAGCGTGAGCACCAGACACCTTTAGTCAAGGGTCCAGAAGGATTAGCCGATTGTCAAGGCCGTGGGATGTATAGTGCCTAGATAAAGGCTGCCGTGAAACGTACAAATTGGGTTCTGTTGGCAAAGGAATCAATGTTAGACCATTCCATTTGAAGGGATTTACACACACAGATGGCTATCCAACATGCTGCGGCGCGCAAGATGAGGCAATACAACTTACTGAATGGAAGCCATTTCCGTCCCGTGACCTCTGGATGTGTAATGGAGGAAGGGGAAAAACCATGATAATACGTCAACGGTGTGATAAGTGATATGGGACCCCGGACTAAGACTCGAAACCAACCAACAAACGGATTGTTGCTGGCCAGCTGGATGCAACTGCCCTCTCACGTGCTGGATGGCAGGAACAACCAATGGACGCCATCTCAGCTTCCTTTTTCCTCGAGGCAACCTGGCACACCTACTCGACGAGTCATCTGACTGGTATAGTACCGTTATGTATTCCAATCGTCGCGTTGAATCTGAATCAAAGTGGCCGCCGGCTTTTCGCCATTGGAGTGACAGTTGCGTGCGGCGGGCGCGTTTGATCCGTGACTTGGTTAAAGAGGCGACAAGAACATCGAACCTGGATATGCCATAGGTTGCACCATCACTGCCTTCGCTTGTCGGGGCGAATTGGCTATCTCAGATGTCATGATGCCACCAGGTCGTGCAGACCAAATGGAGAAAACGGCATGGAGTCCGGTTTTCTTGGGCTTAGCTGATAGCATACACTTATGTATTCATGCGCAGACGACAGCAAAAGAACCGATATTTAACCCTTAACCTCTTGCCTTTGCAAAATAATGGACAGACGAATGCTACAAGTGGCTACGAGTCTGCTTATGCACGGCATGAAGCTTCCCCCTGGGGATGGTGGGTTGTGTTGGCGGGGTAGTGACGACGCACTACAAACAAGAACACCACCAAAATCAAGTATGGCGGTGGCTAGATGTAACTTAACCGCCCCCCAGCATAGTGGCGGCTTGATTGGCAATACGAGAAACCTTGTAAGCATGTGTATACCACACGCTCAACTAAACAAGCGCATCGCATCGAACGGCTACTGCTTGGAAGTTTTGTGCAAGATCTGATGGGACATTTCTTGTTCTGAGACAAGGTCAGACATCTGTCTTGTGTCGGCAGAAGCGGGCACAGGCAAAGTGGGAAATGAGCGGGTTGCATGCGTGCCAGGGGCAATCACTGGGCAAGACAATACGGGTGTTTGGCGTGCCTCCGGGTGCGAAGATCAAACGGCGGCCAGCCAGGCGCAGTGAGTTAAGGGAGCACGCTGAGGGCCAGAAAAAATTATCCCGAGGGCAACGTTCCTTTTAGCATCATCCATCTCACGATAAAGGCATGCCTGACATGGAGAATCGCCTCCATGATGGAAGGAATTATGGGTCATCGCAAGCGACTGGTGGGGCTCAGTGTCGGGTGCATAAAGGAGAAATGGTTATTTTTAGCAGGAGGGATCTCAACACGAGGTCATGTGATACACGATTCTCGTACCCAATGCGGGCCATTGTCACTAGGGGCAGTTTTTTGTCGCCTCTGGTCGGTGGCAGTGGCAGTGTGAGCGGCCGCGCCGTTTCCGAGGACCTGTGGAAGGGGTCTGGCCCAGTCGGTTGGTCAGCCCAAAAAAGCGCCATGTGAATGAGCGGGGCTGAGCGAACGTACTGTACCGCTGGAACTGCATTTGGTGTAGCGAGCGAGCCAGCGCGACATTGATGAATGGAGCGGATTGGCACTGGGAGTGCGGCTACAGCGCTGAGGAATGAGCTGGGCCAACCGGGCCTACGCTGCGCTGCTTTGGATGCACCTGTGCCAGTGCTGTGTTTAGCATGTTTGTTTTATTTCCTGCCCGTGCCCTTCTTTTCTTTTTGAGGCACGTTCAGCTGGGCCATCCTCCACAACGGCCGAGACAATCAGGTGGCATACACTAGATGAATCCATGCCAATGGACTGCCAGCATGTTAGCAAATGATCCCATGGGCCATACTTGTAGAGTGCAGCATCAGGCACAGCGTGCACTCAGCCGTCGCCCCAACATGCTCCGCTTGTCAAGTGTGCAGACGGATCACCTACATATGAATACAAGCCGACTGCGGCTAGCATCCATCAGACGCGACACTTGTCCACCTCAGACATCCCCCAAGGTGATGGACGACCGACCCGTCCGTGTTGACATGGTTTGTAACAAGCACGGGCAGCGGAGACGGCGGGCACATACGGAGTAATGTATCTGGGGGACAGGCCGGTACTTAGCCGTTTGCTGCGAACTTCCGCTAATGTAGTTGTACACGGCTACAACTGTAACAAGCAGGGGCCATCAGACCAAGGTTAGGCTAGGACGTGTGCTAAAATGGGTGATGGATGTGTCGGAGGGCGATGAGTGGGCGGCTTTCCCTCCCGGTGGGTTCTGGCGGGTGACTTTCAGTGGGTGGCTCTGCAAGCCCCTGTAGCTCTCCTGGTACCGATCCGCAGGCCTTCCCCCCTGCTCCCGCCAACACAACACGACAGGCCAGACGGCTTTTTCTCTCCTCACTCGTTCGTTTCTTTCCCGTCTCCCAACCGACGGTGTTGCACAACAAGCCGCCTAGACGAACCTCGTCCTTCGCTTTTTGCTCTTGCTCTCTTTCTGACGTTCGCTTGTCATACACACCTCCATTCGCTTTTTACTCAATTCATCGTCTCCATCGAGCATCCTTACGTCGACATCGTGCCTCTGCTTTTTGCTTCAGACTCGCCAAATCACAAAACAAATAGCCGTTCGTGAGAAAACACCAACCGACCATCGAGACGGCCTTCGTCTGGCTGGCATCACCAAGACCGGGCCTATCATCTCTGCCCTTCGCCCCTAAACCGATCGATACACAACATCCCTCCTCGCCCACTTATCCAACCCGCCATGCGTCCTACCGGAACCCTTTTGCAGTTGGCTGTATGCCTCTCCTCGCTGTCTCCTCTCGCAGCGGCATGGCCTGGCTGGTTGCCCGAGCTTGACACTCTTATTGTTCGACAAGATTCATCCAACTGTATGTATTGAACAGAGCACAGAACTGACACTGAGCTGACAAGACGTTAGCCAAGAGCTCCGCCGCCTCTGCCTCCGCCGCGGCGACTGCCTCGTCAGACTCTGCTGCTGAGACTACGGCCAACCTCAACACCGCCGAAGTGGAAACAGGAACCGCAACCGACTCTGGTTCTACCGAGACTGGCACTGCTACAGGAAAGAGCAGCAAATCCACAACGAGCAAGAAAGGCAGCAAATCTACCCACACCACCTACGGCGCCAACGATGCGACCGGTGGTGTGTCGTTGCAGACTCCGCAGACTACCCTTCAGGCTACGCCCCTCTACAAGATTGGTGATGATATCACCTTTGGTTGGAACTACACCTCGCTCCAAGGAACACCTACTGCCATTGATGTCCTTGTCAGTTGCTCCAGTGCCAGTATGACCTGGACACTGACTCAAAATATGACCTTTGAGACTAAGGTTTCCTATGTTTGGGACACCGATACGGATGGCGGTGTTGCTACCCAGCCGCTCCGTGTTGACTTGTTCACACTCATCATCAAGGACTCTGATGCCTCCATCAGTGACACTGCCGATCCCGGCTACCTGGGTTCATACACTGGTCTCAAGTTCGGACTTTACACCGGCCAGCCTTACACCCCTCTGTCTGAGTGGAAGTGTGTTGGCTGTAACGATGGTAACTCTATCTTTGACAAGCAAGCTCTCGGCCTTGCTATGACCATGAGCATCATCACCTTTGCCACTTTCACTTGGTTTGTTGCTGGTCTCGGCTTGCAGTAGGTGCTCGTACTCGGCTGATTTGAGGAGTTCATATGTTTTTGTGTCCTAAAGCTGGGACTGGTTCTTTTAGTCTTTTAAATTTGATTTGGGAAGGCAAGCATCGAGATCGGTAATACTTATTATACTTTTTGAGTATTTATTATTCGCCAGGAACAAAATGTTGGCAAGAAATCTCGACACCCTGGGGGCGTTGGCAGACGGGATGTTACAGGATGGCACCGCGAAGGCATGGGAAGAAAATCGCTTCACTTGGATGGCTCACGATTTGGTCGTCGGACAGTACAATCATGTAATGATTTTATATACATCTTAATCTCATCATTTTGCGGCTTCAAGCAAGTTTCATTTCTGAAGGGCGTGTAAATTCCCTGGATGTTGTACAACTAGGCCTTGATCTGATTCCATTGTCGAGGCCATATGGTGTTCTAATAAATCAAATACCAGTGGCGGCAGTAATTTAGTTGGGTATAAGAGTTCTACCGAGTGCATCAAACCATGCGCAAAGTAAAACCTGCTCCTCTCTCTTCCTTGTCGTGACCTTGTAAGATGCCGCTGAAGTCGGCTTCCCCAAGTGGCGCTGCCTGGCCCCCTCTCGCGGGGGCATGAGGTTCCTGACGCCGTCTTCGCTCCTGGCCTGCCTTGCTGGGGAAGGTTGGGAACATGCTCTCAGGCTTGGGCTTAGGGTCTTGGTGGAAATATTCGTGTTGGAGCATCTCGCGGGCTGTTGGGCGACGAGCGGGATCTAGAGCAAGTAGGTCGTTCAAAAGGGAGGCGCCGGCAGACGTTAGGTTGGGGAAGCGGGCGCGGATCACCGAACCTGTCGAGGCAGCCGTTTTTGGTGGAAGCCGGAGAGAACGGGCATTAGGGAGGCGGCGAAAGCCCGGCCACAAGTCTTCAGTCGGCAAACCACAGAGCTCAAAGATGCGTGACACCTGGTCAACCTCATTTTTTCCTTGGAGGAGTGGTTCGCGGGTGAGCAGCTCTCCAAAAATGCAGCCAACACTCCACATGTCGACAGGGGCACCGTATGACTTGGTGCCGAGGAGCAGCTCTGGGCTACGGTACCACAATGTGACGACGAGCTGCGTGAGTTTAGGCGGCGGGTCACCGACATACCGGGCCATACCAAAGTCTGCGATCTTGAGTTGTCCGCGGTTATTCAGGAGGAGGTTGGATGTCTTGAGGTCACGATGCAGGATCCAATTATCGTGAAGGTAGGCGAGGCCTGATGTGAGCTGAAGCAGTAGCCGCTTCACTTCAGAAGAGAGAAACGGTTCAGGCATATCTTCAAGAATACTTTTGAGATCGTGTTCGACAAACTCGAGTACTAGGAATAAGGAGCTAGACATTAGACGTTAGTCAATGCGAGGAGCGAAACGAAAGGACCACGGCAACTTACTTGTCTGGCCGCGAGACGTCTTCGCCCACAACAACTTCGCTCATGGCGACAATATTCCGGTGTTGGCAGTCCTTGAGGATCTGAATCTCACGTAGTCCTGTGACAGGTAGGCCGCCCCGATCTGCTGGGTCTAGCTTCAAACGCTTCAGGGCCACGATCTTGCCTGTCGCCTTCTCCGTTGCGCGGGCCACCCACCCATATGTACCCTCTTCGATATCGTTGAGCTTATCATAGGTCTCAACGCTCCTACACTTGCTCCATCCGCCGCCTTGAAACCTGAGGAGTTTGGCTGGCGCATCATCCTTAGATGAACCTGGCTCTGGTGTGAGTCTCCGTCGTTTCGAGGGCCGGTCGTCATCCACGTCAAGTGCGTCGGCTTGATTCTGTGACAATGCCTCTTCCTGTGCCTTCTTCTCATCTTCCAGCTTGCGGGCCTTTTCGGCCTTCTTGCGTCGCTTCTCTTCCTTTTCGCGCTTGAGTTTGGCGTCGAGGCGAGCGTCTTCTTCGGTATCCGCCCACCGGGATTTGCTTGCCATGATGGGCGTTCGAGCGGCGGATGGTATCTGTCGGAATAGATTCGAAACTTTGGAACGATAAGGGGGCGATCCTCGCGGAGATTCTGATCGTTTCACTGCGCTGAGAGGTAGCGGCGCAAATGATTCGGCGTCGAACGTCGTTGAAGCAGACGAGGCTGGGACTGCCCTCGCTGAAGACAGCCTTGAGTTGTGGTGTAGTTTTTAGTGGCCCAGTTCACGCTTCAGGCGGCTCTTGGTTGGTTACAGGGGCCTATGTCATTAGACTGTGGGGGGTGGGTTTCCTTCTGAAGGATTTCTCTTATCTTATCGGAGCTCAAACCTCCCGCAAGAAAATCGGCTAGAAGCTCCTGCCGTCGCTGTTCACGTGTGAAAGTTAAGGTGAAGGGGACAACGAACACCTCCCACTTTCCTCGGTTGCAAAGTACCTCATAATACGTGTGAGAAATATCCGTCATGATAAGGCCCCTCACTGTTCGTCCGACTTTTGGCCTTGCTGGGGGACGCTGTGCGACGAGGGCAGGGCTGGTCTCATGTGTCTCTGCGAGGAGCTTCTCATGCACAGTCTACCGCCGACACACTGAGCGACAATGGTCTACGCCACTGGCCAAGCGGCTTTTCGAGGCGATTTCTGTACGAATGATTACAAGGCTCTTGTTATCAATGCATAATAAACTAATTGCTTCCTGTCCAGACCACTGGCCCAGTTCCCTTGGCCAGTTATATGCGGATGTGTCTAACGGGCGATTTGGGTGGTTATTACACCGGTGCAATTAGCGAGGGTCGAGACCAATTCGGCACTAAAGGTGATTTTATCACCTCCCCCGAAATCTCCCAGGTTTTTGGTGAGCTGGTTGGCATCTGGTTCATCGCCGAGTGGATCAGTCAGGGCCGGCCCAAGGATGGTGTTCAGCTCATTGAGGTTGGGCCTGGTCGTGGCACGCTTATGGATGATATGCTTCGGGTAAGACTCTATCAAACCCTTTTGAGGCAATTTACCAAATTTTAATATGTCTTGGTAGACCATTCAGAGATTTCCCGCTATGGCAAATAGTATTGATGCTGTTTATATGGTTGAAGCCAGCCAAGAGTTGAGACAGGCCCAGAAGAACCTCCTTTGTGGCCCGGATGCACAAACAACTGAATCCAAGGTTGGGTCCCATGGTGCCTGCAAGTATAATGGGCGTCCTATTGTCTGGACTAACACTATCAAATCCATCCCTATTGGTTCGTATCCAAGTCCTGATTAGCCTAATTCGTGGAGCTGACTGGCCTTTGAAGAATCGAATAAGATACCTTTTATCGTTGCCCACGAGCTATTTGACGCTCTGCCAATTCATAGCTTCCAGTCCGTCAAAGTAGATCCGCCATCTTCTTCAAATCCATCTAGTTCTTCTGAGGCACCTCCACAGGAACCCGCCAAACCGACCATGGAATGGAGAGAGATGATGGTATCTCCTACACGACCAGGTGCCACTCATGATGAATTGGGAACCCCCAAATCTGCGCGGGACGAACCACCGCCAGAGTTCCAGCTTATTCTGTCACCTGGCACTACACGTCACTCGCGCTTTTTGCCAGAGTCCTCTCCTCGCTACCGCAAGCTGAAGCAGATTCCTGACTCCATAATTGAGGTTTGCCCAGATGCTTCAATCTTTGCTACTGACTTTGCAACACGAATTGGCGGTTCTGCTCAGCATCCAAAATCTACACCTAGTGGTGCTGCCCTGATCCTCGACTACGGCACTTCTGATACTGTGCCCATCAACTCATTGAGGGGTATCCGCCATCATAAGCGAGTCAGCCCCTTTTCTGCGCCAGGTTTGGTAGATCTGAGCGCAGACGTCGATTTCACAGCCATTGCAGATGTTGCCACGGCAGCTAGCAATGGCATCGAGGTCCATGGTCCCGTGACTCAGGGTGATTTTCTTGAGTCGATGGGCATCCGCGAGCGCGCCGAGATGCTCACCATGGCCCCTGGCGTTGACAAAGCCACAGCCGAAAACATCGACAAGGCTTGGAAGCGGCTTGTTGACAAAGGGCCTGGTGGTATGGGCAAGGTGTACAAAGCTCTCGCCATCCTCCCTGAAAACGAAGGCCGCCGCCGACCTGTTGGATTTGGGGGAGATGTTAGCGCCTAATGCGAACCCAATGTGGTGTGCCAATAAGTGACAAGGAATGTAAAATAAAAAGGGAGATTGTCTTATCAATTATTGCCATTTGGAATGTGGCACTATAACTATTCTCAGCCTAGTTGGCCATGTCTCTGACAATTATGTGTAACCTCCTTGTTGTGTTGCTACCAAGCTCATCTTCTCATTGCTTTATAGCAACGACAAAAAGGAAAGCATCATGTGCATTGAAATAACTGTGCGTGATCTGGGAATCGAACCCAGGGCTCCCCGACGTTGCTCGGATGGCAACGGAGAATTTTACCACTAAACCAATCACGCTTTGATGAACCTCAGGGTGGTAATTGAGATCCAGTAGCATCTCCTCTGAAGTGAATGCAACACCGGAGCGTGTTTGCTCGGATGGTTTTAGGGACTGCAACTGATCACAAGTAACAAGAGAAACCATGCTTTGTTGATCTGTTCATGAAACCTGGCCTGACTGTCTGGCCCGGTATGCATAACCAAAAAGCAACCCGTCCCACCCAAGTTCGGATTTGTATACATTGAGGGAAGCTGTGAGCTTCACATTTCATAGTGTGTATTAGACCCTGGTTTCCTTTCTAGCTGAGGACCCATGATCGATGTAGTTCATGGGAAAGAGTGTACGACTATGCGAAGCTTAATTCCCGGTCCATTCGTAAATGCTACCTTACCAACATTGACTATACAAAAAGCACACATGGCAACAAGCCTGTCGTGCGCTGTGAAACCCTACCATCCGTTTATTTCTTTTGTACAAGTTTGGCATCCTCCTCATCATCGCTCTCGTCATCTGATAGTTTATCACCATCCTCTCCAACAGCAAAAATGGTCTCACCGTCCAGTGACTCGCGAGGGAGAGGCCTGTTCAGATTCGAGCCACCTGCCCGGGACGCCCCGGAGAAAGAGACGCCATGTGCAGGTTCAGGCTCCTCATTACGCTTTCCCAGCTGAGCTTCCTCGTCGTCGGAATCTTCGCCTGGAACTCCGATGTCACCAAACTCAAAGGTGCCGTCATCGTCTTGAGCGACCTCGTCACTCATGGCGAAGCGGCGGTTGTTAGCAGTAGGCCGCCAGATGTAGGCAATCCAAGCAACATCGGCAAAGTAGACCAGGTTGAGCCAGCCGTCAAGGACAAACCACCGTGTCTTCCAGTGGAAGGGAACAAAGTCCGGGTCGTTAACCGATGCAAAAGTGAAGCTGTTGAAGAAAAAGAAAGCGAAGATGACCAGGATGCTGATGAGGATTGCCCACCAAAGCTTCTTATACATGCCTTCCTTCACATGCTGCTTTCGCTCTCTGAGGTCCTTCAGGGTCAAATTGAGGGAATTCAAGGTCCACACGTAGAAGGCAGTCAATGTACCCGCAAGTGGCAAGACAATAAGAAGTACAAAGGGCCCTAGAGATTGCGTGAGTAAATTGAACCACAGCCTCTGAACAATGAAAAGAACATACCAGCAGTCTCAGGAGTGATGGTCAAACTGGTCAAAGAGTAAACAAGCCCGAACAGGAAGTGTGCAGCGGCGAGCCATCGGACATAGATCATGGTTCGTCCCAGAGTAGGCTTCACAACACCATAACCCATACAAACGATGAGCAGGAGGAAGAACGAGAAGGAATTTCTGGCGGCATTTAGAATTCCTACAATAGTGAGAAAGATCTTTGATCCAACATTAGACCCGTGTCGGTTTTGGTAATCTTTTTCCTAGTTAGCAGCCGTTGATAGAATGTTTGCGAGGTGTCAGAACTAACCATAAAAGCCCCAGGTCAAGAGCATTTCCACAACCAAGAAGATCAGAATGGCAGTGATGTAGTTCTGGACAGCGACTGAGAACACGTTAGTACATGAGACGCCTGGTTTGGATCTGGGCGGAGGAGCTGCTCACGAATATCCTGGCGGTGCTGATAGTAAAGGAAGCCCCAATATACAGCTACCAAGGCATACAGAATTGTGATGCCGCCATAAAAGGGTAGTTTAGGGATCTGAGTGGCTTGGAGCTCTCCATAGGCATTGCGGAACTCAACCACGGCTGTGTACTCTTCCGCCGTGTACCCGGCTGTCACAACGCAGTAGTATCCCGTCTTTTTGATGGAGTAATTGATTGAGCCCGGGTTGTTTAGATGGATGGCCTTGGTGGCTATGACATTCTTCGACTTGCTTGCAGCGTCGGGCGAGAGAATATATCTGCCAATATCGGTCTTGTTGCAGCTTCCCGAGCTGACCCATTTGTCGTCGCAGATGGCGATTTCCTGGGGGCACGGTACGTTAATGGCTGGTTTCTGGTTAAAATGAAGCATGACCACTCACTCTTGCGCCTGTTTCGGTATCGTGGGTGCCAATTAGATTTCTATCCTTCCACTCGAAAATAAGAAGGCTAGCTATAGAGTCTGAAGCCCTGTCGTTGGAGCTGTTCAGGAATTTGACGAGAATGAAGGGGTCTACTGGGCCTCCCCAGGCGCTTCGACTGTACATGCCTGTTGCGCGTTAGGATCGAGGACTCGAGGAATAGATATTTTCTAAACCGACCAGTGCAGAACTGTTGATTATCATCTTTGTTGTCCTGTCGTATGGCAGATTAGCACGTTGTCGAGTTTGGCGAAGATCAAACGACCAAGGGAGGCCTCGTCAGCGACGCACCAGGGCAACTTCCATAGCTTGGGCAGTCAATAATGACATGCCCAGAAGGCCAAGTCCCCGAAGAAACCTCATCTTGGGCGGCGAGTGTGTAGAGGTGCCTCGGGAGCTTCGGGGGGCAGCGGGGAAGAAGAATGGAGGATGAAGTAGGGGTGTGAAAGGGTCGCGAGTTATGTATTCGGGGGCCTCAAGGCGGATCTAGAAACTGTCGCAAATGAGCTACTCGATCGGCATGGCGGATTTGTGCCAACAGGAATCCTCTTGGTTGGCGGCGCGCAAGACGAAGAGGGAGACGGAGCAGGAAAGCCGATGAAAATGGTAGAACAGGCGGGCTATGGCTTGTTTCAAGATGTCAGAAGGAAGCTCGGGATGGCGATGTAGGCAGGGCAGGTACCTGGCTAGGAAGGGTATGTACGTAATTGGCTGCCAGTGATGCCAGGTCAGCAGCAGTGAGAGGGAGCGCCAGGTTCGGGCCTAGGCCCACCCTTTGACGCAGCGACGGAGGCGGTAGGTACGCTGTGGGGCCTGCAACGTGCACCACATTCAGCGAGCCCCCACAGTCGCCGCCGCCGCCAAAACACGTTGATAAGATAGCCTAGGCCAGTCCCAAAACGAAATCCCGTCTGCTTCAGTCCGCAGAGTTGCGACACTCAGTCTCCAGCGTCAACCCCGAGCTATTCGCCCATCTTTTCCAGCGCAAACATGGGCAAGGGAACGGACAAGCTCTACGTAAGTGAACCCGCCCTCTGAGAAATCTCAATCGCCGCTAATTGCGCGTCGCATCCCCGCAGATTACACATTCTGAGTGGTCCTCTTCTGACGCATACTCTGCGAGTGTCGGAGCTGGCGCCTCCTCTCGTAGCCAACACGGCGCCTCCTTTCGTCGCCTCCCCTTCAACTTTTGCGCCGCGAGTTTACAGCCTTTCAAAAACCCAGTCTGCACCCCGGACGGCACTATTTTTGATGTCGAGGTCATCGGCAGTTGGCTCGAGAAGCATCAGGACCAGAATCCCGTCAACGGCGAGCCACTACAAAAAAAGGACCTGATCCGCCTCAACTTTGCACGCAACTCTGAATCCGATTCGCTTGGTGCTGGGTTGAGCGATGGCAAAGGCGACCTGATCGACCCTGTCACATACAAAGTCTTTACCGACAATACTCATATCGTTGCTATTCGTCATGGCACCTACGCTAATGTGTTCGCCTGGGACACGGTCGAGCGCATGAATATCAAGGCCAAGATGTGGCGCGATCTCCTCGATGACCAAGAGTTTACACGCGCGGACATTATCACGCTGCAGGACCCCCAGAATGCTGCCAGCCGAAACCTCGATCAGTTCAAATATCTAAAGGATGGCCACGAAGCACAGCTCACCAAGGAACAGGAGGAAGAGAGGCTAGCAGGCAATATCAATACGAACGCACTGGGGAACATCGGCGACAAGGTTTTGCGAGCAAAAGCTGCCGTGGAAAAGGCTCGTAAGGCAAGAGAACAGGGCGGCGATGTCAACCGCAGCTCAACGGCGCTTGCAAAACCAGCTGCCGCCCCTGTAGTCCGACAAAATCTCATTCAGGACAAGAAGGTCGCACCAAACTCAGCTGCGTACACTACTGGAAAGGCGGCGGCTAGCTTCACCAGCACTGGCCTGACTCCAGAGACCAGTGGCGAGAGGGCCCTGCTCTCCGACGAAGAATACATGCTTAAGCCCAAGCGAGTAAAAGCAAAGGGCTATGCTAGAGTTGAAACAAACCTAGGGGACATCACCATTGAGCTGCAGACGGAAACAGCACCCAAAGCGGTCTGGAACTTCATCAAACTAGCACAAAAGGGGTATTATAAGGGCGTTGCTTTCCACCGAAACATTCCAAAGTTCATGATTCAGGGCGGCGATCCCTCTGGGACCGGCCGAGGCGGCGCGAGTATCTGGGGCAAATATTTTGATGACGAATTCGATGGCCCACTTACACACAACTCTCGTGGCACTGGTGAGTAGCTATTGTCTTGCCTTCGGTTGGTGGTACTCGTCAAAACTAACCATGTACAGTGTCCATGGCCAACAAGGGCAAGAACACAAACTCAAGCCAATTCTTCATCACGTATAAGGCCACCCCCCATTTGGATCGCAAGCACACCATCTTTGGCCGTGTCGTCTCAGGTCTGGACGTACTCTCCAAAATGGAAGATGTCCCTACCAATGGCTCTAACCGGCCGTTGCATAAGATTGTTATCAAGGACGTAGTCGTATTCGTCGATCCTTTCGAGGAGTTTCTGGCCTTGAGGAAGAACCAGGAAAAGCAAAATCGGCAGAGGGAAGAGATCCGTCAACGGGGCGGTACTGATGATGATGAAACAACATGGACTGGCAAGCGGATTCGCAGGGACGGCACAATTGAGTCTGTCAACGCCAAGGAGAACGTTGGCAAGTACCTGAAGGCTGCTACGGGTCAAAATACCGCAACGACAAACGAAGCGGATCTCGACGATGTTGATACGTGGGAGGAGCCCGCCCGCAAAAAGGTCAAGGGTGGTGGGTTTGGAAACTTCGATGGCTGGTAAATCGAGGGCCAATCCATCGCATTATGCACAAGGATCACATTCGAGAACTCGCAAAGTGTTAGTATGCCCTGTCATGATGTCGTGTCTCATTTCTAATGGATCATTCTAAGGAAGCAACACAATGCTCCTCAGTCCTTTCATGGGTATCCAACCTCGTAAACTCCAACGCTATATACACGATCGTGAATGCAGAAGCCACATACTTCAAAGTGGCGGAAGACAAAGCAGTACTGATCAGGTCTTCACCCAAACTCCAGCACTCGCAATCAACCACCCCTAAACAACTGGAGGCAAAGTACCGTCGGGAAGCTCTGGAAGGTCAGCGAACCTCGTGTCCAGAGTAACGGGAGCTTCCTTTGCTTGCAGCATTCCTGCAACAATTCGTGCCTGTTCAAGGCCTGTTTCGCGGTGGATGGCTAGCAACCTGTATCTGGCATACTGTTTCATTTCAGGGGAGCAAGAAGAAGAAATCCCTAATACGTAGAGCGGCCAAATAATAGTGTTGCTGGCGGAAGCTAGTGTCATGAACCGCTCTGCATTGCGATCCTGGTTATTCGAATTGCTTAAATTGGAAGTCAATGCTCCAGGTTCAGCTTGGGATTCTAGTCCCGGGCCTGCCCGAATATCGGGTGCTGCTGGTGGCGACATAACTCGGTACTGCTGTTCGATTGGTCTGGTAGTGTCTGCGTCCATATCTGGGCCCGAATATCCGTCTCGAAAACTGACAACACCAAAATGCTGAGGCACACTAGCTACGATAGCCTCCCCCAGCAGGTTTAGCAGCTTGATGGTTTTTGCCAATCGCATTCGATGATGGATTGGCAATGAAGCCAGATTTTGCGGTTCTCCCGTGCTACGACACAGCTGCTCGAGTACGGCCTCGAGAACAAGCATCCGTATTGCCCTTACTCCATTCCAGGTGGTTGCCTGTACTAGACCCGGGTACACATGGCACCAGCGACCAAAAACTCTGGTGTCCGCTCGTGTAAGTAGAATCCGCCGGTAGTTCCATGAGGGCGGCAATTCGGATAGGATCGTAGTAAATTCATCGTCTATGTGCGACAGCTTGTCTATTATGTCATCCATATTGTTGAGCTTTCCAGTTTTGATGTCGTCTCGGACCTGCAACGCCCTGTATATTGGATCTACCACACGCCATACCGGATTTTCAGCCACAAGTAAAGTCTGAAGCTCAGCGCCGAGGTCCACCATTACCTGCGGCATTGGCAGCTCGCTTTGTATACAGCTGATGAGAACCGATTGGGAAAGCATGATAAACATTTGTATACTGGCTCTATTTCGGAACCGGTTAGGGCCTCGCATGCTGGCAAGAATCGCAGCCCCGCTAACGTGTCCCTGCCACGCACGCATGGTTTGAGGGCTGTGGCCAGAAACGAACTCATAAGTACCAAGGATCAAAACAGCAAGCAGGGTCGTGTCCTTGATAGCATCAACAGGATCACGAAGAGCGGTACGGGCGAGCTTTAGAGCCATGCCATAGCTCTGATAGGCGCGAATCATAGTTTCTGTACAGTGGTTCAGTTGGGCGTCAATAGCCAAGCCCACCGCCGCCATACTGAGGGTGACCGCGTCAGTCTGGGCGTGAGCAGAATCTTGATCTTGGGGCTTCCAAACATCGTAAATGAAGGAATAATTCTGATAGCCATTATCCGCGGTAACATAGCGGGAGAAAAAGAAATCAATGCCTCGTTCTTGAAACGAAGCATCAAGTACATCGCCAGCCAATACACGATTGGAAGATGGTTCGTCGAGGAAGGGCTCGCCAGTGTCAATGTCGCCATCGTTGCTATCCGTGCTCGTTTGGGATGGCGAACTGCCAATCCTGGGAGTAAGTACGGCGAGAACTGGCCCATGGGGGCGCCTGCGACGAGCAGTCGACTTGGTGGAGGACTTGGTAGCGGCGGACTTCGGGGCAGAGACAGGGACAGGCCGAGGTGATGGAGATGGTGAAGCGGGATCAGGGCTCTGGTTTTTTCTGGTCGCATTAGAACGAGAGCGAGACTTTGAGGCCTTGCTGATAACGTGGGAACTCTCGTCTCGGAACATCAGGTCGGTTATGTTGCGGTAGCCTCGGCAGGTCTGGTGACGCTTCACGCATTGGCCGCACTCGGGTGCTTTTTGGTCACACTAGATATCGAGGCAAGAATATCAGTACGGGCCCGACTAGCTAGCTATATTGTGACCAAAAAGATGGAGAAAAAACTCACGCGTATCTTGCGCTCACGACAATTAGAGCAGCCCTTGGAGGGCTTACCACAATACACCATGGTGGTAATCAAAAGTAATAAGAATGCAAATCTTTCGTGACAAATTTTTGGATCGTGACATAAGGGTGCTAGCGCCAGTTCAAGTCACTTGTCGTTAATCAAGATGGAGACATTATAAACCCCATGGCGGTGACGTTGTTTCGTTTCAAGCCTCGGTGCGATCTTGGCCCCACTGCCTAGTCTACTCTGACGAGAGAGCCAAAACGACAAATGGTGAAAGATGTCGAGGAAGTCGAGTTGAGAGCTGAGAACAAGCGTCGCGGATATTGTAAGATCCTGTGGTTGAAATGGGCTGACGTGCCACTCGAGGTTATGACAAAACGAGTCGCAGTGGCAGCGACCAGAACCAAGCGGGTCGTTAATTATAGTCGTGATGCTGAGGCAGTACTGCTAGCGACACGGGAAGGGGAGGTCCTGCGTGCGGCCCTGCGAGCAAACGGCGAGTTGGTATGCGATCGAGGGGGGGGATGTTGAGGTGGGTAAGATGATCAAACTTGACTGAGCAGTGGTTGAGTCTGACGAGGAGAGCTTATACATTAAGAAAGAAAGGGGGCTAGCTTTGATTTCTAAGGGGGGGGGACGTTTTGGGGCTGAATTGAATGGATGGCAGTACGTCCGTATGGATCCGAGTGGACAGAAGGATACAGAGGACAGGATCGCATGGCAGGCGCGGTTGCAGGGCTGTGCTACTCTCTCCGTGAACCCTGGACGTCGCGTTGCGTTGGGCGGGCCGACATCCAGGCGTCATTGCATATCGGCTCTGACAAGCAGCAGAGCGAAGGCGAAAAAGGCTGAGGCTCAGCCCTGGAAAGCTGCAGTGGCTTGCTTCACTCCAGCTCGGTTCTAGTCAGCACGAGATTTTGGTAGCGTTAGGACTTGCAGTGGCATTTGGCGACAGCAGCACGGCAAAAGAGAAATGTGTTGCGGGGGAACGGCAGACCGTCCCGCGTTTGGTTGGCGGCACTGGGGTTCAGCACCTGGTACCATCACAAAGATACATGCGGCGCCATTCCGCCTCACCCAGGGTTTAGCGTAGCCGTTATCCAGGTCAAACAGTGAAAAGATGAGGCCAAAAATTAATAGCCAATTCATATTCCGAAATGCAATGTCCTGACTTACGAGGTCTCATGCTGCCACTGTTATATGCTTTCCAAATAAAAACTGCAGGAATGGTAATTGCAGCAAGGAACAACTGTGTTTCTCCCGCCCCCTGCTACCCGCGCACTGCTCACCCATGCAGTTCCGAGTCACATCCAACCCTGACTGAGGCTGTGCGGCATAGCGTAGCCAGGATGCCCGCTCTCGACACGGCACTGCAACTGAATGACATGTGCACGAAAAACCCCGCTGACCCAGAGACCCAGCCTCACAGCGCACCAAGAGGTTATATGAAATGGCTAGTTCAATACTTGTAGAGCTTAGCACTGGGCAGTGGGTCACAGCATAAGGCAGACTAACTCCCGCGACTTGTCATACTGAGCTCATCTCTGCTCCTCCAACCAGAATATTCAATATCCTTGGATGTGAGTCTCGCAAAAATCCCGACTGATCAGCTCCTCCAGTTGGCTGCACATCATCATAGGGAAAGGCATACCCACGACCTGCAACCGATATCTCGTGGCAGATTCTCGAATAATGGTTGATGGGTACGTTGGTGTAGTACGTCTCAACTCGTTCCCCCTCAGGTTGGTTATTATTGAGCAGCAGAGTTGATCGATTGAACGCAGCCGCGATGCGGGCCCCAACATTGAGCCTTGCCTCCTCCCTCTCATCTCGAGGATTTCTCACTGCAAAGGGGCCCGTATTGCACGAAAGAATATCGCGTGCGGTCGGCTTTTGGAATGAGAATGAAAACTTTCCAGCAAAATGGAGCTCGTCTCCTCTCACACGGCCCCTGAACGCACCCCATTCAGATTTTTGCGTACCGATAATGAGGTCAACGTTTTCATACTTGTTCCAAACCTCGTCGATATATCCAGAGTAATAACTCTTGAACAGGCCTGGGAACAAATCTTCCCCAGAGTTGGGGCTGAGAACACGGATGAGGTTGCCCGAGGAAGACCTGATGACTAGTCTTCCCCAAGGATCCCCCAGCTTTTCGAGCTCATTGGCAATCCTCGCAACGCCCCCAGCTGGTAATCCTGGTACATTCCCGGTCTGAAGAGTGTCGTTTTGAAGCTTCAGGCCAACCGGAATGCTCACAAAGTCGACAAACGATATATTGACAAAAAGCTCTGCTTGGTTGAAAGTGAGCTCACAAAAAGTCCACGCGCCGGCGTAGTTTTGGTCCGTTCTGTTCATCGCTGATGGCTCAACCAATGCTCCACCATTTGGGCTTGGATTCACAAAGAAGATAAGCGGCTTGTCCTTGCTGAACCAGATCCGGCCGCCTTCGAGCTGGGGAATCCTCACCATCCTCTCCGCGCCAGGACTGCCGATTAGAATAGCATAGTCAACTCCAATTGGCGAGAGTATTGTCCCAGGGCTTGGTAAATTGTATGATGTCTTCCCATCCGACTGCAAGACAAGCATCGGTCCTTGATTTAATGCTCTGCCTGTAACATGAGCGTACAGCGTAGGGCTTCCGGTCCTGTTGACCAAATTAACATCTAGAAATCCTCTCGTCATGGTGAGAAGAAAAGGGAAAATGAGACGGTTTAGGTTAATGCACGCTTATTCCGTAGAGGTCGGATGATCCATGGGAGCAAACTTGCATGCCACAATGTCAACCGCTCCCCCTTTTATAAGCCGAGCTGATGGGCCCAAGGCAGGGATGAGCCATCCCCACCAAGATCGCCCAGGGCCAACAATCGGGTGGCCAAAATCCAAAATCCTTGCTTGTTCTGGACCGTGCAAGTTGTCATGTGGCGTGCATCGCGACCTAGTTCTGTCTCATTTATTCAAATGCAACAATAGTCCCTTTCAGCCCCTGCGCCCGTCCCATTCCCTCCGGGCTGAGGTAGGAGAAGGTGCCTGGGTTTGTACTGGCTTCCCTCTATTCCCAACTGGAATTTACCACATGAACTCATTTAACTATGCTCTAATTCAGGTTTTATCGCACAATGTCCCCATCACTCATTGGGTGAAACAAAGCCAGCCGCTAAAGGCGCAAAGCGATGGGCAGTGATGGTGAAGCACTTTACTTGTCAGACAGCTACACCAGCTATGAGTGGCCTGCCTCTGCTCAAATCGGCATTGTCATTCCCACAAGGGTATCTATCCCCACCCAGAACATGATCATAGCTATTATAGTTGCCACAGGACGCGAAAGACCACTGCCGTTTGCACCATCAGTTCCTAGCCACGTGCGATCTTCTCCATTGCCGAAGAAGATTCCTCCTTTAGTCGCATTTTCAGCCGTCACATTTGGGATTTCACATAGTGCTGCCTTGGTCCCTGCCTCGTGGCAGCGGCGCCACAAGTTAAGTCGGTCTTGCTCGCCGGTTGTATTGAAGTATGCCTTCACATAGCTAACACTGAAAATCGCATCCTTCGCAGGGGGGCCACCCGACCACTCGGGATTGCCGTTGCTCCAATGCTGAAGGATTAATTGGCCTCCCATGAAAGGCATCTCATTGCCCTCCATGGCTGCAACCCTCTGACTGTCTGCATAGAAAACCACTCGACCTGGTAAGTAATCAAATCTGTATTCGTGAAAGCCACCGGTAGGATCAAACGAAAGGTTGATTCGCTTGAAGGTCCCAGTCTTGCCTGCATCGAAACCTGCCTCTCTGGACTTCTTCGATTGCACAACAAGGTTGACAGGATAAATACTCTCAAGTGGTTTGAACTCTCGAGATAAAAATTCAATGTCGATTTCTTGCGTATCATTGAAATACTGGCTCAAGATTCCATCATCAGTTTCAAAATCCGCAAGCCGATCACGACACTGTGGGCATACCCAAAAGAATGCGGCACATGTCCCCTCGATAGGTGTTAGTTTCATTCCAGCCCGATAGGATCCCCAGTGAAGGTCAGCTCTCGCCGTGTCAATCTCTGCTGCCGGAACTGTTCCATCCTCGATAACACTTCCAACTTGCAAACCAAGTGTAGCGTCAAGGTTTGGGTCTCCCGTCGTTTGTGAGGAGATCATGACATTCTGAGACATAAAGGACTTGCCATATCTACCACGTCCATTTTCGGCTGAAACATTGAACTGTTGCCGTTTCCAGTTGGAATTCTCCGAAATGTTGGCGGTTCGAGTAAAATCGGTTTCCAGGAGATCCGTAAAGACTACTTCGTCCCCAGAATCAATCACAACGTATCCGCATTCGCACTGACCGCAAACAAGCTGCACCCCAACTATTAGTAGCACAAAAAGAATCCACATTCTTGAATTGAAAATTAAAGGGTAGGTGTTGAAACAAGCTACCAAGAAGGAGAGTGGAGGGTGGCAGCAAGCCAATGTTATTGTAGCCTTGGGTTTGTGATAAAGAGAGGAAATGACAGCGGTTGCCCACATTCGAACTTAATAGAAGATGTCAAACATCCCTCTGCGCCCCTCACAAAAAAAAATGGCAGGCACGCATACAAATACAGTTGGCAAGAGTGAGTCAACGATTTATCAATGCAACGACCCAAGGGCAGGAACTAAACGATGCTAGCTAGGTATCTTTGGAGCACGTAGAACTTGCGACGTCATTGAATTGGTGACAGGAAGCATATAATTATTCAAGAAAACACTAATCATCTATACACGAGCGAATGGGCCAGCCTCCTCTCGACGGTTCGTGGTGTTGGATAACCGAGACCCTGGGGGCAACCAGTCATAGCCGTGCCACTTGCGTAATACATGGCCGCAAACGAGCAATCTGTATATCGAACAAGGTATCTGAAAGAAACAAGAGATAAAAGTAGAGATGAAGAAGAGAAGAGAGCAAACAAAGAAAAGAAATTGCGACAGAAAAAACAAAAGGAGAGAAAATCCGACCGCCAAACAAGGCATCGGTGGGAGAGAGCAACAAGTATTAAAAACAAATAGGTGCAGAAACAGAGAAAGCAGAAGGAAACACCGTCATGGACCAGCCAATCATGCTGCCAGTCGCAGTCATTAGCCAGCGCTCTCATCGTGCAAAGATCCAATTCCCTCTGCCCGGGGCGCAAGCCCATGCCAATACCCCGTGACCCATTCCCTGCCCCTCCGATTAATGCCGGTGACCCAAAACCATGCCAAAAACAAAATCAAGGGCAACGGAAGCCCACAATCAACCCATGAAAAAAAAATCAACGCTGAACTGCTAACAGCACGACCGCCCGCCCTGCCTCGGGCATCGCGAAGGAAATGACATGAGGAAAAAACCAAAGGAAACAAAAAACTATCAGACGAGTCCAACTCCCTCCCCAAGAAGCCTTTTCGCGCCAAAAGCCAAATCAGAGAGCAACGAAATAACCATCAAAGCAGAGAGGTATATGCTTAGGAGACAAGGAAATAGCCAGCCCAACCCAGGGGCGTACAAAGGAAAGGTCGTTTCAATCATCGCCGATTAATTTTAGTACACGCTATCCTCGTCTGCCCCCTGCGAGGTCATTGAGGGGGTAGAGACATTGGAGGAAGCTTCAGGGTCGTCGACATAGCCAACGAGAGCCTGAGAATGAAGCTTGAAGGCTTCGCCCATTAGCCGGGTAATTCTATAACAGTTAGCTTCCTAAACAATAGCGATGTGCTGATTACGGCATGACTTACCCCCAAACTACTACTTCATCGAGCATCGAGCCCCAGAGGCGAGCAACAACAGAGCTCAGTTGCGACATGTAGTTCTCATCGAGATCCTTGGCGAACAGTTGACGGACCTTGTTGTACATAGCCAGCTCCTCCTGGGTCGCGGGTTCCTCGTCATGTTCCAGACGATACAGCCACAATGACAGAATGATCATCAGATCCATCCCGCAAAGTGGGTGCTCCACGCTCCAGTTGGTAGGAGATGTACGGGCGACCCACCGAATGCCCTGCTGAACAGCAGTCTCAATACAGTTGTAACACTCTTGAATAACCTTGATCATCTCGCTCGAGCGCTTCACGCGATCACGAGCATTTGACATGGCTGCAGCAACCTCGTATGGGTCATGGTATCGCATTGCTTCTTGCACCGCCTTGAGGTCAACCTCAAGACGGGCACGAGCATTCCGATACATGGCCTTCGCATTGAAGAGAAGCGGGTGTCCTTTGTGGGGGGCACTAAGAGGAACTGCACCGGCTTCCGGCTCACACTGTTCGAGAGATTTCTCCCACGTTTCCAAGGCAAGTCGGAGCTTGTATTCGGTCACAACATCCTGCAGAGCCTCGGGGCTGCGCTTGTGATACCAAACCTCAAGGAAAAGCGCATTGATCATGACACGCGCAGCAAAAGCGCTGTACCTGAGAGTCTCGCCTTGGAAGAGATTATCATGAGCCTCCATGAAGGTCACAACAGCAAAAGTCTTAAGCTGTTCCTGCCAGGTAACTTCATCAGCCACCTGCAGGTTCCAGAGCGCCTCGGTAGAAGGCAGCTGAAGGTCTTCAAACTCGTTGAAGCTGATAGCCGGAGTGTGGTTATAGGTGAGGGTCAGCAGACCAAAGAAGATGTAGACCGCGTAGTAGGTACGTCGGCAACCCTCATCCTCAACCCACTCGGAACGGGTAGGCTTGGCTGCGCCACGCGCCTCCTGACGAAGCTTAAGCTCGTACCTGTTGCCTGCGACCATGTTGGCGAGAAGACTCTTGATCGAGCACGCCCACTCGAGACCCTTAGGATCGCCGCTCCAGCTGGCAAAGATCATGTTGAGGAGAGAGCTCTGCATGGTCCACAGGGGACATTTGCGAGAACTAAAGTTCTCCTTGTTCTGAAGGAACTGATTGACAAGAACTTTGGAGCCAATATGGAGCATGTAGGCCTGATCTTGGTCAAAGGCATAGAGAGCGCCGATGCTAAGAACGGCTAGCAGAAGAGGAGGTGAAACCTGCGTCGGGTTGAATGAGGCCGGGTGAAGAAACGGCAGGTGATGGTGGAAAAGACCAAAATAGGTTGACAGATATCGGTTGAGTGAGCCAAGACCAGGAAGGCGAAAGCCTTCAGGAATGGCGTGCTCGCTGTCGTTGTTGCGAATGTGGTCGAGGATGGCATTTCGTTCGTCATCACTAGAAACCTGAGGGGCCTTGAAACCAGCTTGAGAAGACTCAGCAGTCCAGGGGCTTGAAATGGGCGTCCCAGCGGCAGAGTTGGGCAATGAGTTGATCATTGACTGCAAAGCGGGCACAAGACCATTGCAGTTCTGGCCACCGATAGGAGGAAGTTGGTTGGAATGGGGCTGCATTGTGCTTCCACTCGTAAACGACGGCTGGGACTCGAAGGATCCCGAAGCGCTGGAGGTGATGGAATGCGCCTTTGGCTCCGTGACCGACTGGGGCATGAAGCCTTCCCACTGTACCTGGGGGAGTGCGATAGCACCGGATGGATACGTGACAGTGGATTCCATCATCGAAGAGCTGTGTGGAGAATAGGCTATGGAGGGACTATCCTCGTAAGAACTCTCTTCGCCACGCATGGCAGCGGTCGCCTTGTGGTGAAGGTCCGCCACGAGCATGGCAGCGGCCTCGACATCGAAGATCCCATCACTGCCCGCTTCCATCTGCTCCAAAGTCGACGTGTCTAGGGCGATGGAAGATTTGGAAGGGCCGTTGATGGCGCGGGTCTTGGGGCCGGCCCTGCGCTTACCATCACTGTGAAGAGGAATGCCGCCATCTTTGGCGTGGACGGTACGGTCATGTCGGAGGAGAAGGTCGCGGCGCACAAAGGTACTTCTACACTTCATGCATTTGAAGGGGCGTTCCTTAGTGTCTATGACGAGTCAGCATATGCCAAGGTCAAGTTGATGCAGAGGTCCATGCAGCGATGATTGCATGACTGTAGCAAGCTATGGTGAGAGCGGACGGTGTTACATACGTGATCGTTCATGTCGGCTTCGGTGTTCGCTCCTGCTAAAAGCCCGGTTACAAAACTGGCACTTGTACTTGCGCTCGGGTGCCAACGAGGTTTTTCGTGAGGAGGATGTCGAGGCCGCGGGGGGCGGGAGGACTGCGACGCTTGCGCCAGGCATCTTGATGACTTCAGTGGTCGCGTTTCCGTTGGGCGGGATGGCGACAGATGGTGACGGTAAGGTGACGCTGGGAAACGGGCAATTAAGATAGGCCCGAGGGCACGATGGTTGAATATCGTGTAACTCGCAGTGTTTTTCTTTCTTTTTCTCTCGCTCTCGCTCTCGACTCCTAGCTCCTCGCTCGCGCGCTCCCGTGGGGTTTAAAGGGTGTCTGCGGTGGGCTCGATCGTAGTTATGGTCATTGGAGATTGGTGTATTCTGGTCATGGAAAGTTGGCTGGAAGGTGGTGATGGGAACAGAGGCTCTTGAAGGCCTCGAGGACACGGCGCACTGGTAGGTGGACGTGCGATTGGGCGGGTGGTGAGGGGCTGGATGGTCGCGAGAAGATGGTTGATGATGGAAAGTGGGCGGGAGGGAGGGAATAAAAGCGACGAGGGAAGAGCAGAGGGGCGGGAGGGGAGGGAAATCCGGAGGGGGGGACTGACCCGGGACTTTGGGGGGGCACCTATTTTTTTTGGGTGGGGAGGGGCGAGGAGGGGAAATCGCAGAGAAAGAGGAGGGAACGAGGGAGGGAAGGAGCGAGGGAGAGGCAAAGTGGGAAGAGGGAGGGGTGGCTGAGGGTTGCTGGGGCTGGTACCCAGGGGCGCAACTACTGGGCTTGGTGCTCAGTCGTGGTCTCAAAAAGTGGCCCTCTCTGGGCACTCGTGCCAGCGCAGCAAACGCAAGCTCCTCAGCGCACTGGGCACTGGGACTGGCGCCGGCGCCGGGACGGCGGAGGACAGGGAAGGAATAGGAGGGCGCTGGACAGGGCTGGCTGCACTGCGCACAGCACATCACAAAATAGCATAGCACAGCGCAACACTATGCATCCGCACGGGAGCGGAACGCAAACACGGGCGAGCCTGGCTGCTGACACAGCAGCGGGGCTCCCTCAATCGTTGGAGGGGCAGTCTCCTGGGGGGGTCGCCAGTACCGGACCCCTCTAACAACAACAACCCCGAGGCCCTAAGCTGTTTACGGCGGTAGCGACCCTGCTCCCGGGCTATCGAGGACGAGGCGGACGAGGTGGACTGGAGGGCCGCAGGTGAAAATTCTGTCAGGAGAACCTAGACAACGCCCCTCATTAAAAACAGCGTTGACTGTTGGCCGAGACACGACGCCAGGCCAAGTACCCTTCATTGCTTACCTGGGCGGTCAGGTACTTACCATGCCAGGTTCCCGCAACCCCAGTCCATCATTTTATCGTTTCTTTTGCGTTGCGCACTCCCGGGTGGGCTTGGCTCCCGGCAGGTCATGCGCAATGGGGGCCTTTTTTGCTTGTTCGTGCAGGGTCTAAAGTACAGCAATGGGCCGCCCCATCGGCATGACCATCGGTCAAGACAGCATAACATAGAGTCGGTGACATTCAAAAGTCGGAGTCAATGTCGGTGTCGAGCGCGGTGAGCACCAAGAATGACTGGTAACAACGTCGCGCTCCACCAGGAACCCATCAGGCTGTCAATACGGCTGGGAATCCAAAGGCTGTGGCCCACTAGAACCCACAGCCCGCGGGTTACGGAACGAGAGGCCCAGCACTAGCCATAAACTCTCTTACGAGTCTATGAATACCGTTGTGATACGTCCGCTAACGGGGAGCACTTTCTGTGCATGAGCCGGGAGCAGAGCAAGCGAACATTATGAAGCGAGCAGGGATTACCAGGAGAGTTGGGAACGAAGCACGAGTGACCCTTGCTACCGCCTCGGAAGCGAAGAGGCAGAGGTATCGATTCGCCAGCAGGTTCGAGCCCCAGCCTCAGCAATCCATGGGAGCTCATCTCCAAGGTCTGGGAAACAAGATGAAATCATCATCCTGGGTTGGTCGGCGGGGAAGCTTCAATAAGCTCCGGTGGGAACCGAAAGCTGGGAGCTTCCCCTCTACCAGAGCAGATTTGGCGTAGCGTCATCATTTTTTGCCGCCTGTCAAGAGATCCCGCACCCAGAACACCGGCTCACAGCGATGGTCTCCGCGCCTTGCATCCCGCGTCCCACCCGCAGCAAATCTCCCAAACCAAAGGAGCGCCTTGGTGTCCATCTAGAGCTGAAGCCCGTATTACCCTGCGCCGCCCCGGCCCCACCAAAGGCGACCCACGCACTGTATGCAATTATGGATAGCTGCTCCTTCGTTTCACAGTGCCAAAGCTGCGCCAGCACCGTCTAGTGCTTGGACCATGCCGCGACTTCTGGGACAAAGTAATCTCTCTTGGAGTAGGGTGTTTAATTTCGTCGAATTCCCTTTTTTATCCTTTTTTGTGTACCAAGGGGACGTGCAACATCTTCTCATCTACCGTCGCCGCCAGAGTTTGAACCCTTAAGCAAAACAAGAGTCCGTGGCATCCATGACTCCATTCTGGAACACCATCTCATGTCCAACCTAATGAGAGTCACATCCCAAAATTGAAGGACTGTTCATTTCCTCCACGATTGTAAGAACAAGAGGTCGGCCGGTGTTGGATAATAAGTTTCCGTAGCACTGCACAGTGCGGACATTCCGAAATCGTCTTGCATGTGCAGGAGGAGTAATGCGGATAGAGAGAGCATGTGTTCGTCTAGGTACTTGATGCATGACGGTTCTCAGCAAGGTACATGCAAAATGAGGAAGCTGGTAGGTACGGAATGGGCGATAAGCACGAGACCCAGGGCAGGCCTGGCGCTCCACAACGAACAAATTCAGTCCGTGACCCCTGCGAACATGAAGACCACGCGAATGAAATCGCCAATCCGAGTCGTCATCAATTTGAACTCGTACTTGGATGGTTTAGTGCACTCAAATTTGATCCAAAGATCGACAGGAGATCCCGGTTACAGAACATTCCAAGAAACAGACCTATCACCTCGGTGGCTCGTCGGTGCCAATGATAAAAAAAAATAAGAAAACATACACGAGATGAGCAAGGCAATGAAAACCCGCGTAGATGGATTGCTGGGCCTTTCGCATGCCCGCTCTTCGGAATAATAATAATCAAATGAGAAGAGCTGAAAGAAAAAGAAAAGAAAAGAAGAGAAAAGAGAAAAGGAAGTGCTTAGGGGTGTCTTTTTTTCTCGTTATTTAAGAGCACAGCAATTGTTTGAAACGCTCATGGCCATCATCAAGAAGCTTTCTAGAAACGAGCCGGAGTGATAATTTGGGATACATACTACTCCATTGAAATGGTTCTTCTCGTTGAAGGGGAATTCGTAACCATTGACTCGATGCTAGACCCCTCCATCCTGTCCGGGCCCCTCGGATCTGCAACCCATTTGTCCTTTGTCCGTAGGTACCCCGCAGCGGTCAGCCGGCACTGGCACCCGAATGGGTCCATCAACTAAAGTGACCAAGAAAGGAATGGAGAGGGTCTTGGGAAGGGTAGTAATGCAGGCCGAGGGCCGAGGGCTAAACATGTTGAGCTGCAGGAAGCCCGCACGATTGAGATCTTGGATTCGAGTGTTGGGTTGGAGGACATGAACAAAGTTCAGGCAACCTTGTCCAGTGAATTTGAACCCATAAGTAGGGCAAGGATATCTCAAACCCCTAGAGTAGACAACACGCCCAGAATAATCGGTGTGTACTCTGTGTCTGGTAGCGTGCAACTAGACTCGCTCACTGTCTTAGCAGATCCACGCCGGACGGGCTAGTCCATCGCAATGGTATGGCGTGCGGGTCCGCGGCACAGTCCCGGAGGAAGGAGCAATATTTTAGGACAGGCTCCACGTGGTGTCAAGACGATGGGTGGTGGAGTGCATGAATTCGTGCGTGTCGCTGTGAAGCACTCAATCCTCCTCTGCTCCTGTTGTCGCATCGATGCCTCGCAGCCTGTTGACTCTCTCGCTCCCGTGTGCGTCAACAATCGTGCTGCCGCCCTTTCAACAAGCGAGGTGGGGCCAAATCAGAGGCTCGATGGGCACCACTTGTCTCTATTGCTGGTATGCTCTCCTCAGCTCTCAAAACCAATGCATCCGTACCCCCTCAAAATACAGCTCCGGACCAAATGGTGCTTTGTGGACAGGCAAAGTAGGCCACGAAGCCAAGCATCAAAGTGGGCAGGTGTCTCGTGGGCTGTGGCAGCTGATGAGGTTTGGGAGGGGAACAACGGACACTGGGCAGGTAGGTAGTGGATGGCTGCGGTACGTAGTGGGCAAAGGTGCTGGCAGCAGCTGTGCTCGTACTTAGCTGGGCCGAGCACAACGCGTTGTCAGTAGCTAGGTACCTATCAATGGAAAGAGGGGCAGCAACGAGCCGACCACTGCGTCGTGGCATCTCCCGGGGCTAGGCACCTGGGGCAGCAGCACTTGCTGCATGGGACGAGGGAAGAGGGGAAGTGGTGCGGAGACGCGCACTGAGCCATGTCCCACCTCCCACCTGAGGCAGACACGAAGCCAACAAGACCACAAGACAACCCCGAGCCCGAATGGCCCGTTGCGGCAGCCAGAACACTAACTGATCTCTATCAGGATGCTGCTCGTTCGCGGCGGTGTGGCGCCGTGGCACCGCCGACAAGTGACAGCCAGTGTGATAGCCAAGTGATAGCACATAGGCCCGCCAGGAGAGCGCTCGGCCAGGATACCCCTTCTTTGAAATTACGTGCCTCTCCTTGGAACATGATCCTGCCACTGAAGCATGTTGCGCCCGTCACATTTCCTGGCCCGGGCTTCCGGTCCAAGCAGGCTGTTGCTCCTGACACCTACTGACTGATCCGCAAGTGCGCCGGAGAAACAACATAAAAAATCAGGAGATGAGGGGCTTTTGTCATCCGGGTGGGTTGGTGGATGAAATATGAGGGGAGGTTAAGTCATGGATTGATCAACGCGAGCAAATTGATGCATTACAAAGTTGGTGAAAACTTACCGTTGGGGAGACACACGCAAGCACTTTGGTAGCTGCGAGTTACGCTGGCGTCAAACGCACCTCCAGAAACCAACATTGCACCACAGCCACGTCGTCCACCAGTGGTTTCTATGCTTTCTACGGCGATGCTTTTTGCAGTGGCTTTTTTTTTTTTTTTTAAACCTTCCTTTTTCCTCTTTGCTTCCTTGGAGGGGGGGAAGATGAGGGGGTTTGGAGGGGCTTCTTGGAGGGGCAAGGGAGAGCGAGCTCTGTCCATGTCCATGGGCAGCCACGCTACAGCAAGGTTCTCTAGAGTGCCACGCTCGGCTATTTTCCCTGACTGTCCATGCTAGCCAGTACGAGAGGCAAGGTAGCCTGTGCGTCCAGGGCTCCAAGCAGGACCTTGCAAGCTTTGCTATAAGGAGGAGTCCGTCCGATTATGTACTGTAAAGCAACCTTTCAGCATGTACAGTGGGCTGGAAATGGAAAATAACCCACGTTGCTAGCCGAGTGGCGTCCTGTTGCTAAGCTAGGACAGCCCAGCCTCCAAAGCAAGCCAGTAACACCTGAGCTCAGTACTGTAAGCGATTATCGGGTTGTTCGCCTTTGGCTGGCCCAAACAATCAGGTCTGTCTGCAAGAGATGAAAATGATTTGTAGATGGCTATCTCCCAGTAGAGCTATCACACCCTACGAATTGGTCAGAGGAGCCTCTCCCTTTTCCTGTCTTGCGGTCGGTCCGGGCGTCAGGGTCAAGCGTTGGCGTCAGTGCGGATGCGAATGCGGATGAGTGGTGGGCTGGCGCGAGTCAACGACCCCTCCTCAGCCCTGATGAGAGCCAAAGAATGGGACCTTGTCACAGACAGAATCTCCCTTGGACCTACTTCATCTTGCTTCAACAATCAACTACTGCTGCCACACCGGCGACATTTTCTCTTGTCGGACTAATTGGTTCAATCCGCATCAATCTCGCAGCGTTTGTTGGCACCGAGGAACAGGTCCCTGCCCTTTCCCTAACATCGACCCTCTCGCCAAAACGGTAGCATTCGCTCCCTGTCCCTCCCAAGCCAACCAAGGCCAGTCACCACCCATCCACTGCTCCAGGGTACCTGTTTGGGTTGCTTTGGAGTGGTCCTGAGTCTTGGGGTGCCATTCGACCTCGGCCTTGTCACTCCATTTTGGCCTGGCCCGACTGGCATACAGCGACCTCTCAGCCAACCCCCCCCCCCCCCGGGCGCCGCACTCTGCGTGCCTACATGCTTAGCAGCCCCTCGCCCGCCAAACTCACATCCGCTTGCGCCCACTCACATCGTGGCTGGTTGTCGCATCCGCTGTTGGCCCCTCCCCTGGAATCTGGAACCTCTCTCTGCATTTTGTTATCGCTACTGCGAGCGAGCCTGTGTCCAGTCTCTCTCACTTTGTCTGTGCGAGCCTCTAACCCTTTAGCCCCTCGTTGCCTTCGTGAACCCTTCATCCTGGTGGCATGCCGTTGCGTGTTCATCATTAATCCAGCGATAATTGTCAGAGAAGTCGATCCAGGACATACTTGTTTTGGCATTTGGCTTCTGCACTCACGGCTCCCGCATTCGACCATGTCCTGAGTCGAGCGCGGTCGCCGCAATATGCTTAGGATACAGACCGCCGTCGTGCCGCCAAGTATCCACTCTTCGCGCACCACCTACGACCCCTCCGCCGACTCCCCGTCCGCGCGCATCACGCCTGCCTCACTTCAAGCCTCCGATACCCATTCTTCTTCATCCAGGGTCGATCCCTCCTCTTGGGGCCTCATGAACGGCATCGTAGGTACCGCCCCTCCGGGCGCCATGTATGTCCGCGCCCTCTACGACTACGAGGCCGACGACCGCACCAGTCTCAGCTTCCACGAAGGCGATGTAATCCAGGTCATCACTCAGCTGGAAAGCGGCTGGTGGGATGGTGTTATCAACGGTGTCCGTGGCTGGTTTCCCAGCAACTACTGTCAAATTATCACAAGCCCCGATGATTTGCCTGATTCGATCCAGAATGGACATGCCGAGCAGGTTGACGAAGAGCCTGAGGAGCCTGAGATCTACGAGGATAGTTATGACCAGGACGATGACTCCGATGGCGATGGGCCATCCGCTTTGCCCCTCGAGGGCACTGATGGTAGCGACAAGTCTCGAGCCGACTTTTGGATCCCCCAGGCCACTCCCGACGGCCGGTTATTCTACTACAACATGATGACCGGTGACCGCAGCATGGAGTTGCCTCTCGAGTCTCCCGTCTCTACCACCGAGACCGGTCCTAGGGATCGGATGAATGTTAGCATACCCGACAAGACAAGACCACCCCCGGAAATGATGGCTCGTGGCCTAACACAGGATGAGGACGACGAGTCCCTGACCTCTGCTTCTGAAGCCGAGGGAGATTCGTCCAGGCTGGTCCGCCGCACAAAGGTATTGCCTGCTACTCTACTCATTTTCCCTCAGGCGTCACGTAGTCGCTAATCACGTCTATTGTAGCTCCGAAACCGTACGTCTTTCAGCGGTGCTCTGTCCCCGTCAACTTCAATGGATTCTATGAACGGTACTGCGATTGGTCGTTCAAGAAATGACGCCTCGCCCAATGGCAATTTGGCTGCTGGGCAAGTGCCAAATATAGCATCGGCTACCTCGTTCACAAGCACAACTTACAACCTCCCTACAACAGCAACTGTCCCGCGTAGCTTTTTTGACGATGGATCCACCCCATCGCTCAGCTGGAGCTTGCTTGTCTCCAATATGAAAAGAGCTATCGATCGATATCGTGAGGCGATAACGAATAATAACCGCTCGGAATATGTTGCGAGAGCCGAGGATATTTCGGACCATCTCAGACTACTACTTGCTGCCGGTTCAGGCACTACCGACAATCATTCTGGCCAACCATCCATCATTTCAACCAACAAAGCTCTTTATCCCCATTTCCGAGACATGATGTCAAAGTTTTCGAAGCTGGTCATTTCATCTCATATTGCAGCAGCAGATTGGCCCAATGCCGAATCCATACAGAAATGCCTGCAGGAGGCAGATGGGGTTCTTCTAGGAGTGTTTAGTTACGTTGAAGTCGCCAGGCAACAACGTGGTGAAGAGATTCCTCGTCTCTTCCCTGGGTTTGTCATTGGCAGCACTACTGGTGGAAGTTGGCAGAACAATGGTTTAGGTCCGAGTGACCCAATCACTGCCAACTTTCTCGAAGATGAAGAAGGCGTGATAGAACCTACGGCGATCCTCGACAACAGATTACTGGAAAGACTCGACGAACAGAAACGGATTCTAGTGTCAAGCATCCGGGAGCTTGACAAGAGCTTGGTCACACCAGACAAGATTGTCACGCCGTATCGGCATGAAGTGATTGGAAACAACGTTTGTTTTGCTGGTGGGAAAGTGCTCGAAATATTCAAACCTTGGATTGCAATGATCGAGTCCATCGATTTGTCATCATTAGGCAATAGCTTCCAGACACCCCAGCTTGCCGACTTTGGCACGAACAAACAAAGTCTGTATGATAATATTTCCGACTTAATCCTAGGCTGTCAAGCTGTTGCTGGGCCTTTAGCTGATGAATGGGCTGAGATCCGAGGTGAGGCATTGGAAAACCGTCTTGATTATGTGCGACAATGTGCCCGAGCCTTGGAGACCAATTCTTCTCATATTGGCTTCTCCTTGCAACTTCTGTCAGAGCAAGTTCAAATTAACCTGCAGCAACATCAAGCAGAGCAACTGCCGCACGAAGAACAGGTCCCCAGGTCGCAGCTGCAGAGAGGAGAAACGATGCCATACGACCGACCGCACCAACGCTCCGAGTCAAGGACAACGCCGGCTTCAACACGTCCCCCGTTAATTACGGCACAATCTTTCAGCGAAGGGGATCCTCCACCAGGCAATTTCCGAAAGGGCGATTACTCCAAGGTCAAGAAGATTTTTGGTGAAGATCCCTCACCACAAGCTGGCCTGCCACCCGCGGAAGATATCCCTGAGTTCTTGCGCCTGGACTTCGAGCAGGAAGTGTCTTGGGACAGCAAAACGACCACACCCACTGTTAAGGGCGGATCACTCCTTGGTCTAGTAGAGCAACTCACTCGCCACGACAAGTTGGACTCAAGCTTCAACAACACCTTCCTTCTGACGTACCGCTCCTTCACAACTGCCCGAGAGCTTTTTGAGATGCTCGTAAAGCGATTTGGTATCCAGCCCCCGGAAGGTCTTTCTCCCACCGATTTTGATATGTGGAGGGATCGTAAACAGAAGCTCATCAGGTTCCGAGTTGTAAACATCTTGAAGAGTTGGTTTGATAATTTCTGGATGGAGGAGTATAATGAAGAATCAAAACAGCTCATTCGTGATGTGTACACTTTCGCCAGAGACACAGTCAAATCGACCGAGACACCGGGATCTGCGCCTCTCATGGCTGTTCTAGATCAGAGGCTAAGCGGCAAAGAGGCCGGCGCTCGAAGAATGATCCAAACTGTCAACCAAAACACGCCAACGCCAATCATGCCCAAGAACATGAAGAAGCTCAAGTTTTTGGACATTGATGTCACTGAGTTTGCTCGCCAGCTTACCATAATCGAGTCTCGTCTATATGGAAAGATCAAGGCTACAGAATGCCTCAATAAAACATGGCAGAAGAAGATCAATGAGGGAGAGCCAGACCTCGCACCCAATGTGAAGGCCCTCATCCTTCACTCAAATCAAATGACCAACTGGGTTGCCGAAATGATCCTAGCTCAAATGGATGTGAAGAAGCGTGTCGTTGTCATCAAGCACTTTGTATCTGTTGCTGACGTAAGTTCATTTGGATGGTTATGTCAATGCGATCGCTAATGTGTATGCAGAGGTGCCGTGCCCTGAATAACTTCTCGACACTAACCTCCATCATTTCTGCACTGGGCACTGCGCCTATAGCACGTTTGAAGCGAACTTGGGACCAGGTTCCCCAACGGACGCAAACTGTACTGGAATCGATGCGAAGGGTTATGGCAAGTACCAAAAACTTTGGCGAGTATCGAGAAGCTCTTCATGCTGCAAACCCACCTTGTATTCCTTTCTTTGGTATGAATACACAAATAGCCACCGCAGCACATATTCTACTGTTCTAACTCGAAATCAGGTGTCTATCTTACCGACCTTACATTCATTGAGGACGGAATACCTTCTATTATTAAGAAAACCAACCTGATAAATTTTGCCAAACGTGCCAAGACGGCCGAGGTGATCCGTGATATTCAGCAATACCAAAATGTGGGATATTCGCTTCAACCGGTTCCCGAGCTGCAGGATTACATCTTGAGCAATATGCAGGCCGCAGGAGATGTGCACGAGATGTACGACAAGAGTCTTCAAGTTGAACCTCGCGAACGAGAGGACGAGAAGATTGTGAGGTACGTCTATGGGCGGATTTCCCCTTCCAAAACTGTGGTCACCTGGTCCTCGACTTGAGAACTTGACCTTTTTCAATCGTGATGATGAGATGCGAGATATGCTGCTGACTTATGGTACTTAATCCACAGGGTCTTGGCCGAATCAGGTTTTCTCTAGATAACCACACTCTTGCCCAGAATTGCGCATCCACATGTGTTTATGCGACAGGTATTTAGCTAGCGATGAGATTTTATGTGGCGGCCGTTTTTTCTTGTAAAGAAGACTCCTCACACTCGGTACACCACCATCGTACGGCACTACCGCGGCGACTTATATGACGGACATATTATTACAATAAACGACACGATATACTACTATGTACCAATGCAATAAGGGAAGGCGGTGGAAAGAATAGTGTGATCAAGAGAATAGGATTTGTGGAGAGATGTCACAACCCAAAAATAGGACGGTGTCAGAACCGAATTGGATCAACATAACCTCAAAATCCAGGGGTTACTTTTACAATCGCGATCAAATGGAGTCGAGCCCTTTTGCCTTGAGCAATTTTGTTTACTTCTCGCTGAGGGGTTGGTTAGCAAAACAGAGATGCGTGGCCATATACTGGCCGGATGAGGCCTGACGAGACTGGCGACAATCGGTCGGATATACCTGAAAGACCATAGGGAGAATTCAGTCATGCCCTACCATGTATCAGACACCGAATCTCTGGGAGAAATGATGGATGAGATGTAACTACGATGGAAACATGGCGTTTTGGAGCCGGCTTCGATTATTAATCATTTGGCACTCATAGCTTATTTGACTCAATGATTCATGTGCTTCTGGGTTACAAGGCATAGCCCAAAAGAATCATATCCTTGCAATTGTAACGGTGCATTATGTATAAAACTGGCTTTGGCAAGAGCGTACCGGAGGTTTCAAGCAAAAGAGCAGCTATGCTAGGGAAATCAGAAGAGCTTTCATTTGAATAGTGTTACAAGGCCACATAAGTGTGCACCGCTAATTTAAAGCCAAGGTTCACGCGTGGCGAGTCATGATAGAACCCAAGACTCCATTGATCCTTATCTTAGTGCTTATGAAGCTTGGCCTTGATGCGGTGTCCAAGGCTTAGCTTATCCTTGCCCCCATCACCATGGGGGTTGTCCTCATCACGATGAAGTCCCTTCTCTTCCATAAGGCCTATTGACAAACAAGTCGGAACCCAGTCAGCTGCGCAAATCCTATGATAAATCCTTGAGAGTATCCATCAGGAGGGGAAGGGGACTCACGATCAGCCTCACGCCCCGCACCAGGCTTTGTGGCATCAAAGTCACCGCCGTCTGCAGCCAAACCTGTGGAGCGGACATACTCCTGGCCTGTGCCCTTTGAAGAGTCGTCATCTTTCTCGGTTGAGTTGGATCCCATAGGCTGAGGCTCTGGGATCTTCTTTTGATCGGTGCCAGCAGTTGAAGGCTGTTCCTGTGGTCGCGAATCAAAATTCTCAGAATGGTCAAGGTTTTGATCCATTGAAGCTTCACCCAGCTCATTCTGTGTGCTAGAATAGCCAGTGGTGGTCGTGTTGACGCCGCTCATCTCGGCATTCCTGCCAGATAGTTTATCCGTGCTGCTTGCTTCGGGCAAAATGTTCTCTGTGGTAGGCTGGCTGGCAGGCGCATTTTCAAAACGGCCTTCGGAAGACTGTTCAAATTGCTCTTGTCGAGCTGGCTCTGGTGGCGTATTAGTTGATCATTGTTACGTCAGTCCCAATGTGCGGGTGAATATTCACCTAAGTTACCAGCATCATAGGGCTCGCCTTTGGCGACGTCACCTGTAACACCGGATACTGGTTCCTTGTGAGCATTCTGTTCTCCCCAGACGGCCTTGGCGGCAGCGGAAGCAGCATTGTTAAAGGTCTCCATGATGAAAATGTATGGAGCCCCGATACACAGATTTTGTCGAGGTAGTAGAAGTCAGTGTTGCAAAGCTAAGTAGGCTACGAGATATGCCGGGGGCTATTGAGAATAAATCGGAACTGAAATGATCTGAGCCTTGCGTCTCCAGAGTGAGGAATCTGGGAGCTTGCCAGGTTTAAATGCATCACGACGATCATTGTGTTGGTTGAGAGCTCTGACGTCGTCGTATTGGGGTAGTCTACGGGATGGATACTCGCATGCCGGTTTAGGTATTCGAGATTGGACAAGTCTGGCTAGCTTCATCTCTACCTAGTTAGGATCAATGGGAATCTCGCATCTGTGTAGCCACCTCCCTCCGCCATTGGCATGATTTTGAAAGCCTATGACGCTTGTCTTGTCAATCGATGCTCAAGAACTGGTCTCTGCCATGGCTTAGGCGAGATGACACCCGACTCTCTGTTTTGTCTTAGCCAGGACAGCTCAGTGACAATTTCAGGTATGACGTCCTGCTTATCCTGCTTTATCCTGTTTTATCGAATGACATTGTTCAGGGCGTGTGGAAAGTTGAGGGAACCAATTGTAACGGAAACAGACGACGTCATTGACCAGTGTTGATGTGGTGTTAGCGACCGCCCCCATATTACCCTAAAGTGTATGACCCGGTCTCACTAAACGCCACGGCGCAAGAAAAACAGGGCAATCCTTTGACAAAACGCGAGGCCTTACCAACACCCCTATACTTTGCTAACTCACACACGTCATCAGTTTGTCTAATCGTATTGCATTCCTTGCTCTCTTCAATCGGCCGGCTAGTGGACTACTTGATGATGGAGGCACGATATCAAGAGTATCGTCAATTGTTGCCATTGTCAATGCAATACATGGAAATTCAGGTAAATAATATTTTGAATCACTCAGTGTGTGCAGTTCTTAGGGGGTTTCATAGTTCCTATGCACGTTTTGAGTCCAAAGAACTACCACATTCTCATTGCTGAGTCTTAGCGTGAACACACCCTAGTGGGATAACGGTACTAGTCGATTTTTCGTAGTATGGTAATAACAAATATGTATAGAATGCAGTAGCCCGCTCACGACGATTTACTCACGCCGCCAAACGAGACATGTTCACTGGAATACATTTATGTGCGATGGTGAGGCAAACTTCAAATTGACCTCGTGTGGTTACCACATCGGTCAGCCGAGCTAACCAGTGGGCACCAAGAAGACCCCAAAAAAAAGGTCGGATGTGCCGGGCGTGCAATTTTAAGCTTATGCCTACAAAAAAGAGAAAGGAAAAGAAAAATACTCACTTTAGCCAAGACATGCCTCCGATACTTATCTCATCTTCATTTGCTCTTGCTTCCAATGTTGAATTGCATGAGTTGCGGCTTTCGCGACGGATTTCGCTGGTGCACGTCCAATGTGGATAAATGTGATGACCAAGTGGCACCTACCAGGGTGCTGGAATGATTGAATCTGGGGGGTGTTATGCGCGCTGTAGCTGAAGAAAGTCAAGTATGTCCGTATTGGTAAATTAGGCATAAGGCCAAGTAGGGATGAGGTTGACGCTATATTTCTATTGTGCTCGGTAATCATATTGTCGCATTCATCCCATCACCTCTCTCACTGGACTGGGCACACGACGCTGATAGATCGGGTCAGCGGGTGATCGTCTTTTTGAACCAAAACCATCTGCTGGTTGCGGCAACCATCCGCCAATGCTACCTGGGTACTGGACAAATTACCGCTGCAGTTGTGTAGGATTACAATCACTAGTGGTTAGGGCCCTGGGAATCAATCCATGGGGACGAACCAACTAGAATACCCCTGTGGCCTCACCCCTGCTTAGATGAATGACATCCGTTTGGCTGTCGGAGACATGGCCCTCACCCCTTCCTTCCCTTTGTCGCTTGCCGTCATTCCAGCTCAGCCCATTCTCTCACCAAGCTGAGCATCAATCCATTTTCATCTCGTTCGTACCCAGCCAGCCTCAGATCCCTATTTTACGAGTGCTGCAGTTTTCCACAAGAGATTTGTTCGCTTTATTTTGTCCCCTCTCCTTTCCTCCGGTCAATCTTTTTGCGGGTTGTCATTCTCCGGCCGGGATGACCCTGCTGCTCCTGTCTGTGTTCATTCTAACCTTTTGTACACCCCGCTAGAGCTCAGAGCTGGCCGGGATCTCGGAAGTTGCATTTGTACGAATAGGAACGAGTCCCCCTGGTTGGTCAGTAAGTTGATCCTGTCGAGTGCGCATTTCTCTACTTCCAAGGTGAAGAAAATGTGTTGTGAAAATATATTTCGTTTAACCCCGAAGAAAAAGGCAAAAAGGCCAAAAAAAAAAAAAAGAATCCTTATCTTCTCAAATATTTTGGGTGCATTGCCATTGTTACCACTGTGTAAGAGCATGCGCCAAAAGGTCCAGGCGTGAATGGCGAGGCGCACTCCCCCGAAATAAATACCGTGCAGTACTTGTTAACAGCTGAGTAGGTGTGGATGAGAGGGGGGGGGGGGGCTTGCTAGGATCCACCTGATTTGATGTCTGAGCGCCTTCTGCGACTCGCATCCATCTCCACCTTCATCGATCCATCCTTTGTCCTCTCCACTGCTTTGACCCATGTCATCCGTCACTGCAACAGTACATCCACATACCCACAGCCGTTATCCGCATTCGCATCCACATCTTCTGCATCCTCCAAAAGGGCCGGTCCTGTTGCCCACTCACCCAAAGTTTCTCTCATTTGACACGGGTTTTCGTGACGCGGTTTGGGTTTCAATTTTAGAGCTGGCATTAGTCGCGCTTTACTGCGCCAGCCGCAGCTCCAGGGTGGCATATCATCCACGTCGGCCCTTTTGATTGTCATCACCCGTCCCAACCCCTCCCTTTCCAGGCGCATCCCCGAGTCTCAGAAACGTCCCAAATCCTCGGATACCCAGACTCCCAACGCTCTGGCAACAGCTGACAGGGCTGCTCAGACTTGGCTCGCTAACCCCGCCGTTGTGATCATCCAAACACTGACATGCCCACCAAGGGAAGCATTTCACCCACAGTGCATAACACACGTTCGCAGACCATGTTCGCCTCCTGTTCCTGACCGACCCTTGACCCTCACCGTCTTGTTGTTTATTCATTTTCACTGTCATCTTTCTAGTTGCCAATTTTTGCCTACAAACTTCAAGAGTGCATCAACACAACGGCTCAGCATCGAACTAGAAGTGAAGGCAGTTTCAATTTCAATCAACCTCTCTCACACTCGGTTCTTAAATTGGAAGAGGAGCAGCATTGTCATTTCTTGACAATAAGGCCCCCGACGAGAATTAGCAATTGCACTCATAAATCTTATGAGCCAGTGTTCACCTGACAGATTGCAGCAAGGGACTCGACTTATTTCGCCACTGGCGTGCGTGTTATTCAGTTTCATCGGGAGACAACGGCAGAAAGAGCCGTTGTCGAGTGTCCGGTTGAAGCCACGGCACTCACGACTATCACATCTCCCAGGCCCTCAGGGCGCGTGCTTGCGTCTGTCCCTCGTGATGGGCTCAGCTCTTTCAGGACTTTCCCGGTTCCTCCACCTACCTCCCTCGTCGACTTCTACGGCACACCGGTGAGCTACAAGCCAATAACACACTCACTCATCCAATCGGACTTCCCCTCACACCCCAGTGGCGTTGCATCACCACATCGACCGGCCACCAGCAACCGCCATCATCGCTTCGGTAGCAAGACCTAATTAGGGAGCCTTTATTTTGAGCAATAGATACCCACCCTTTTCACTCGTTCTGATCACCCGGATCCTACACTCCAATACCTTCTCCACCTCCCCGCTACCGGGGTTTAGACTCATTACCTCTATTGCTCATCATGGTTTACTGCGGCAAGGCCTCACAAGGCTGCCAAAACTGTCGCACCCGCCGTATCAAGGTACGCACATTCCAAGCTACAGCTCCCCTATTTCTTCCCCCTCTTCTTCTCTGGCCTCTTTTCTCTCTTCATGTTTCCCGCTTCTGTACGTAAGAAAATAGGGTGAAACCATGGCCTCTCTTGCTTCAAGGCGTCACTGACCGCTTCCAAAAATACGTAGTGTGACAAAGTCAAACCTGAATGCTCACAATGTATACGGGTCGGCAAAAAATGCCCCGGCTATCGCGACCAGCTATCGCTCATGTTTCGTGACGAGAGCAGTAAAGTTATTCAGAAAGCACATGCACAATGGGGCGTCGGTGACATCTCTCCCGATAGCCCTCAGCTTCAGGCTTCCGTTAAGTCGATTGCATCTTCCTCTGCCTCCTCCTCCTCCTCCACCTCCACCACCACCTCCTCCTCCTCCTCCTCTTCTTCTACCTCTTCGAAGTCTTGGTCGTCGTCTCCAATTTCATTGGCCAAACATCAACATTTACCCCCAACTCCTCCGTCTTCCGCTTCATCGCAGCTCCTCCTACCAACCGGCTTTCAGCCACAAAATCAATGGCCCCCAAGGCTGCCTTCTCCTGTTGACCCTAGCCTGGAGGAGCAGGGCGTCCAATTCTATCTGAACCGTTATCTTATTGGTCACCCCGATGAGCCAAGGACTTCTAGTGATCTTGGTACGACGGAATGGCTTTGGGATCCTTCATTACAGGACATAATGACAGCTGTCGGCCTTGCTAGTCTATCTAATTTAAGAGGCGACCGAAACCTGATGACAATAGCACGTCAGAAATATGTGCAGGCATTGCGCCAGACTGGTCAGCTCATTCAGACATCTGTAGCCCCTGATTTTGAAGTAACCATGCGGGGAGTGGTTATGCTTGCTATGTTTGAGGTTTGTGCTCAGTGTCTTGGCAACATCTCAAACTACTTGCGATGCTGATATTTCGAATAGTTGGTCAAGGGAACTCACCAAGGAATTGATCATGTACATGCCCATGTCATGGGTGGTGTTGCTCTATTGCGGCGGTGGTGTCCTATGCCACAAGCAGCTTTTCGTGGCATACGTGCAATGGTGCAAATGTGTTTTTCGTTGGTATGCTATTGAGCCCCAGGAATGGCATTCTGGGCATTTCTCTAATACTTCGCAAGTTTATCCCAGCCCATATTTCGCAAACGGCAGTCCCGGCGCCGTTTTATGAATGGTTGGCATTTAGTAGCACTCTGCTTGATCCGGCCGATCGACCAGCCTGCGATTTGGGGCAACTAGTCTCACGATTTTTACAAATTTCAGCCTATATTCAAAAACATGTTCTCACAGATGGCCGTCCCGCCACTGCCACAACCATACAACAGTTAGTGGACCTAGACCTGGATTTTGCCAACTGGGAACAGAACCTGGGGGTCACCTGGCGCTATCAGATACAAAAGGCAGATCATCTCCCACAAGCTGCTATTTTTGACGGCCAGTACCATGTCTACTATGACATGTGGGCTGCCCGCATGTGGAGTCACTATCGTTGGGCTCGGATCCTCGTTAACCAAGCCATTGTTGAGTTTGTCAATAGCAGTCCGTTGTCTAGTGTATCTCTCGTATCCGCAGCCGATCATGAGCGCCGTCTTGGAATAATCAGAGCACTTTCGCGAGACATACTGGTAAGCACACCGACTCACTGGCGACATCCTCTTCTCCAAGAAAAAATATCAGTGGAGCAACCAGGGGGAGCTGGTTCAGGTTCAGCCGGAATCCCTATCTTGCTATTCCACCTCAAAATAGCAGCTTGTGCCCCTGGAGTTCCCTCTGACTATTGGAGATGGGCCTTCGCAGTTATGGAGTGTATATGGGGTGACTTGGGCATGCTTCATGCTAAATCAATGATGGAGGCAATGCGGGCACAGCAGGATGATTTTCACAGGACCAACGCAGATGGAATTCTGACACATTCGAAATAGACGCAGGATTCGTTTGGAAACCCAGGGTGTCTATGGTACGGGTTGATGTGACTATGCACAAAGGCGGTTGTTTTGTTGGTTTATGGGGCTTAGGCAATGCATGCGATTCTTGGATGGGCTGGTTAAGTCGGCCATGGTGCGATTTAGAATCTATATCACAAGTTGGTGGGCGTTGTTGGTGATTTGAAGGATTTTTTTTGGCTTTGTGTGAAGCCAGTTTGATGATTAGGTTACGAACAATCGTTCGAGTCGATGCTGTACATAGGATTGGGAAAGGGGGGATAAACAAAACCAAGCTAAATGACAGCATAACTGAAGCATGCATGTTTTTTTTTTTTTTTTTTAGGGGCTGATAATTGGCTTCGCTCCTTGTGCATGTTTCCATACTCCCCAGCACTCTGATGGTCTTCTCCACGTTGCGGGCTGTTTCGTGGGGGCCCCACTCTGGACTAACTCGGAGAAATGTTGGCGTCGGCCGATAAGCCAGCACGTGCATTGCATGTCGCCGCAATCGCGAGGCTGCGGCAACATCAAACACATCTGCCTACGCATCCAGCCAACCCGCTTCAACCGTCGAATGAAATCATCACCGCCATCATCGTCATATATTATCTGATCACTGAAGGGTTGGTTCTGATACTTTACGCATCCCTGCCAATCACATCATTCCCGACGCGATGGGTTCAGGGAAAGGTAACGCATTCGCCACCAAGGATCGTTGTCGCGGAACCAATACTGAGGTCATGCGCAGGTGACGAGCAGACAATCAAAGTTGCGTCCAAAAAGGACAACAGAAATGGAACCATCAAGTTAAAAAAAACACCGCCGAAACATAGCAAGCCAGGAAACTGGAGGGATGGTAGCATTATTGAAGGTGCCGTCGCATGCCGCGCTTTGGCGCGTGGTACTCATACTCACCAACCTTGTAGATGACAAAAAGAAGAACGGCAATTCCCCAGCGGCCTCAGCGTCATCGCCCGGCCCCTTGGTGAACCAGCTCGACGAAAACGCCCGCGAAACGTTTGCGACCGGTCGACCCCTCGAAGACAACCCTGATCTCCAACAATGCAAACACTGCAAAAAGAGTGTTCTCCGAACAGCCGCAAAGGCGCATATCGCGCAATGTTTACGACTAAAAAAAGAAAAGGCACAAAGAAAGAAGGAAGCCCGTGAAGCTCGAGAAAGGGCTAAGGAAGCAGCTAGGGAAGAAGAAGCAAGGAAGCATGACGAGGAGAATGGTGACGGCAAGGATGATGACAGTGATGAAGATGGTGATAAAAAGGCTACCGGTAGCAAGACTGCCAAAAAAGCCGCCAGCAAGAAACCTGACGACGATAAGAAGGGCAAGAAGCGGAAAGCCGATGGTGATCCAGAAAAGGGCCCTAAAGCGAAGAAGAAGAAGGATGAGCCCAAAGCTAAGGCCCCAAAACCAAAGGGTAATGATGGCACTGGATCTGCCGTTCCTCGAAAGAAGATGCTGACCATGATTCCATAGGACCCGTTGATGTTGAGCGACAATGCGGTGTGATATTACCAAATGGCCAGCCATGTGCAAGATCCCTGACATGCAAGAGCCATTCAATGGGTGCCAAAAGAGCCGTTGCTGGACGATCGTTACCCTATGATATGTTGCTTGCCGCGTATCAAAAGAAGAATCAGGCAAAACAACAAAGTAAGCCTAATCTCTCGCGGAGTTTCTCTAGTAACATGACTAACCTGCCTTCCCCTCACAATAGAAGCTGCGCTGGATGCGAACGCTCCAGTTGAAGATGAAGACGAAGCGAATAATGGGCCGGTGGATTCGGATGAAGAGACGAGCGCTGTCATGAGTGCTCTTGCACAGTGGAAACCTCAACCTCTGCTGCCGCAGCCCATCTTTACCCCAATCAAGCGCCAGTATCAGCTTGCAAGACTTCACGAACAGCTACAGATGGCCACAAACGGTGGGCGGACAAACATATTTCGAGTGTCGGGTTACGGGGCGCAGAAACTCCCAGAAGGTCATCCTGGGCTGCTGGATAGCGAGGATGCGCCAGGGGAGCCGGACTTGTCTGTCGTTGGTTTTGGAAATACGGGGAGATCGTCATCTTTTGGCTTACCAGGGCCGCCACAAAGACAGGCGTCTGTGACAAGCCGGGCGTAAAGGACCTTGTCCATTGTTTACAGCTTCTTTTTTTTCTTCTCTTTTTTCCCGGTGTAACTGGCAGCGATATGAATCGGATTATATGTATAACTAGCCCAATGGAAGAGGTTGTAATGTCAAAACATCAAAGTTGGCCAGTTAATCCGAGGGTGTTATATGATCCGAGGCGGCCTTGTGAATAGAACAGGCGCGCTCCGGTGCTATTAAGCCCATCTCTTGCAGTGCTAGTTGAATCTAAGCTGAATTACCTCGGGAAGGGGTGTGTCAAACTCAAGAGCCCGGTGTCACATGCAGCTGGACCGCGGTCGGACTCGCTATCCCCTAACCGGGACAAGAATGACGTCTTGAATACCGCGCCACCCAAGTTTATCACAGACTCTCCCTGGCTGCGCACGCGACAACAACTTACAGCAGCTTGCTTCCCCCCTTTTGAAAACGAATATCTGGGCGCCGTTGCCACAACAGGCCCGGGCAGCTAGAAGGCGTGGCAGTCAATGCCATGGCGCCGACTCAAGCTCTCATCGCCCTTGGCCACGCCGTCTCCGGGTCCGTAGGAACAGCCATCTCGACGGCGACGCTGTATCCGCTAGATCTCGTCAACACAAGGCTCAAAGCGCAACGGCAACTCAAGGACTCGAATGACCACTATGACGGAGTCATCGCCGCTTTCAAAGGCATCACCACGCGCGAGGGTGGAGTTGGCGCACTATACAATGGGCTAGGAGAAGATGTGGTTAAGTCGGTGGTGGACAGCTTTTTATTCTTTGGGTTTTACAGCTACTTGAGCCGGCGGCGGCATCGCAAGCCCAGGATCCTCGAGGAGCTGGCTATAGGCGCACTGGCAGGCGCATGCGCCAGAGCCTTCACCACGCCGATATCTAATGTGGTGACGCAGAAGCAAATAGCGTCAGGAGAGCAGACATTCTTGGAGATGCTGGCTGCCATCCGGAGACAAAGCGGCATTCTCGGTCTGTGGTCTGGCTACTCGGCTACATTATTACTTACCATGAACCCCAGCATAACATTCTTCGTTAATCGCAGATTGGCAGAACGCATTATACCTGCCTTGGAGGAAGAAGACATACCCGTTGCATGGATCGCCTTCTTGATCGCTGCATGGAGCAAGGCCACTGCCACTGCCATTACGTATCCTCTCCAAACGGGCAAAACACGCCTTCAAATGGCCAGTTGCTCGACAGATGAGGAGACACCAGATAAGGAACAAGAGAAAAAGATGCAAGAGGCCCGGTCATGGCACCGGAAGATTGTCAGCTTTCTCGACAAGACCATTATTGGACTTATTTTGCGCATCATCAAACAAGAAGGCATCCGAGCGCTGTACGCAGGAATCCAGGGGGAGTTGCTCAAGAGCTTCTTTAGCCACGGGCTCACCATGTTGACCAAAGGTGTGATTCACCGCCTCGTTATTCGTGTGTGGTACTTGTTCATTCTACCTCGCCTGCGTCAAAGGCTGCAGAAGAAATGACGAAGTCTGTGTCGGAAAGTAAGCACTGTGCCGGCCTAGCACTGAAATGCCACGCTGGATCTTTCCACAGTGCTTGTTCCACGAGCTGAAAAGCCGGTTCCTTCAGAGCGGAGCGAGATCAGCCCTGGAACCGAATCGATTTGTATTATAGCTCGCTCGCGTGGTTGTGAAGCCAAAGGGGTATCGCAAACATAACAAGCCAAAGGAGGCTCTTCTTCAGTCGGTTTCTTCCCAGGTAGCAAAATAAATTTCTTAACACAGCTTTGGCACAATACATGACCACACTGTTTAGCCATCATCGGACTAGAAGAGTTGGACAGGACTTTGAGGCAAGAAGGACATGTCCTCTTTTTGTCCTTAGAGGCTGGATCGTTTTCTTCGTTAAAGTTGATAGTAATGAGATTCTGCATAGATATCGGATGGGGATCGTCTCGCATAGAAGCCGGGCATGTAGGTGTCGCCTTTTCCTTCTTAGTAAGAGCTGGGAGTTTGCTCGTTTGTACATCTGGCGTGAGCGAGGGTGTCCAAAAGGATGGGAGCGTTGGTTTGGTGGCCTAGGATAAGATTCGTCAACGAACGCGTTGTAAAATAGGAGCATTTGCCCTGCTGACCTTTTCATCATCAATGGCCTTCCTCGCCTTGACCCTGTCTTCCTTTGCTATACGTTCAAGCTCATCCCCATCGAGCTCAAACTTCCTCTTGTTTCCGGCCAAAGCAGGCGCATCTTTGTCCTCGCTTGTAGATGTCGATTGTGAGTTTGATTGTTTTTGTGTTCGTTCTAAACCGGCCTGTGTCAATTCGAAGTCCTTCACGGCTCGCTCTCTGTTTTCTTGGTCTTCCAAGGCTTTAGCCTTGGCGGTGTCCTCCTGAGCCTGCTGTCGGGCTTTCCCTGCACGTTTGATGTCCTTCTTCTGTGTCAAAATGTTCGAGAGAGCGCACTCGCGACAAAAAATGTCACCGCGACGACAGGCGACCGGGTCGCTCGCGATTCCGAGGCAAAGACCGCAAGAGCCGAAGGGGAGGAAGGAATCGCGGCTGAGGCGAGCAGAATTGGAGCTCCAGTTGGACTTGGCGAGAGCTCGTTCGTGTGATGTGAACACGGGTCGAGACGTGTTTCGCTTGCCTATTTGAAGAGTGCATGCTTAGTATAGTATTTCAGGAGGAAAATTTGGCTAGTCTTCAGTCCTAAGCCAAGTGAATGCCGCGATTGCGATTCGAGAGCGTTAGGATGTCATGATGGTGACGTACTGTGCGACATGCTGAGTTCGCGATGCCCTTTGCAGGAAAAGGACAGGTGCAACAAGGATTATGCTGCCGGGGTTCCTTCGACGTAAATGAAAACCCCAATTGGCTGGTTGCTACCGGTTTCTTCCCAATACAGCAGTGTTGCTGAAGGGAAAATAGACAGGTACTTTCGCTGGTGATGCTAAAAAGGACTAACTGAGTCGAGTCGGCAGGGTACTTATTAATTGCCTGTTCCCGGCACACGTTTGCTGGGTGCAGTGGGGCTCCGATCAAATCCGTTCGCGTGCTATTCCGATACGCGCCTTCGGACCCAACGACAAATGCGCCACGCAGGGGAAGGGAGAAAAAAAAAGAGACAGATCCAACCCGACAAGAGGCGTCGTTTCTTCGGGAGGCCGAGAGAGTGGATGGGAAAAATCACAACAGCCGGCTAGCGTAAAATCTCATCATGTCGGTGTCCCACTCCCCCCCTCCTGCTCGGCCCAGCCTGCCCTGGCGCCTGGCCTCCATGGGTGTCGTGGGTTCTGTTGGCATTCTCTCGCGGGCGTTCATCTATGGTCTCAATGACATTGAAGTCTCCGGTTTGGACCGCCTCCTTGGTGTGCTGGACCGCCGGAAGATCCAGGGCCGTGAACGAGGTCTCCTCACCGTCTGTAACCATGTTGCAGTGTACGCAATGATTCAATGTCCTGTTTGCCTTTGTACTGACTGCGCAATTCCTGCAGACTCGATGATCCCCTGATCTGGGGAATATTGCCTCTACGGTACTGGTTCGATGTTCCCAATTTACGTTGGGGCTTGGGTGCTCATGACATTTGCTTCAAGAACAAGTAAATTCCAAATTCATGCTGTCCCAACCAGCATTTTGTTGCGAAATTGACCGAGGCTGATCTTGCATGTAGGGCCACGACAACCTTCTTCAGTCTCGGCCAAGTGCTCCCAACACATCGCCTATGGCATTCTCCTTATGGTGGTTTGTTCCAGCCTACGATGGGAGAAGCAATCAAATTGCTTTCAGGCCCCTCTTACTCACCATCGCTTTCGCCCCCCTCATGGATCCCGCCTTCTACAATCCCATCACTCCCACCATCTAAACTCCCCTCCTTCTCAACCACCGGCGCTGACAGCTTCACATCACCCACTGCCTATTCTATGAATCACAATGCTTGGGTGCATATCTTTCCTGAGGCATGCTGTCACCAGAGCCCCAACAGCGGGCTCAGGTATTTCAAGTGGGGTGTGTCTCGACTTATCCTCGAGAGCGATCCGGCTCCTGAGTTCATTCCTATGTTTGTCCATGGTACGCAGAATATTATGCCTGAAGACAGAGGGTGGCCCAAATGGGCGCCGCGCATAGGAAACAAATTGAGAATCATCATTGGGCAACCAACCAATGTTGACCATCTCTTCGGAACACATCGCGCCGCATGGAGGAAACTAGTAGATAAAGGTGACCCCGAGATGCTGAAAAATAGCCCTGAGGCTGTTGAACTCAGGATTGCCGTGGCCAAGAAGGTCAGGGACGAAATTGAGAAGTTGAGGGAGGACATGGGCTTCCCTGCAGAAGAAGACGAGTCGGCCGCAATTGCTGAGACTTGGGCAAAGGAGCCTCATACCAACAAGTTCAAGAGTCCTGTAGATGGCAGTCTTGTGAATAGACATTGATCGATGACCATCTGTTAAATATGAATAAAACGGCAAACGGGAAGAAATCGAAATGAATATCGCTGAAAGACAAAACAGCTCGCTTTCGGCTACCTAAAATTAGTTTTTTTTCCTCCTCGATTTTCACCGTTCATATAGAAGACGACGATGCCAACACAAACATCAACACAGACAATAACAGCCAAAGACACGCGGTTTCATTCACGATCCAACTGCTTTCGCGCGTCCGAGTCTATTCCATGCTAATCCCAAAAACTCCACGATACTACCAGCCCAGGAAATGCGAGCATCTCAGGTTCCTGCCAAGATGCTGCACCACAAGCAATATCCCACTCTAGGCAAGACGTCGCTCATTGTATACAGTCATGAGGGTTTCCGGTTTGATACCCGGCATCCTAGTAAGTGTCGAACCCTTGGCTTGGCACGGCTTGAGCATAAGCCCGAGACTGAGCCTGCATGTTTTGTTGTTGAGCTTGCTGTTGCTGCTGTTGGTGCATAACTAGGTCATTGAACCAAGGGTGTTGCAGTGCGTCATGAGCGCTGATTCGTAATTCGGGGCGGAGCTGGAGCATACGCTGAAGCAGGTCGATACCGGTAGGATCGATAGCAGGAAGGATGTTGCGCAGATCCTGGGTCGCATACATTTGAAACGTGGGTTTATACTCGGGAAATTGGGTGATGCCAGGCCAGCTGCGTTCTGTTGGAGTACCCATGATACGAAAGATTCTGACAATCTGGTCCTCGTTTGTAGTTCCAGGGAAGAGAGGTCGGCCAGTAAACATCTCCGCCATAATACAACCAGCAGACCAAATATCAATGCTGGTGTTGTAGGTCCTACTTCCGAGCAGAACATCTGGGGCGCGGTACCACAGTGTGACGACTTCGTTCGAGAAGGTGTTGACCGGAATGCCAAAGGCGCGAGCAAGACCGAAATCACCAAGCTTCAACAGACCCTTGCTATTAATGAGCAGGTTCTGAGGCTTGAGGTCGCGGTGCAAGACGCGATTCTGGTGACAGAAATCAATTCCCTTGAGGAGCTGGTACATGAAGGACTTGATAGTGGTAGGCTTGAGGGCACCCCGCTCTCCGTGAGTGTCCATGTATCGCTTTAGATCACCGTCCATGTACTCAAAGACGAGCATGAGCTTGTTTTCGGTATGGATTACATCGTGTAGGGCGACAATATTTTCGTGCTTCAGCTCCTTCATGAGCGAAATCTCTCGGATGGCTGTCGAAGGGGTTCCCTCTTCCGAATCTAGGTGGATTTCCTTGAGTGCGACGAGCTCGCCCGTCTGGCGGTTACGTCCCTTGAAAACCTAGAGCGGCAAGCACAAAAAGAAGTCAGCAACAGTGTTTTTGAGGCTCCAGATCTGCGCGAGGAAGGCCGATGGTGGCAGCCGAGTTGAAGCTACGGAGGGCGCAAGAGAGAGGCAAGACTCACCGTGGCATAGGTACCCTCGCCCAGCTTCTCCAACTGCTGAAACGAGCTGGGATGTCGCTTGCCATCCATGATGATGAGGGAGGCTATGAGGTGAGTCTAAACAAACCAAAGAATGCAGATATTTGGCGACGTAGCTATACCTGGCGGATTTGGGCGTGTCCCGGGCTGCGGGAGAATATGAAGTTCAAAGCGGTCTTGGGCTTCGGGTGCCAGTGTTTGTGGTGCGGTGCTTCTGGCCTTGCAGGAGCGTGCATGTGGCTTTGCGTCTTACTCGTCGGGCCTAGCAAAACTCCCTGCAATGCTATGGAGGCTGCCCCTCGCCTCCAGTGCAAATCACTGGCCTCTTGTGCTGCTCTCCCAAAGGCTAAAGGGTTCGGGGGGCGTTTCTTGCAGTGGCTGGGGTCCACCAGGACACTTCACCGCCCACTCAGACGAGAACAGAGGAAAACCGCAAGACTCAGTGGGCAGCATGGCGACCTCGGCGCTCCCGCTAGCCACTGAACACCCCCGCACCCCACCTCCCAAGACTGACTTATCGCCTCACTATCATCAGCTGCCCAGACCAGGAAATCAAGCCATCGTCATCAAGGTTGTCGCACCTATCGTGTCGGCCTGTCTCGCACGCCATTCATCTAAACCCAAATTTACTTGCTACAACACTACCGCTCTCGTGTCCAGTCGTCTCACCTGTTCCTTTACCTTGCCTAGTAGTCCATCTCACTCGCTCATCTTATCTCACCACCGCGTCCCTTGGTACAAGACCGCCTGATCCGTCGCCTTTCCCCGCTATGCGACCCGTGCCATCAGGGAGCCGGACCTCCAACTCCCAACCGCGAGGGCGTCCGGATGCCCTCGTGTGCGGTTCTTCGGTCGCGCCCATAGCTTGCTTCATCACTGACGAAGCGAGTCTCGAGGCTGGTCAAGATCGCTCTCCCCCGAGACTCCGTCAATATCACGACCAGCGCAAGTGGCGACACGGCTTCAATCATCAGTCGCCTTCCAACCCGCAACCACAACATATAAGATCGTCCGCTCCTATCCCAGGAAGCGCGTCATCCTTGTCTGGCGAAGACCAAGACCCTTTGAACTATAGTTCGCATCCTGGGACTCCGCTCTTTCTTGGGCTGTCTGGCCCTGAATCGGCCCTGAGCAGCTCCTCTTCACCGAGTTCCATCGCTGGCCCTTCTGCCGACGACCAGAACGATTTCAGCGCGGGCGACGCACTCTTGTCGCAGCCTGCCATGTCTGACACAAAAGATAACGACAGTTCTGTGCCCCAGCTTATCATGCCCAGCTTGACTGTGCCCCATCGCAAACCATTCTCAAATGTGGGAAAGAGTCTAGGCAAATTGAAGATAATGGTAGCAGGCAGACCAGGTAAGCATCCGATACTTTAACATGCAGTTTTTTGTTGTTCTTTTTCCGCCATGTGAATAAGCAAATAAAATTAACCAAAGAATAGGTCTAGGGAAAACCTCCCTCATTTGGTCCTTAGCACAACGCTGTGATCATGTTGTTCATATGGATCAAGTAGATACCACACCAGCAACGCATGCCACTGAATTCTATGCAAGCACAAAGCCACATCCATGGTGGAAGGCAGACTCGCAGCTTGTCATGTCCGACGCAAGGAGGAGGTCTGCGGGTGAAATGCTTGATCGCAATATTTGCTTTGTCGAGAGTCCTGGATCCTCGAGTAGTTTTCCGGTAAGTTTCTGCTGCTCACTCAAAAACACAAGTCTCCTAATTTTTTCCAGGGTTCTTGGAAAGATCTTCACTATATCCAATCTCGGCTGAATACACTTCTTGCCAAGCGTATGGACGATTCAGATTTGTTTGCTCTCTTGAATGCAGGGGGTGAACCCATCGTCGACGTTTTGTTATATTTAATTCCTCACACAGGTACCGCGATTGCTGCATGTCCCATGTCCCTGCTGACGACTAACATTTTCTGCCTAGGTCTTGAAGCCGAAGATATAGAATATATGAAAAAGGCTCAACAAATGACCAACGTTGTGCCCGTGCTGACACGCGTCGATAAGCTTGATGGTAACGAAGTAGACCAGATCAGACACAAAATTGTTCAGCGCTTAGATGAAGAGAACCTGGATTGCTTCTCCTTTACAAGTTCTCCATCTTCTCCAAAATCCTCCAGTATCTATGTCGTATCTACTGAAACGCGAATCGACTATGACATCATGGATGCCAGCGTCTTGATGAATTCTGAGTACATCCCTCCTCTCGTTCCAACCGACCTGGGCAGGCTCATTGACCACATCTTTTCATTGGATGGGAGTGCTCGACTGCGACACTCCGCTGCACTCAAGGGTGTGAACTGGCGTCGAAAACATGGTTACAGCACATTACAAACAGCATTGCAAAACCAGGCTTTGACTACCAGAAGATCTCTAACATTAGGTACTGTAAGCCGAGCCCAATGCTGGGAACGTTTGGAATTCTACAACTGGGCAAACAATCTACGCCAGAGCTTGCATGCAGAACGACTTCGTCACCTAATGAGCGAGAAATCTGCTTATATGCATGCTGTCAAATCTCAGCTCGTGCCGACTGCCATGGCTGAAGTGAATCAGCCTCGCCCCGAAACTCGACGCGGGACCGGGCGCCCTCACCAAGATCCTCTTGGAATACTGGAGATCGGAAGCCGGTTGAGGCAAAAAGGTATTCTTGTGTTGGAGATGGTGACCAGCATCGGACTTATCGGCTACATCATCACTCGATTGATCCACGCTGAATGGACCGAGGAGACGCGCTCAGTTGCCTTTGCGGGATCTAGAAGGATCGGGATAGAAGTGCCTGGATGGGGCACGTTGATATTTTGGTAGTCAAGGGCAGAGTACGAACACAATCTGCCAAGCGCGTTGCCAAGCGCGCCCGATCAGGGAAAATGAAGCTAGAGTTTGCAGCTGTTATCAGGAGATACCCCTCTTTACAATTTACCATTTAAAATATCTCATCATCTTGGCTTTTTATCAGGATATCCAAAGAAATACATGGGGTTAACATTTCAGGTGGGTGTTATATGCAACATAGTAGTTCAAATCCCCTCATGTTCTCTTGTGTGTTTTCGGAGATGAATCCGGGTCGGCTATTATCCCATCCCACTGTAGAGAAGAAGGCTCGACGCCAAGGGATTCAATTCCTGATTTGAGGTCCGAAATATCATCTGCTGTGCGGGCAATGTGAGCCCAACGTATGGTACCATCACGATCCACAGCAAAAGCGCCGCTCAACTGCCATCGCGAGCCACTAGTGGCATTTCGGTTCCAGATATCTTCATCCTTGGCAAGCTTAACGGCCGACCAGAGAGTAGCAGGGTTAGCGACGTGCCAGGTCGAGGATATTCCCAGTCCCCATTGCGCATAAAGCTCACGCTCCTCATCAATGATGACATCGATTGACCAAGAGCCACCAACCTTGGGAATCCACTCGTCGGTGGCAGCAGCGGATGAGTGAGATATAGCTATGCAGTGCACATTTTTGTACTTGCCTGACAATGCTGAGAGATGCTTGAATGTCTTTTCGGCAACTGTTATATGAACAAATCCCTGTCAGCATATTCGGTCTTGGTGAGCCAAGGTCAGAGCTCATGCGGAAGGGGAGAAACGGACATGGACAGCCACAGTGGCGGAGGAAGACAATCAGAGTTGGGCGGCCATCTGGCAGCGGAAGCCGGGCGGAAGATGGAGCTTTGAAGCCGACCTTGGGAGCCGGAGCGACGTCTTTAGCCGGAGGCGTCTTCCAGGTCTCGAATCCCTGCCAGAAACCGCCGTTCTTAGCAGGAGTCGAAGAGCTGTTGCCAGCGTTGTCCTGTGACATGATTTATGCCAAGTGTGTCTCTCCCACAGTTTGGTTACCGCTCTTTTAGGTTGCGAGGTTTACAGAAGAGGGGCTTTTTCTTCTTTCGTGGTGGGAGGTGCGGCCCGATACAGTTGGATCTTGACACCCAAGTACTGAATAATTGAAGCGGATATGCCCAGTCAGATTTGGCTATCAGATCTCGTGATACAAATTTCGGCGGAGAGCACGGAGCATCGAACCCTGGTCCCTTTATCGTTGCATGCCTTGGTAGAAATGATGACGTGCCTATCGGAATGCACACGCACCATCCCTTATTTCCTGCTAGCTACTTTGGCATTCGAGTTTATGGGAAATCCCCTTTTTGAGTCGCTTTTCATCGAGGAATAGCCGAGTCCGATTTCCGACGAGCAAAAGCGTTCAGTCCGCGTTAAACCTTAGCCGGCAGACAAACAAAAAGCTGTCTGCCATGCCTCCGTTTTCCCAGGTAGCCTGAATTTTTCTCTGGTTCCACCTTAGTCAGAAGCACACTGCAGACCGCCGAAATTCCCGTGGCTATGCATGTGACTCACCCAGGTGCTGGTATGTAAGAAGAGATTCGGCTATATAGGGTAGGTGGATGCAGTGGTAACAAAAAAAATGAGAGGTGTGCAACAACAACTCCACCTCAAAAAAAAAAAAATTACATACAACAGCGAGGATTCTCCCGTCGTCACTCACAGACCCGGGTACTAATTCACCTCTTCTCGGTTTGACTTTAGGATAGTGGACTTGGTCACTTGTATACTCAAGCATGGTAAGCTCATGGATTAAGGCGCTGACGCGGATAACTATTATCCTGCCTTGACAAACACGATACTGGTCAAAAAGTTAGAAACTGTCGCCTAAGTGGGATAATCTACTGTGCCGTTTTGGTACCAATTCTTGGGTGGCCGCAATGTTGGCCACGGATCACACCATCTACACTCTAAGCGCCAAACGACCCGCCAATATTTTCTGACTTAGCCAGGGTTAACTTCCAATAAAAGTATCTCTTAAAGATCAAATTAATTATTTTTGACTTGATAGTGGCCTTCCCATTACAATAATCTACAAAATCCTGCCTTTTGTTAAGTAACTATGGGTAAGTCCCGGGGTAACTGGATGATGCAGTTAAGGTCACAGTCAGGGTAGCAGCTGCTAGGGGTCTTCTTGTTGTAATAATGATCGTTGTTCTATCTATTCTAGCTGAATGAGGCCCCTTTTGGTGTTTGGAAGAGGGTCATGTGATACCCTTAATCTTGCTTCCTACCGTGTTCACACCAGGCACCTAGCCGGCGCCTTAGGCCTCGATGACCGTAATCCCTTTGGTCAATTTAATGTTCTAATACTGGAACTTCTTTTCTTTTGGCGAGAAGGGATTATGTTCATTTAGAAATGAAATGCTGTCTCCCTTCAACTTTGAGTTGCTCGCCCGTGATGTGTGTTCCTATCCCTTTTCCTTCTTCTCAATCTCTTGTAACCCATCCTTCCATTCGAATCGTCGCTGTGTTGTCGTCGATGAACTTCTCAAGCGCTCGGTTGGGTGCTGCCTTTGTGAGGGCGTCGGCGATGTTGTCTTCCCCGTTTATCCATCTGACTTCGTGGAGCTCGCGCCGCTCGTAGGACTGTCGTAGTGCCATGATATCGATCATGAGTCTCTTCTCTTTCGTGGTTCTAAGCTTCACCAGGCACTCATATAGCGAGTATGAGTCAGTGTAGATGATAGTCGGGATGCGGGGAGATTTTAGTTGGTTAGTTACTTGGTTGAGTGTAGTTGCAATAGTGTAGGTAATATTAGTGCTAGTGACTATTCCGTATACTTTTGACGCGAGGATACTGTGGGTAATCCTGTGGTATTTCGTTGAGCTAAAGTAAAGGATATTCTTGTTAATTGTGAAGGTCCCGTCGTCGAGTTCCTCGTTGGCGAGGATGATGATGAATCTGAGTTGTGATGACAGGTCGGTATTATTGGCGAATGAGCCATCGACGAATATAAATAGCTTCGATGTGGGCAGTGTGATCGGGATGAACGTGAGTCCTCGGTCGAGGTTCTCTATTTGCCACTTGAGTCGTCGGTTCAGTGCTCTAATATGACTTGCTTCCGGCTCCTGGTGTTGTGCTGCAATTGATAGGTCGAAGTATGCCTCCGGTTGGCAAATAGATATGATGTATGCGCCTCTCGCTCGTTGTTCAATATATTGCTGCTTCACCGTGTTTGGGTCCTTTGTATTGATGGTTGATATCTTCTTGCCTTGGCCTTTCTGTCGGAGAATGATAGCGTTGGCCTCCATAAGTGTCACGATCGTTCCGTTGAAGGTGAGGGGGTTATTGTTTGTCAATGTCTTCTTTGGCTTGGCTGTGAATCCAGCTGCCTGAAGTTGTTTCTCTTCCTTCTGTGAGAATGTCTCGTCGGATACTCCGATTGTGTCATCGGTCTGCATTCCGACCATTCCAAAAGCGGGGTTCTCTTCTGATGATATTAATAAACATGGGTCAAAAGTTAATGTAATTATCTAGAGATTCTCTATATGATGTTTATTGTACATTGCCCACCAGTGTATTCCAGCTTCTGGGATTCTGTATAGCGGCAAAATAACTCTCATGATTATCTCAGGAGGGTAAAGGTATTGGATCTCCTTTGGCAGGCGTGCCAGGATAAATCGGGTTAACCTTGTTTGCGATTGTGTATACGCCTGTGTGATGTCACGTAGCCAGAGGGAAATGCCTTTTCTTCCTGTGGATGGTGCTAGCGCTAGGATGATTCATTAGCTGCATCTTTGGATTGTTGGTGACTGCGTAAGAATCGCCTCTTTTCCTTGGTCATTATAGCCTTGCACTATAAGTCGTGACTTCTCATATGGGGTGTTGGTTGTTTTTCCTTTGATCTTGTTGACCATGTGTGAGTTATAGATTTGGATTCCTCTGTGGATCTTCCCGTCATAGGGTACGAATTCGAATACTCCTCGCTTGATTAGGCCTTTGATTTCCTTGGTTATTGAGTCTTTGAACGGCGGTCCTGGGAGAGTGATAATCCCTTTCTTGCGGAGTTCGGTTGCAAGCTCAAAGTCGGCTTTCTCCTTGGTCGATAAGAAGGATTCATTGTAGTTAACTTCGCATTCGAACTATTGTGCAAAGTTCACAATTATCAGTTAAATAGGGTTTTTATAGGGTCGGCCTCTTCCTCTTTTCTGAGTCATAGGTGTGGGGTTAGGTGTAATAGGGTTTTTTCTTGGTTGGCCTCTTTCTTGCTTTTTTAGCGGCTTTAGGGTCGGAATAGGTTCAACAGGAGCCTTCCGAGGTCTTTCTCTGCCTCTTCTTTTTATTGGCGGAGGCGTTTTCGATATATTGTCGGATTCCTTTGAGTTCTCGGTCTCCTGGGGTTCTGCCTCCTTCTTTTGCTGCTGTGGTTCCTCGTCTTGGCCTTGGTCTTCGAAGAATGGTTTAATAATAGTTAAGCGGAAGTTAACAGGTCCTCGCTCGCCCTTGATGGTGTAGGTCTCTCCGTCAATGGCGATGAGTGTATGTGGTCCAGTCCATCCCTTTTTCTCATGCTACACGCGAACCTGTGTTTGTAGAGGGAGGTTTAGGACATCTGTTGTGTCTGGGCCGTTTTTGGCGGCTAGTGTATTATTGACTCGGCGTTTATTATGGATTCGACGGATCTCTTTAGTTGCTTTGTGGATTGCTTTAGCTCGTTGGATTATTCCTGGTGACGGGGCTGATTCCGCTGTCATCCGTGGATATGCTCCGAACACCAGCAATGTTGGGACTAAGCCGTCGGGGCCAGTAGTATCGTTTACCGCCTTAACTGCCGCCTGCAGTGCTTCATCGCGTTTCATCGATGGTTCTTTACTGCGGATTATCTCGTAGGCGCGTCGAAGTGGTTTGTGATATCGTTTGACCTTGCCGATGGAGTTATGTGCTTCTATAGGCACTTCTTCAACTAAGATTCCTATTGTATAGGCTTTTTAATGAAATTCTCGCGATACAAAGTTCCTTCCAGTGTCGGTGACGATCCAATCTGGCGGTCCTTGGTAGACATTAATCCAGCAGAGCTTGATGGCTCTTTATGTTTCCTTTGTTGTGATGTTAGATAGGAAATGGGCGGCGTTAAATGCGGTCGCTTTGTTGATGAGGTGGATGACCGGCTTGCTCTCCAGGTACATAACATCCATGATTACGCGGTAGTTGAAGTTATAATCGTTGTGGAGGGTGAACTTGAATCTTAGTGGTTGCCCTGTGTGAAGTTGGTACTTCTCATAGACCTGGCTGAGCTTCTCTATTGCCTCTCTCTCGATGGGATGACCAGCTCGTGTTAATAGCTTGTGAAGGCGATTAACTGATGGGTGCCTGAATCGTCGATGTAGTCTTTGCAATTTAATATCCGTTAGGTTACTCCAGGCGAGTGATTCCTTTACCCTAAGCAATATCCAAGGGTGCCCCCATTTGCAAATAATGGGTACCCTGATGTTTTCTTTCTTAAGGTAGTTCCCGATGTTGTGGAATAGAATCCCCAGTCTATCCATATTTCTGAGGGATAGCAGGAAGGGGGTGTTGCTGGGGAGAATGTGGAATGAGATGATGCTGAATAGTATTGGCATATTTGCTATTCCTAGTAAGTTGACAGGCTTGCCTCCTCTGAAGACAATCGATGCCTCTCTGGCGGTCTCCTTGTTCAGCTTGATGAAGGGGATCATTGTGCATTGGAGCGCGATGAACTGTTCATGGCCTCTAGTCGAGAAGTTCGCTGCTCCTGTGTCAGGAAGGATGCCGTGAAAGGTTGTTGATGAGTAATGCCTTTCTAGTGAGAACTGTGATGCCGGTTCCTTTGGTATTCGGGATGCTTTATTATTAAACGGGTCGCATCCTATGAGTCAGTGGGCAAATGCTTGATCGGCGAGTTTTATTGCGATGTGTAGACTATTAACTTCCTTAGCCTTTCCCGTGAAGAACGCGTAGTAGATTTCCTGATCTCCTGAGTATTGATCCTTATCCTCCTCTTTATCCTTACTTCCTTGTTCTCCTGGTCGTTGGTCGTGATAGTTATTATTGTTACTAGGGTTGATGTTTATGCCTTCATATCTGGTGAGGAAAGTCTAGTATGCTTTATCACTAATGTAGCTTGACTTATACTTTGAGTATGCCTCTTGCCTTTCTTTGTTAGTGTGTTTATTTGACTAGTATTTAGGTTTCTGGCAAATATAGTACTTTTTCTTGCGTGGTGGTGGTCGTTGCCTTTGCCTTCGGTGGTTGTCATTAGGTCGGCGACGATGATTTAGTTGGAATCGTCCTTGCCTTTGTCCTTGATACTTGCAGTCAATCCAGTATTATTCTGCTTCTCCTTTGGGTATGATCTTATTCAAGGATTCCTTTTTAATAAGGGATGCTCCTATAGCTGTTCTAAGTTGTTGGCATATACCTTCGTAGGTTGGGGCAGGGTTGAAGATACACGGCTTATATTCTCTGATGTTTTGGCATACTTAAATGACTTGATATTGGAGCTGTATCTTAGGGTCTTCTGCTTTAGGCAGTGCTCCTTGGATCTTCTCTAGTCTCTCGATTATCATTTCAAGGACTTTAGTTCTTGGCTTATTGGGGTTCTGCTTGATTATACTGCGGAGGGTGATTGTCTGCCATTCTGCGAGGACCTTTTGTCGTGCTTTTTCTGACTTAAACTGTTCCCTTATGATCGCGTATATCTCTTTGAATGATGGTGGAGGGTACTTGTCGTATATCTTTATGAGGTAGTGATTGTGTGCTTGGTCTTTGAGTATGGTTGAGAATGTATTGGCGTAATAGTGCTCTGAAATTCCTACTTTGGAGCAGGTCTTGCGGAATAGTCGCAGTTTAATATTCAGCACATTATAGGTGTTGCCTCTGTATTTTATGTCTTTGGTGTATATCTTCGCGAGGTCGGTTAGATGCCTTGGTACTAGTGTAGTACTTGGGATAATTGATAATTCCCTTGATGGTGATTGTTGTGGTGTGCTTGGTTGAGTAGATTGCTTTGGGGGGGTCCTCCGAGGTGGTGTTCTTAACTGTACTGGTTTCTTTACTTTGTATTCTGATTTCTCTATCTCTGATAGGAAAGAGTTATTATTGTCGGTTGTGTCATTGGCGTTTGTGATCTCTTTATAGAATTCCCTATTGTCCTTATATTATTTCTTGAAGTCTGGATAATGGTTGTTGTATTCTTTGATCTCCTTTGCTGTCTAGATGTGATATATATTATCCTTTATTGCCTTGATGATGTGTTTGATTACTTTAGTTTGGTCCTTTTGGATGTATACTCTATTGTTGATTAGGTAGTTCCATAATAGCCTTATTCTTTCTAGATTTGCTTTCTCTAGGAAGGCTTTTATTTCCTTCTCAAATTTAATTACTAGTTGCTAATATAGCTACCTTGCTTTATATCCTTCTGCCTTACTAAGGGTCATGAAGTATATAATTGCTGTATTAGCGTCGATTTGACTGTATCCTATGCGATCTATTATATAGTGGAGTCCCCATGATCTGCGTTCAACGAATGCTTGTGCTTGCCGTGGGATTGGTAGTGTTTTGAGGCATTCTTTGTTGGTATCGCTGTATGTTTCGTACACATCCTCATCTACTTCCTCGTTTTCTTCCTTGGCTTTTGGGGTCTCCGCAGGTGCAGGCTCCGGTGCGGGTGTGGATTCTGGTGTTCTAGCCATCTTGGGTTGTTTTCGAAGTGGGGATTCTCGGCTTTGACAGGGGATATCGTGGTCTTCGAGCTTCTCTTTGTATTGGCGGCTTTCTCTCGGGATCAACGGATACGCTCGTGGGTATCGGAAGAGTCGATAGAAAGGATCTTCTGTACGATGGATACAGGGAACTTGATCGCAGTCGTGACGGAGTCTCTTTTGGTGAAGTATCTCGGCCTCGAGTTGTAATGTTGTTCAGGTTAGCGTGGTGAGCTTTTCATCTGTCAGGGTAAACCCTATCAGGAACTTGGCTTAATACCTCTTCGGTTAGTACCTTGCTGATCTGCGGTATCCTGTGGTTTGGGCAGTTAGCCAACCACTGATCAGTGTGGGTAAGTCCCGGGGTAACTAGATGACGCAGTTAAGGTCATAGTCAGGGTAGCAGCTGCTAGGGGTCTTCTTGTTGTAATAATGATCGTTGTTCTATCTATTCTAGCTGAATGAGGCCCCTTTTGGTGTTTGGAAGAGGGTCATGTGATATTCTTAATCTCGCTTCCTACCGTGTTCACACCAGGCACCTAGCCGGCGCCTTAGGCCTCGATGACCGTAATCCCTTTGGTTAATTTAATGTTCCAACAAATCTAATTATAAATATTTATATATTTATATTCTAAAAGATTATTTATTTATTATTATATTATATTCTCTTATTATTATTTTTATCCCTTTTTATATTAAGCTAAAAGAACCTAATATTCTTAATTTAAATTATTATTTATTTTTAGAAGTATTTTTTAATAATAATAAAATTATTTCTAGTTTTCCTTAAATTATAATCTTTTCTTATATTAATAATATAATTATCTTTCTATTAATGAAAGTTTTTAATCTTAGTCTTTTTTTTCTATTAAAAGTATTATTATTAAGATCTCTTTTACTAATTTATATTTTTTTTATAACTTAATTATAAAGGTAGCCTTAGTATTATTAATTTTAGCTAAGCTATAGGTTAATATCTTTTACTAGCTTTTCTTATTTTATCTAAGAGGAGTAGGTTTCTTTTATTAAGTAATAAGATTCTACTAAAATTAATAGATACTAAGTCTTTCTAATTTCTCTCTTTATAAAGCAATTATCTATTTACTATATTAATTCTATTTAATAGTAAGATAAATCTCTAAATAAAGTAATCTTACTTATTTAACTATACTAATTCTAGCTATACTTAAAGGATTTTAATAGCTAATTCTAGCTTTCTTATTAGGGTAGTTAGTTTTACTATTTTACTTAATTTATTTAATCTTTTTACTTTTTCTTTATTAGCTTTTTTACTTATCTTTTATAGGTTAAGAATTAATCTTATAATTACTAAAGTTAATATTTTCCTTTTTTCTAATAATATCTTAGATCCTTTAGGATTAAGGCTTTTTTCTAGGATTTAAAATTAATTAACTATAGTAAGGTTTTTACTAAAGAAGAATTTAATAGGTAGTAGTTTAATAGGTATTATTAATATTTATATAATTATATTTATTCTTTTCCTAGTTAGTTCCTTTTTTCTTACTATTTATTATTTTTTAATCTTTAATTCCTTTAATTAATTATAAATTAATAATATTTAATTATATAAAATAATACCTTTTAGTTTTAC
>JAKZGU010000130.1:0-108307 GCA_022837005.1 Calonectria pteridis
TTATTAGAGATAAAGGAATTAGAATATAAAGTAAAGAAACTAGTATAATTAAGAATATTATCTTAGAGAACCTTTCTAAAGTAATCTATTTGATTAAGTATATTATAATAATTATTATTAAGGGGATTATTAATTATCTTAAGTATTATATTGGTCCTAAGGTATTTAATTAACCTTATAAAGATGTATACTAAAGATATAAAGTATGGAAATAGTACTTATAATATATTAAATATTAAACTATGATTATTTCGCAAGACTTACTCTAAAGTAGAAATTTTAGAGTATTATTATATTAATATATTCTTAATTATACTTAAAGACTAAGCATATAATTACTACCTTATAAAAATATATAATAAATACTCTTTATTATTATTTAAAGAAATATATATAATTATAAGGGAATAATTTAAGTTAGAAAAAGCATAATAAAAGGTCCTTATAGAATGGCAGATAATTACCCTTTATAATATAATTAAATAGAATCTTAATAAGCTAAGAACTAAAGTCCTTGAAATAATAATTAAGAGATTAAAGAAGATCTAAGGAGTATTATTTAAAGTAAAAGACCTTAAGATATAGTTTTAATATTAAGTTATTTAAGTATATTAAAATATTAAAGAATATAAGCCATATATCTTTAATCTTACCCTAATCTATAAAGGTATATACTAATAACTTAGAATAGCTATAGGAGTATTTCTTATTAAGAAAGAATCTTTAAATAAGATTATACCTAGAGGAAAAGTAAAATAATATTAGATTAATTATAAGTATTAAGGACAAAGGTAAAGATGATTCTAATTAAATTATTATTATTGACCTAATAATAATTACTAAAAGCAAGGGCAATAACTACTACCATATAAAAAGAAGTATTATATTTACTAAAAACCTAGATATTAATTAAATAAATATATTAATAAAGAGAGGTAAAAGGTATATTTAAAGTATAAATTAAGTTATATTAGTAATAAAGTATATTAGATTTTTTTTACTAGATATAAAGGCATAAATATTAATCCTAGTGATAATAATAATTATTATGATTAATGACTAAGAGAATAAGGAAATAAGAATAAAGAGGAAAATAAAGATCAATACTTAGGAAATTAGGAAATCTATTATATATTCTTTATAGGAAAGACTAAGAAAGTTAATAGTCTATATATTATAATAAAACTTATTAATTAAGTATTTATTTATTGACTTATAAGATATAATCTATTTAATAATAAAATATCTTGAATACCAAAGGAACTAATATTATAGTTTTTACTAAAAGGGTATTACTTATTAATAACCTTTTATAGTATTCTTCTTAATATAAAAATAATAAACTTCTTAACTAAAGGCTATAAATAGTTTATTATGCTTTAATATATAATAATCTCCTTTATTAAGCTAAATAAGGAGACCACTAAAGAGATATTAATTATCTTTAGAAAAGGTAAGCCTATTAATTTACTAGGAATAGTAGATATACTAATATTATTTAGTATTATTTTATTTTATATTCTCCTTAGTAATATCCTCTTTCTACTATCCCTTAGAGATATAAATAAACTAGGGATTTTATTTTATAATATTAAGAATTATCTTAAGAAAGGAAATATTAAGGTATTTATTATTTGTAAATAAGGGTATCCTTAGATATTACTTAAGGTAAAGAAATCACTTACTTAGAATAACCTAATAAATATTAAATTATAAAGACTATATTAATAATTTAGGTACCTATTAATTAATTGCCTTTATAAGCTATTAATATAAGCTAGTTATTCTATTAAGAGAGAGGTAATAAAGAAGCTTAGCTAGGTCTATAAGAAGTATTAACTTTATATAGGATAACTACTAAGATTTAAGTTTACCCTTTATAATAATTATAATTTTAATTATTATGTAATTATAGATATTATATATCTAGAGAGTAAGCTAGTTATTTACTTTATTAATAAAGTAATTATATTTAATATTACCTATTTCCTATCTAATATTATAATAAAGGAGATATAGAAAGCTATTAAGCTTTACTAGATTAATATCTACTAAGGACTATTAAATTAGATTATTATTAATATTAGAAGAAACTTTATATTATAAGAATTTTATTAAAAAGCCTATATAATAAGAATCTTAATTAAAGAAGTGCCTATAAAAGTATATAATTTTATTAGTAAGATTAAATAATATTATAAATTACTTTGATGTACTTATAAGATAATCTATAGTAAAGAACTATTAATGAAATATAATAAAGTACTATAGGTAGTAATTAAGGTAGTAAATGATATTACTAGCCCTAATAGCTTAGTTCTAATATTGCTAATATTCAGAGTATATTTATAGATAATAATAAAATTAGCCCTATTACTAGAAATAATTTAATAAACTAAAATAATCTATAAAATAATTAAAAAGATCTATTAAATCTATAATAAATGCTAAGTTAATAATATATTAGCTACTAGGAATGGCCTAGATATAATAGATATTCTAAACCTTTTTCTATAAATATAGGTTTATATATAGTATAAGAAAAAGGGATAGACTAGATTATATATATTTATTGCTATTAATAGAGAGATTTATATTATTAAGGGCAAATAAGGACCTATTAATTTCTACTTAATTATTATTAAACCATTTTTCAAAGACTAAGGCTAAAATAAGGAACTATAGTAGTAAAAAAAGGAAATAGAATCCTAGGAGACTAAGAACTTAGAGGAATCTAATAATATATTAAAAATACCTTTGCTAATAAAAAGAAAAGGTAAAGAAAGACCTTAGAAGGCTCTTATTAAACCTATTCTGACCCTAAAGCCACTAAAGAAGCAAGGAAAAGGCTGACCAAGGAAGAACCCTATTACGCCTAACCCTATACCTATAACTTAGAAAAAAGGAAGAGGCTAATCCTACAAAAACCCTATTTAACTAATAATTATAAACTTTATATAATAGTTTAAATATAAAATTAATTATAATAAATCCTTCTTATTAACTAAAAAAAAAGCCAATTTTAAGCTTATAATTGAACTCTATAAAAAAGAGATTATTACTCTTCTAGGACTATTATTTAAAGACTTAATAACTAAGAAAATTAAAGGCCTAATTAAGTAAAAAGTATTTAAATTTATATCCTATAATAAAAAGATCTATAGAGGAATCTAAATCTATAACTTATATATAGTCAATAAAATCAAAGGAAAAATAACTAATACCCTATATAAGAAGTCATAACTTATAGTGCAAGGCTATAATAACTAAGGAAAAGAGGTGATTCTTATATAGTTACTAATAATCTAAAGATATAGTTAATAAATTATCCTAGTATTAGCACTATCTATAGAAAGAAAAGGCATTTCCCTTTGGTTATGTGATATTATATAGGCATATATATAATTATAAATAAGATTAACTTGATTTATCTTAGTACATTTACTAAAGAAGATCTAATACCTTTATCCTCCTAAGATAATTATAAAAGTCATTTTGCTACTATATAGAATCCTAGAAGCTAGAATATACTAGTAGGCAATATATAATAAATATTATATAGAGAATCTCTAGATAATTATATTAACTTTTAATCTATATTTATTAATATTATTAGAAGAGAATTTTACTTTTAAAATAATTAAAATATAGATTAATAATATAATTAAAGTATTTAATAAGATATTCTTATAAAAGAAAAAGAAATAACTTTAAGTAGCTGGATTTATAGCTAAGCCAAAGGAGATATTAATAAATAATAATCCTCTTACCTTTAATAAAATAATTATAATACTTATAAAGGCTAATATTATTATTTTCTAATAAAAAGGCTAAGGTAAGAAGATATTAACTATTAATATAAAGGACCTAAATATAGTGAAGTAGTAATATATTAAATAATAAGTAAGAGGCATATATATTATATCTATTTACTAACCAAAGGTATGCTTTAATTTATTAGTTATAATATAATACTAAGAGCTAAAAGCAAATTACATTAGAGCACTAAATTAATAACTTAAGTAACAAATAGAGAACCTTAACTAAGGACTTATATTTATCTTAATTATATTACCTATATTAAAGCTATTTATATTTATTAATAGTTTATTTACTAATAATATTAATTTATTATTATAACTTAGATTTATTATTATCCTTACTAATAAGAAACTTAATAATAAGACCTTTATAATTAATAGGAATATCCTTTACTTTAGCTTAATAAAATACCATAGGATTATTTATAATATTTTTATATTAAAAGTATATAAAATAATTACTAGTATTAATATTGCTTATATTATTATAATTATACTTAACTAAGTAATTGACTAACTAAAATCTCCCTATATCCCAATTATTATCTATATTGACTTATACTTATTATATAAGTGCCTAATAAAGCTTAAAATTATAAAAGAGAAGAGACTTATAATTAATATTATAGTACTATAATAGTCCTATAAGTAGCATAAGCTCTATAAAGTTAGATAAATAAATAGGAAAGATAATATTACTAATGCCCTTATAAAAGCAATACCTAACTAAGTACTTAAGAAGTTTATTAATAATAATATAGTAATAATTTGAATAAAAGGATAGATTATAAGAAATTAAAAAGAAGGAAAAGGAATAGGAATATATATTATAGGCAAGTAACTTAAAGTTAAAGGGAGATAATATTTTATTTCTAAAATAAATATAATCTCTTCTTACTAAAAGAGAAGAAATTCTAGTATTAGAATATTGAATTAACCAAAGGGATTATAGTTATTAAGGCCTAAGGCGCTGGCTAGGTGCCTAATGTGAACATAGTAGGAAGCAAGATTAAGGGTATTATATGACCCTCTTCTAAACACCAAAAGGGGCCTTATTTAGCTAGAATAGATAGAATAATGATCATTATTATAATAATAAGACCCCTAGTAGCTATTACCTTGACTATGACCTTAACTATGTTATCTAGTTATCCTAGGACTTACCTATATTCTAATTAATTCTAAGATAAAAAGAAAATAAATAAGAATAATATCTTTATTTAGAAAATAATAAACTTAAATAAGAAATAAAAAAGCATAAATTAAAGCAAAGATAAGAAAAATTCAAATTAAAAAAAAAAGATATAAATTTAAAAAGAGATAATATTAATACAATAAGTAATTTATTATATTAAAAAAAATAAATCCTTAAATTTTAACCAAAAAGTATACCTCTTATTATACTTATTTTTTAATAGACATTTACCCTTTTTTTATTTTATATAAAATAGGCAAAAAGTTTTAATTATATTACTAAGCTTTCTTAATTAAGTAAAATTAATTTTCCCATTTTTAAATCATAGTACTTTTAAAAATAATAAAATATTAAAAATAATTAAAGACTAAGAGTATATAAATTAAATATATATATATATATTTTAAAATTCTTTTAAAACTTACTTATAAAGAATTTATTAATATAATTTCTTTTTATTATATAGTACTTAATATTAAATTAATAATTAATACTTTAATTATATTATTTTATAGTTAAGAAATCAATAGAATAAATTAGTAATACTAATTATTAATATTAATCTACCACTTAAGATCTAATACTCTATATTTTATATTATAAATTTAAAATTTATAGTAATATATATAATATTATAAATTGGTTAATAAGCTAAATAGTTTATAGTAAGAATAAAGGTAATTTTATATTAATTAAAAATAATAAAATATCTCCCTAGTATACAAAATAGCTTTACCATTAATTATTTTATATAAAGGCAGATCATCTTAATATATTTACAGCTACAAATAGGCTTTATAGCCTTCGATGTCCATATAGAATAGCATTGCAAATTAATTCCAAGGGGATTACTTATATTTATTAATAATAAGAAAATCCCAAATATCACATATACAAAGCAAGGTTATAGTCACATAATATAGCCTTATCACGTGCTTTTTCTGCCGGCTAAATGCATTAGTGGATGAGCCGGGTCAGAATGTTGAGCTGACCCAGGTCAGGTCAGCTACTAACCCCCTGCAAAGGGGGTCAGGTTAGAGGGGGTCAGGTCTGGCCGCGCCACAGGGGGGGGTCAGGTTATGTGTACACTCCGGGCAGACCTGACCCACAACGCCAACGGGTAGTCATTTTTGAAGTGCAAGGAAGACTTCAGCCACATGTGCCGCAGTGGCGCAAGCTGGTAAAGGTATTTCCCCATCAGGCCATTTTTCGGCTAAAGTACGGATGTCACCTATATTTAGCATCAGGCCGAAATGAATGCTCCTTTTTTAAACATCCTATGGCAATCGCTTCAAATCATTGTCGCTGTTGATCTGCTTGCAAAGAAGTGATAAGACCATCACTGTGGAGTGGGAATCAAGGTTGGACGCACGATCGTTATGTCAAGAGGAAAAAAAGAATAACTCTACAAGCCATCATTTTAAGGCACACGTTTTCTATCGAATTTGGTCAAAGCTATCGCTGTGATATTTAGAAACCAAGCCCAGAGATCAGCCGTCCGTAAATGGATTGATGTCGTATCTGACTCTAATTGGGAGAAGTGTGTATAGGGTAGCTGGAAGTTCGGTTGAACAGTCATGTGAACAGTCCCTCGCGCTTCAATCCAGCGCTCTTTTCTGAGTCGGCAATTCTTAAAAATGTTAATCTGTAGTAGAACCCTCCGCCTAGTACGTGCCATTTTCTGAGTATGAGACTTGGCGACTGAGGCTTTGTTCAACAGCAGCTTTGCCAATTCCAATGGATGCTATCCAATTGCTCATTGATCGACGTTCTGTTTCCTCCTTTGACATGACAGGTCGTTATTGTACATCCGCAGTTGAATTTCATGCCATTAGGATCCTTACTAGATTCGTAATAAAATGGATCCGAGTGTGTGACTTTTTTTTTCCAACCAAGTTAATGAACCGAGCGAGGCCACATAACACCACATAACATAGATTATTTCCCAGTTCGAGTTCCAATTTCATCCAGGCAATTTTTCGCGATTCAACCCAACTTTGAGGAGACATCTGACCGTGACATTCGCTTTTGTTACGAGACATTCGACCTCTTGTATTTGACTGTCACTATTCCTTCACCAATGCTCCCACTCGTATGATGCGAACAAACATTGATATTGAAGATCAAACCCCTATATGGCAGATGAAAGAGTGTTGTAAATGATCAGCTGTAGCAGCCAGTTTCAGTACCTTATATAAGTGTATATCATCAAACACGTGATGGTCGGCGGCTGCCGAGACCCTGGAGAGGATAAGCTTTCTGTCAGTAAATGCCGCTCGACAGGAATGCCACTGGCCAGTAATCAATGAAGCCACTCGTTGTCGTTCGACTTGGCGTGTCGCCGGGTTGAGTTGTTACGTATTGGTTCACTGCCGAGAAACCCTTGGCCTTATGGCGTGCTGTTGTTGCCACACTAGTGATCATTGTCCAAATTCTTTTGTTTGTAGTGCAGCTCAATAGCGCGACAGCTACCCGAGCTCTGTCCCGTTGCTTCCGAAGACGATTCTTATCTTTAGTCTGCAATAGTGAAGAACTGAGGTATTTATCATGTTAAAAACGGGAACAAAGGAGGACTTTTGCGAATTTTTTCTAGGCACTATCGCAAGATGATAATTTGCTAGTTTGCTGGCTATTCATGTGACCTGAGGGCATGCACTGGAGACGGCAACTCCCTCATAACCCGAACACTAACTCCGCGGCCCGATCGGGCCAACCAAGTGTAGAGGGACATCTTGGCTTTATTGGATTTAATAAGAAACAGAAAGCTCCGACTCTTGCAGTCCTATTTAGGAAAATATACGGATATTCTATCCTCAATTCCCCGTTTGGGCATGTGGACCTCGGATACCCCTGCTTCCTCCCGAAACCCAATGTCATCCTATGCCAACCGTTGGAGTGCATAGGTTTTGTCTTGGTATACAAAAATAATTTGAAGCACTAGTCTCCCCAGAAAATACAGTCGTTAACTGCAAGGGTTCGTGGCCCACAGAGTACCGAAGCCTCGGAACCTTGCCAGTTCCTTCCATCGACGCCTACTTAGCGATGGTCGATCATTGCCTTGAATATCATGTTGCGAAACAAGCCATAAACTCTAGATGATCCATAATCTGGGGAAGTCATACATGCAGAAAATGCCCTATAATCAATCAATAGTCAAGGTTTATTTACAGCCAATTTGAACATGGTTGTCTTGGCTGATGAAGATGGCGCGATTGTCTCGGGTTCCAGACGGATGTCCCGCTCCGCCACGGAACGTCCCTCGCGCCAGGAACCGATCGATCTGTTTACGAATCGTTATCCTCGTTCCGGGCTCAAACTCTCTTACCGCGCAATTGCACTTTTCGGCTTGTCAAGCTTCTAGCAAATGAGGAAGTGTTTGGTAATCTGAAACGTCACATCGGAAAGAATTGCGAAACTGTCTTTGGAATGGTTCTATGCTATCTGGATGGATCCTGGAAGCTCCAAAGGGGTCGGCTTTCGCCGACTTGAATCTGGATAAATAGCGCCTTGTAAAACCCTTACATAGAAAAGTTATCATCATTTTTACGCATTCATTCATTATAGCCCTCATCTAATGCAGCAAAAGCTCTATAAGGCACTCTTTATTGTAATTGGCAAGTTCCAAATTCGGGCTCTCTAAGATCACTCTCATTCCTGTCTACCACACACCCCAAACATCGACCCACCGCTGCACTCCGGTGCTGGCGATCATGAGGCCAAGCTGGCTTGCCCTGTTGCTACCAAGTGTTCTACCTGTCACCGCACTTAGGTATGACGTGAGATATGTCGATTTCAACCTCAACCAGAATGACACGGCTTCGGACCCCCTCGACTACTGGGGCTCTTGGCCAAATCACACATACCATGAATCTCCCAAGAACTGGCGGTTTCCATTTTACTCATTACTCCTGGACCGTTTTGTAAACGGTGATCCAGCCAACGATGATGTGAACAACACTGTGTACGAATCAGATGTCATGAGCACCACTATGCGCTATGGTGGAGACATACTGGGGTTGGTGGAAGGTCTAGACTACATCCACGGCATGGGCATCCGGGGAATCTACCTGATCGGTTCGCCGTTCATCAATCTGCCGTGGACTGCCAATTCCTACTCCCCTATCGACCTGACCCTGCTTGATCCCCACTTTGGCACAATATCTGACTGGAGATACGCCATTGATGAGATCCACAAGAGGGGAATGTACGTCATTTTGGATAACACATTCAACACCTTGGGCGACCTTCTGCAGTTTACCAAGACGGCGAACTCTACCACGCCCTTCTCGCCGAGGGAACTCGAGGTGGACTACAAGACTGACATTCGATACCATGACTTTGATTTGTCGGACAAGTATCATGACGAGTGCCCATGGACCCTACCCAAATTCTGGGACAATGACGGGTTTCCTGTACCGGAGAGTGAAGTCAACACTGCAGCTGGATGCTATGACAGTGATTTTGACCAGTATGGAAACTCAGACGCCTTTGATGAAAAAGTCGAAACATACCAGCGTCAGCTCACAAAGTTTTCTTCTGCGCAGGACCGGCTACGAGAGTGGAACCCCATGGTGTTGAGCAGGATATTGCACTTCTCCTGTTTGGCCATCAGCATGCTCGACATTGACGGCTACCGAATCGACAAGGCGCTCCAGGTCACCGTTGAAGCACAGGCCGAGTTCTCCAGGTACATACGCGAGTGTGCTCGGCAGCTCGGCAAAGACAACTTCATCATCGCTGGCGAGGTTGTGAACGAGGTCGGACTGTCTTCTGTGTACTTTGGTAGGGGTCGGCAGCCAGACATGGTACCTCCCGACGTGACAAGCGCGCTATCCGCAGCAACTTCGGGTAGCAGGTCAAACGTGCTCCGAGGTGATGATTACAGCGCCCTGGACGGTGCTGCGTACCACTATGGAGTCTACCGCGCCATAGTCATCTTCTTGGGCATGGACGGCAATCTCCAGTTGCCCTCCGGAAGTCGAGAGTTCAACTGGGTACACATGTGGGAAGAGTACTTGAAGACGGATGATTTCGTCAATGCTAACACGGGATTGTTTGACCCCCGTCACATGTGGGGTGTGTCGAACCAGGATGTTTTTCGATGGTCTAGCGTCGAGATGGGACGTCAAAAGATGCTACTTGGCTTGTTCATCACCACCTTTCACTTTCCCGGTATCCCTCTTTTGTCATGGGGTGATGAGCAAGCCTTTTATGCATTGGACAGCACCGCCGAGAACTATCTCTTCGGTCGTCAATCCATGGCTTCTTCTATGGCTTGGCAGCTCAACGGATGCTATGGCCAAAACAGTGAGTCGTATTACCGCATGCCACTTGGACCTGCCAGGAACGGCTGCCACGACGATGGCATTAGTCTCGACCACCGGGACGCCTCGCACCCAATTCGCAACATTCTGAAGGTAATGAACGCTCGAAGAGAACAGTATCCTGTCTTAAATGATGGTTGGTACCTGGAGCAGCTTTCAAATCAGACCCGACAGAACATATTCCCAGGTAGTGACTTGCTTCCAACGGAAATGGGTCTGTGGAGTACACTTCGAGGTGAATTTGCTCCGTTCCAGAACCTAAGCACTTCGGGTGAAAGTGTTGAGCCTGTCTGGCTCATCTACCACAACGAGCTTGACTGGACCAATTACACCTCGGGCTGCACTGTATCACCGTTCGGCCCTGACACGCGCGTCAAGAACCTACTTTACCCTTACGAGGAGAGGACCGTCACCTCTCTTCCCCGTGACTTTCAAAATGGAGGCTCCGAAAACGCAAAGGGTTGCTTGGACTGGGTTGCGATGCAGCCGTACGAGTTCAGAGCATATGTGCGAGCCGACAGTTGGATGCCACCCCCACCTGTCATTACCAAGTTTCTGCCTGGTCACGATGCTCGAATCCTGTCAACAGCTGCACCAGGATTTACGGACTCGGTTGACATAGGCTTTCCATTCTCGGAGGAGATGGACTGTGAGCGCCTGACTCAAACGCTTGAATTTCAGTCTGGGGTGGCTGATGGCACCGTCCCTCATGTGCGACCAAACAGCGCCGAGTGCTCAATCAATGAGGAAGATGAGATTCCGGGCTTTGTTGGTCAGCCAGTTTCCAGATTTACATGGAAAGCCATTCTGGATAATGTATCTCCTGGGGTACACGCAATCACTATTAAGAACGCCACCACATCCGACGGCCAAGGATTTACCAACAGCAATGATCGATTCCTGTTCCGAATCGGAAAAGAGAAGAACCCAATGGTATTTACTCAACAAGCCATGTATCCTCCCAATCTTCTCAGCCGACACGGCGAAGGAGATGGTCTTCAGGTGCATCTTGATGCTCCAGGAGCAGACAAGTGGAGATATTCGCTGATATGGGGTGCCTCATGGAGCGATTGGAGGACATACTCAACTGGAGACCACGTCCTGGAGAAACAGGCCTGGACCGGAACAGAAAACCAGGAATGGGATGGTGAACATGCCATGGTTCAATACTGGAGTCAGATTGCCGGGAGCAGCGCCACTATGCAGCACGGCGACGTCGACGCTGAAGATGACGAGCCACTATTGTTTCCGCACCTCTTTGCCCACGGAGAATTTAACCAATTTGGCCATGATACCAGTGTGGGAAGTAAGCTTGAGTTTGATGGGGTGTGGAAGCACCACTTCCTGGGCGAGTGGCCGGATGGTTTCGCTCTGAATGTCTGGGGCATGAATGCCGATGGGGAGCAGGACCTCTCCTTTGTGTACGGCGACGTGAACAATGACTCCGTCCTCGACAGATGGATTCCGTCGATGTTGCAGAAAGTCATGATCCCATTTGATCAGCCTCCCCCGTGCCCCCACCTGGCTTACGAGTTCCAACTCGAGAGAGACAGCCACCGTTACCAGCTAGTGCCCAAAGGAAACAGGTGGTACCAAATCATCATGTTTCTTCTATTTGTGATTTTGCCACCTGTATGTGGCATTGTTGGTCTTCAGCTGTACCAAAGGTTCTTCTGTCGTGTTGTTCTGAACCGCACAGGGGTAATCCAATTGACCCAGGGAGCAGCACCTGGACCGAAGCCCACTCCGAGAAGACGAATTTTGTGTGCAACTATCGAGTATAATATCCCAGACTGGAACATCGACATCCGACTCGGAGGCCTGGGAACAATTGCCATGCTCATGGGAAAGCATCTGGGAAATTATGACCTGGTCTGGGTGGTTCCATGTGTCACCGGTGTCGAATATCCGCTCGTAGAGGCGAGAGAGCCAATGGTGGTATCGGTGCGTGGTCAAAAGATCCATGTCCAAGTATACTATCATACTGTGGGCAACGTAACCTACGTGCTGCTTGATACACCAGTCTTCAGAAAGCAGACAAATGCGCAACCGTATCCCGTCCGCATGGACGATATGGACAGCGCCATCTTTTATTCAGTGTGGAACGCTTGCATCGCACAGGCTATACAGCGATTCTCCGTCGACCTCTACCACATCAACGATTACCACGGCGTTCTTGCCCCACTTCACCTTCTCCCCAAGGTCGTGCCTTGCGTCTTATCACTGCACAATGCAGAGTATCAGGGCCTATGGCCGATACGTACAATAGAAGAGCAAGCGGAAGTCGCCTCAGTGTTTGACATCAGCATCGAAACCATGAAGAAATACGTCCAATTCGATACCGTCTTCAATCTTCTCCACGCTGCCTCGAGCTACATCTGCATTCACCAACAAGGTGTCGGCGTCGTAGGCGTTTCCGACAAGTACAGCGAGAGATGCATGGTTCGATATCCAGTGCTGTGGGGCTTGGGTCGCGTGGAGGGCCTGCCAAATCCCGATCCGTCCCAGCTTTACCATGGCGAGCCATCGGTCCAGCAGCAAGAAGACCGAACTGAACTGAAGCTCAAGACGCAACGCTGGGCTGACCTCGACGAAAACCCTTCTGCTGAGCTGTTTGTCTTTGTGGGACGAATGAGCAAGCAAAAGGGCACGGATCTCATTGCGGACATTTTCCCGAGACTTCTCGAGCAAAATAAGAATGTGCAACTTCTTTGTGTCGGACCCGTTGTCGACCTGTATGGCAAATTCACAGCGCTCAAGTTGAAAAAAGTCGCCGAACAGTTCCCCGGCCGAGTCTGCTGCAAGCCTGAATTCACACAGCTTCCGCCGTTCATCTTTGGAGGCGGACAGTTCGTCTTGATCCCATCGAGAGATGAGCCCTATGGTCTCGTGGCAGCGCAGTTTGGTCGAAAAGGAGCACTGGCGGTCGGAGCGAAAGTCGGAGGGCTGGGTAATGTTCCTGGATGGTGGTACACGGTCGAGTCGACCGAAACTCGCCACCTTCTTGCTCAGTTCAATGCCGCTCTCGACATGGCACTGCTATCAACCCGCCAGGAACGAGATCAAATGAGGGCTGCTTCGTTGCAACAGAGATTTCCCGTGTCAGAATGGAAGGACAGGCTTGAGGACCTCTATGCAAAGGCCATTGCAAGCCACCAAGGTACAGCCGAGCCTTCATTTGATCGCCTCTCTTCCATGCAGCGAATGGAATTCGAAGGTGAGAAGCAAAAGAGCCTTCCAAAGCGGCTCATGGGGCTCTGTAGAGGCATCAAAGACAACATCAGCCCGACTGCTACCGAATACAAGTCGCAGTATATGTCCGATAACAGCATCGATGGGTCGGTTGTGGAGCTTAGCGAGCATGGTGATGATCTCGAGGTTGGTGTCCAAGCAGACGAGCTGCTCCAGTCAAGGGCCGAGTTGGGTGCTAGCTACAGCAACTCGGGTTTGATTCGCGTCGAGCCGACCTTTACGGACACAAATGGCGAGTTCTACACCCAGTTCGCAGACATGCTGGACAACCTGACGATAGAAAACTCCGAGACCCAGCTTTGCATCCAAGACTACCTCATCAGGAGCGAGAGGCGGTGGTTTGAAAGGGTTCGAAACGCAAGACTCGGCTTGGCGCCAATGCCAGATTTGACCCCCGCTTGGTTTTCAAGATGGAAGAAAGGTGGAAAATATAGCGCCATCAGTACTGAGACCGAAGTGGATGTGGAAAAGAGCCAGGAAGATGAGATGGAAGCCTACCGCAGTGAGGGCTATTCTGTTTCAAAACTGCAGAAGAAGATGTCCACCAAGGTCTTTGGGTTTCCGGTATACACACTCCTTCTAGCCCTCGGCCAGATACTGTCCATCAACGCATCCCAAATCACCATCTTCATGGGCAAGACCACGCAAACCGAGCAACAGCTCTATAGCGTCGGCAGCATCTGCGCCGTTGGATCAATTGTCTGGTGGATTCTTTACCGACGGCTAAAGACGATATATGTGCTATCACTTCCATTCGTGCTCTTCGGCGCATCCTACCTCCTGCTCGGCTTCGTCCTACTCGGTAAGCGGGGAGAGGTACCATCAGAATGGTCATTGCAGCTTGTTGAGAGGCTATACGCCTGTGGCTCGTCGAGCGAATCCATTTATTTCGTCATGAACTTTATCGAGGAAGAGTCTTCCCCAGTTAGCAGCTGGATCCTCCGCGCTGGCTACATTTCCGGATTTCAATATGGATACCAGGCCTTCCTTTGGTACTGGAGCCACCGAATCATGGAGTCCACGGCCTTGGGGAATAAAGCTGCAAGAAACCCTGTTTCTTTGATGGGCTTGGTAGCTATCCTCGTGGCAGCCTGCCTCATCTCCATTTCCTACATTCTCTTATACGGTCTGCCCCGTCTGTATAACCGAAAGCCGGGCTCCATTCCCACCTTTTACAGGTCTCTCATTCGCCGCTCAGTGCCTCTTCACTTTCTTGCTTCAACCTTTGCACAATCCTTCTTTTTCTCCGCACCGGTGGTGGCTCGATCCTGGCTATTCTTATTTTCCTCCCCAAACCTCCCCGATTCCGTTACCGGATGCCTCATCATCTCTTCCATCGCAGCATTCCTCTACATAATGCGTATTTTTGCGTCCCGCTCTCTGTTGCAGGGCCAATGGCTCTTGCCCATGTTTTCCTTTGCCTCGTCCTTTATCATTCACCCGCGCTGGGCGCAACTATTTTGGTCCATCTCTCGACTGGGCATGTCACTGCCCTGGGTTTGTTTGCCGTGGCTGTCGTACGGAATCGTAGAATTCCGCTATTCCCCGTTTCTATCGGCGTTCTTGAGTCGATCCCTCTGGCTGTATCTTGGTGTGCTCGATTTGTTGGTTGGACTCGGGATCGGTATGGCGCTGATGCAGGCGCTACCGAGACAGCACGTCCTCTTCGTGTCGACACTGGCTCAGGTAGTCGGTGCCATGGGCATGATGGCCGCCCGTGCCACTATTCTCGCGCCAGGGAGTACGCCTGCCGCCCTTGTGGAAGGCCTCAAGTTACTGCCACAGATGTTTCCTGATATTTCAAAGGAGATAGTTCCTGGTGGAGTATTTTGGTTGGTGTTGAGCATACAAATCAGCGTGGCGATAGGGTGGATCTGTTTGTTCCGATCAGCGCAATTGCAAAAGCCATAGATGGAATATTCTTCGACTCAAAGCGGGTATTTTATTAGATTTTATTCTTGAATTTTTTCATTATTTTTTTTAATTCTTATTTGTACATTGTAAATTTTGCGCTACTCAAGATGAATGATATAAGAGAGATACCACAAAGAGCCACAATTATCTTTTACCCCACACAATAAGCTGCCATGAATCTCCAAACTTACTTCAAGCATAAAGAAATTGCACAATGGGCCATATGTTTCACCCAAAAATTTTTTTACACTGGCAAAAGATTGAATATTCATGATTGGCAATTTTCCCCGATAATCTGCTGGCATGGTGTAGCACAAGGGTCAGGCACACGAGTGATTATCCTAGTGCAAATCATCGATGGCACCAACCATTGACGGTTAGATGAGCTAATCACCCGCAATCGGGCCAACGCCGGCGACATGCATGGGTGAGACATTGCGTTTGATCCTTGCGCCGTTGGAGAGCACATTGCACATGGCTGTCACATCCGAGCCCTGACTGGTTCGTGCATCCCAGCCTCCCCCCCCATTGTCGATTGTTGAAACTTTGTCGCGAAGCGCTCGGCCCACGGTTGAATGAGTTCGTCTCATCAAGCGGCGTTGCAGAATGTAAAATGCGGGCGATGGTCAAGTACGACGCCAGAATCGATCGAGCACACCAGGGCGAGGGCGCTAGGGGAAAGGGGCGGAGTGATTAAGCCATTTCGGTTGGTGTGACACGGATACAAATTTTCAAGGGACTGGGCGCTGGCGGCAGCTAGAGCGCTAAAACAGCCGTCCGGATCCTTCGTCTGTGCTCGGACAAGGGATGGATAGATGATGGATGAGAAGATAATAAGTCCAGCTGTGATCCCATCCGCGCCAGCTTTGCTTTCCCCAGGCACTCTTTGCACCGGGCCTGGCTTGCCCCGTCCACCCTCGTTTGCGCGCGTTCTTTGCATGTTCCTTTTTTGTTTTTTGTACCACACGACACGTTCGCTTCACCAGGACATGCGGGCCGTGTCCACCATCGTTAGCGTTGCTCGCCATCCCTACTTGACTCGCACCGCAGCAGCAGCAGCAGCATCATCACAAAAGAAGCAGCATGCCACTCGTCGACGAGAAAAAAGCAAATGCCGCCCGGGCTGACCACGACCAAGGCGCAGGAAACGGCCTCTTCTCGCTCTTTTGCTGCATTGGTAAGCGGAGCAGTCACAAATCTCGGCCTCAAACTCGTCGCACAGACGGTCAAGGCGAGTGGCCCGAGGGCTTCCTCCAGGCCGACAAGGGCCCAAACACTTGCGATGAAACAACCAACCGCGACATGGCGCCACACCAGGCTCCACCCGCCGCCGCCGCCCCGGCAAAGAAGACCCCCGGTCGTATCAAGAAGCAATCCCGCGGGGCCTCATCGCGACCCGTTATTTCGAAGCCTTACGACTTCAAACATGTTAGCTCCGGCACTCCTTTTTCGGAGCCCACAACCACCCAGGTCCAGCAGCTTCCCCATGCCCTGCTGCGCGGCCAGCGCCTGTACCGGGACCTGGAGCTGAGGAATTTCTCCCCTCCCGAGAACCCGTCCTCGTCGACCCTGTTCAGCTTTTCCAAGAAGAGCAATGCTCAGCCGTCTCCTGTAGGGGCAGCGGCCATTGTCGCCGAGGACAGAATACCAAAGAGGAGCATCTCCATGCCCCCGCCCCCAAAGAACAGAAAGCGTCAGGAAAATAATAGCAATGATTCCGCAGTGGCGTGGGCGTCCTTCTTTTTGCCCACGTGGCCTGCAAAACCCGAGGCGGGCCACAAGAGATCGCGGTCCACATCCAACTTGTTGGACTCGATGTGCGTCATGGACTCGGAAAGACCCATGAGCCGCGCCCTCGATCGCAGCGTTTCCGCCTTGTCTTTTCACGTGCCCCGCAAACCAAAAGTTGAAGTAACAAATAGATCCCATTCCACCATTTACGAAAACGAGCCCCCGGCGGCTCAGCCCAGCAAAAGTGAAGAGCCTGAAATCCAGGCGCAACCAGATGAGATGACTGAGAATTGGGATATTCCGGAGAAGAAAGTCTTGTTATCAGAACGTCCTAGTGGACCAGGCCGCACTCCACTGGACACAATCTTCAGTGCAAAGACTTCAATTGAGACCAAGAGGTCATCATTCACATTGCTCAAGTCCAAGTCCTGCACGGCCTTGCATGCCCAGTCTGTGGAGGACGAGCTGACCAAAGCTGCCGCCCACGAGAAGAAGGTCCTGCTGTCAGCACAGGCTGATGAAAATGAGAGCGCCCCGCCATACACTGAATCTGATTCCAATTCCAAGACGGCGAGCGACTGGACTCGCAGTTCCATCCAGGTTCGCAAAATCTCTCAAAACATTGGTCGCGGCCACACTCGATCGTACACGGCATACGAAGTTGGAAACACAGGCGACCATTCCAACAAAGGCAATGGCAGATTGTCACGGAAAAACAGCCATTACGACCCCCAGCGGCAAGGCCTCCGAAGAAGCCACTCGGCTACCTCGGGCCATTGGGGCGACATGTCCCTGAGTAAGACACCTGCATTCCCCAGCCGTTTGTCTGCTAACAACGGTGTAGAATTGGACGTATCGACTGCTCCGTTCCCGCCACCCACCGGCATGTTGGTTCCGTACCGGTTCAAATTTCAACCCCAGCGCCAGAGCTTGTTCTCAAACAAGTCACACAACCGTAGACAAAGTGAAATGAGCAGCGTCGACAGCATGGTGCCGCGAGACCACACACCTACGTTGGACGAGGTTGAAGAGCCCAAGACAGCGCTTCCCCCACCTCCGGCGCCCAAGCCAGCGGCGGGGAAGAGAAAGTCACTCTCACAAGTGGCTAGCTGGCTCTTCTCGAACAACGAGGGCACCAGCTCTGGGTTCTTGATCGACCCAGTCACTCCTCTCACGCACCCTTCCGTGGTCAACAAGGAAATCTTCCCTCCTCCGACCAATTTGCTCAACCGACGATTCAGCGAAGGCTCCATGGGCACGGTCACGACTTGGGACACCGACGACGACCGCACCATCCAGTCTGTCTGGTCACTCAATGGAACCACCGTGGGCATGGGCAGAAGCTTCTTTATTCCAAGAGCCTTCCCCGCCGATCGACCTTACCGCTTCTCCTCTCCGCTCTCCAACATCGGAGCTGCCGTCTGAAAAAAAAAAAAAAAAAAAAAAGATCAAGTGACACACACACACTTGACCCTTGCTTCCTTCCATTCCTTTCTCCCTGCTAATTAGCATTTCTTCGCCTGTTCAAGGCGCCTGCATGGCATAGTGATACCCTGTGCGATATGGCATTTTTTCTTTTTATAAACAACTGGGCACGGAGCGACACAGCTCTCATCCCAGCGTGATGATCATAATTGGGTTATTGATGTGTGATGGGACTTGTTTTCTTGGACCAACCTGCGTCTTGGCTTTTCTTATGTATGAGGTGGCGAGAACGAGTGATGACACCCAGTGTTTGGCGACGGTTTTCATGGTTTCGGACGGCCATGGCTAAAAAGCGTTTTTGGGTTGTATTTTGATAATGCTCTTGAAGCAACATCTTTTGCAAAAGAAGATATTAGTTCAAAACATTCTGCTGAACCGCTAATCGCAAGTTCATTCCAATCCCAGTCTTTTAGTGAAAGTGTCGTGAAGAAATTGCTCCGATGAATAGGAAGTTGCTGTAGGTCTTGTTCAACAGGAATCTAAGGCGAACTGACAAAACGCTGGAAACCAAACTACGATCGTCAAGTTAGCCAAGAGCCGTGCGCGTACTGGTTTCGAGACTAGCAAAGGGGAATGTGGAATTTGAAACGCCGAGTCCAGTCTTTAAAGTTGTTGATCCTTAGTTCGAACCGCTCCGTAATTTATTCCGAAAAGATCCAGTGGCTTAGCTGAATCTCAAAACTGGATAAGTAAGGCCGGTTTCTCCCGTCTGGTCTAGGACCATTTTGGCTGCGCTCCAAGCAACGTCTTATTTCATACTTACGCCGCCCAAGCAGGCTCATGCAAAATACACCGTACTACTTTTATTAACTCGAAAAGTCCATATTGATAATAGATCAGATCTTCTTCCCTTGTCTGTCATGGTAGCGCAGGAAGTTAATAACCCAACCCGCAGTCAGCTGGCTACCCTACAGGTCCCTCGGCAGAAGTCCAATGAAATACATTTGCATTCTAATTCTATTATCCGAAATATTTTGAATTATTTGTTCATCGTAATGGTGTGCTGCCGTGGGGGAGTTTGGGACATATTTAATAAAACCATTCTTATCGGTTTGTAAGGTCTTCCTTTATGGTGGATCTGCCTATCATTCTCTGTCTAGTGGTGCAGGTATCCTTCGCGTATTGGCCAAGATATTATCCTTGCAGCTGTGTCAGGCTGGATGGAAATCGCTGATTGCGTGACGTGCTGAGTAGGTCCAGGGTAGTGTACTGAGAAAAGGTTCTTAGTGGCCAAAGTATGTGATGGGCAATGCGTTCATAAAATAATGAACCCAGGGCCTTTATTGGTTTGTTTCATGGGATCTCATATGAAGACTATGAATGAAATCATAATACAAGGTGTCTGTAACGTCAGAGCATGTGGGACCTTCACATTTTCTCTAGAGTGGATATTTGGAAAACATCAAATGCTATTCACTTAAGCCAATCCTTGGGTATGGCTAGACCTATATTCTATGTAAAATAATAAAAAATAAAAAGAAGGCTATATACCATGCAATCCTGAGCTTTGAGATTCTCAAACTCGGTTAGTGGTGCTATCCACCTTGACGAAGGATTTCGATATAGTCCGCGATGCGACCAATACTGAAACTGCACTCTGGTCTCCACGTCCAAGGTGGTGATTCGTCAAACCTCAGCACCTATCGTATCCTCGCAGAGCTTCAGGAGTTGCCTGTGTGATAGGTCCATCTAACCAGCTGCCTTGTTCTGGGCTACCTTGACCACCGTCTTTGCCATCGTTGGTAAAGTAGTCAGACTTATCACCACATCACTCCCGTCCCAGAGATCGGAGTAGCCATCCGTTTAGAACCCAGTCCAAAAGTAACCCTTCTCGAATGGGCGTGTACTCAATCTTTCCCTCAAAACGAAGCTTCTCCAAATATTCATCCACATCTCCTTTGGGCCCAAAGGTGGGTATGGCTCTGACTACAGGCTCAAGAAAGTTCACCCCAAACTCAGAGAGTATGAAATGCCCCACTCCAGAAACGACACAAGGATTAATAGGACAATTCTGTGCATCAAGAGCCTGTGAAGGAAGGGTTGATACGCAGTGTGTAACATATCTTAATGCAGCTACAACAGACGAAATGGAACCATAGTCGACTAGTCTAAAGACGACATTCGGGGCACTGACAGCACTAAGACTAATATAGAACTTAGCGCGGGTCAAAACGATACTAACCATAGGGTGGGCTTCAAGGAACGCATCAAAGACGGTAGTTCCCATATTTTCGGACACATATCTGACATTAGCATATATGAGTACGAAAGCCAGCAACTTACTCCGGCAATAGCAATAAAAAGACTAGACATGATGAGTGATTGTATATAAGGATGTTTGAACGAGATGAGGCGTTGGATGGTTGACTGCGTGGTATCGAAGATCAAGGTGCCAGAGGCAGAAGGTCTACTGCCTGTGGGAGTTTTATGTCATGGCGGTGGGTTCTCTTCTGGTTCGATTGATATGGAAGACGGTTTGTGTACAATCATCGCTTCGACGTATCCTTGTGTAGCTGTCTCCATTGGGTATCGTCTAGCTCCAATTGCCGACATCAAGATTGTGTTCCAAGATGCCTTCGATAGGTTCTCTTGGGCAAGTCGATACTTGGCCTTGTTGCTTTTGAAAGTTGTCACATTGCCGGCTACGGCAAAAGTGAAGTGAACACTCCGCTAATGCGTAGTGCAATTGTGCCCTATATCCATTTGAAAAAAGTTCCCCTCTGCTAACGGATTACTGGACAGGCGTACGAAAATTCTCGCAGGCTGGAAGCTGTAGCCCACTTACTTTGTGTACGTATACTCCCTCTTCTATTAGCTTTGCCTAATAAAAATAATTCCAATTTTGTTTTTATTTCATAGTATAATTATTCTACATCAAATTTTCTTCCTGTAAGGATGAAAAGATTCACGCGATGACTAAGTTTATTGTTGATCGCTGTTTGTCTGCCACTGTTGTGGCCTCATTCTTGAATCACCCCATTAAGTCCCTTTTCCCAACTAGAAATAAATCAGTGACAAGTAAGAAAGTTTATCCACAGTAATTAGCGTGGAGGGGAACGTCTGATTCCCGATGATTGGCGTTCGGTTCTTCCGAGCATAACGTAGCCCGAACGCATGGACTATCTCCGACCGAGAGCGTTTATTGCTCGATGTTTCAAAGATGTTTAGATATGAGATATTTATGCCGACATGCTTTTAAATGCGAACGACCACATTCTAGTTGATTGCTTCATCCGCTAGAGCATCTTCATGAGTCACAGTAATCATCATGGAATTTCCTTTTGCTCACCCACATCAAGCCCATCGTCTCTGTGGACTGGTAAATGATCTCCGATGCACCCCTCGATGGCCTTCGCTCCATCTTTATATTTCTCAGTCCTGTCTTGGTCGACCACCAAGCACCTTTTCAACCTGTCATCCTAGATTTCTAGTCAGTGATTCGTTAAACTGCCAAATCTGAACCGCTTACCTCTAGTCGTTCGGAATCCAGGTAAGGCGCCATTCTGAAAGCTGCCGTGCTTGTTGATACTCATGCTCAATTCACAGGAAAATAAGGTTTAGGCTGAGACTTGTTTCATGGAAGAACTTTGTTGTGATTTACTAGGGCTTGCTTTGAATGTGTCTCCAAAGATGCTGAAAAAAGCGGTATTTTCTTCATCCATTCGGAAGTTCCGCCTTGATTTTATTATCATGGATTATATGTATCTCGGCCAAAGGAACATCCGAGTGTGCCCACTGTTTTTGGTTTCGGCAAGATGATACTATAGTAGCCACAATCATACGCTTTCATCATCCAAATGAGAGTATCCGGTGGAAGTTCCGAGTTTAAGAAAAGGGATCTTGAAGATACATCTAAAACACACAGCCCGCACGCCTCGTATTGTACTCTCTAGCTACTTCATATAGCCACTCGACCAAATTTTTCCCTTCAAAACACGACATTCGATCTCACAACCGTCAACATAATCATCCAAAAAAAAAAAAAAACCCCTAAACCCCTACATTCATCTTCAAAGGCCAATATGAACAAGTGTATCTTCGTCGATGCGTCCTGCAAACTGTCCATTCGGGACAAAGCAGAGAAGTACCAACCTATAAATGGGCAAGCACTAGTCAAGGTCCAATATTCTGGTATCAATCCAGCTGACTTGAACCATGCAATGCATTTGGGTATGAATGACAATGTGTGTGGCTACGAGGTTTGCGGTACTGTAATAGAAGTCGGACCAGATAGTCGCTACGCTGTGGGAGATACCGTCTTCGGCTCCAACTACCCCGGACGATCAAAACCAGCATATCACGGTGGTCATCAAGATTTTGTCATTTTGGAGTCAGATCCAATGTCCGCCAAATTGCCTGCCCAAGTTCCTGCTGCAGATGCTGCGGCGCTCAGTGTCATGGTTCGGACGGCTGGTGATGCTTTGATGAACCTGTTTGGGATTCCATTCCCCGCCATAGGAGTCCTTGGGATCCCCACGACGGGCGGGCTTCTCATTTGGGGCGGTGCAAGTGCAGTTGGTACTGCGGCCATTCAACTCGCAAGAGCCATGGGTATCAATCCGATATTCACCACTGCGTCATCCGCTAATCGCGAAGCGCTCTTAAAACTCGGCGCAACTGAATGCTTTGATTATCGGGATGCAAATGTCACAGACGCCATCCGGGATGCAGCTCAAACTTGCGGACACACCATTAAGTATGTCCTGGACACTGTATGCAAAGAAGGAACCCCTGGAACCGTTGAACAATGCGAGTCAATTGCCACATCACCAGACGTCATCTTTGCCGGAACTCTGCCTCAACCTGCTAAGCCCCGGTGGAAAATGGCCTTCGCATCGAGAGGAATTGATGCTCCCGTGCCATTCCCGATTCTCGGAGGTGAAGGCAAAGCCAATATGGAATGGGAGTCACGACTTGAGAAGGCTGTGGCTTGGGCTGCGGAAAACTATGGCAAAGACTTTCGCATTCCTAATGTAAGAATTATAAAGGGAGGAGAAGGTGGAATCCAAGCAATCAAGGATGTTAACGAGGGCAGAGTTAGCTTTGCAAAGGTCGTTATCGAGCATCCACTCTGATGTCCATTTGTCCCAAACTTTCAGCAGAGTCCATACAACATTCCTATCCACGCAGCATCAGTAACAAATCAAGTATATCTCGTCCTTCACAGTGATGCCATTGGTCGTTTTGGTATTTCAAAAATAGCTGTTGTTGGAAGGCCAATCTTCATTCATCTCAGTTAGACCGGTTATGCCCTTAGGGGAGGTCTGAATGGAATCTAGCCAAAAGTCAGTATTCCATTAGTGGCTCTGGATAAGAATTCTGGATGCACATGCATGAAACAGGGAATTGAAGATCAAGCAGCAGTTGCCCAAAGTCGACATCATTCATCATGCCTTGAAATACAGATGAGTCCTCATCCTTAGGCATATTGATATACCCCCCTATCTCGGAAAGTTGGTCCAACGTGAAGCATAGTTTTGCAGCTTTGAACTGTCGACATTGCGAGCGCCTTAGTGTTTCAATCGCCTCGTGAAAGCAATCCTTGGTCTCCGGTCCATATGTCTTTGGGTCCTGCGATACAACGAGCAAAATGGTCGCCAATGATGCAACCATGAAATACTCGTAGGAGCCACGAAGAAATTTTAAGGCAACAGATTGACTGTTTGCACTCGAACAGAGTGATATAATTTGCTTAGCGCACTCGATTGAGACCACAGCGGCTCTCCTCTTTTCCTGGTCCGTCGTATAAGATTGGAGAAGAGGTTGTCGAAGCAGCATTCTGCAATGATTGACCCGGATGGCGAGGAATGTCTCAAGGTTATACATGAGCACATCATCTTGTTGGGAGCCCCAAGAAACTTTTGGTGAACTAGCAGGTTGGTCAGGCGTAACCAGGTTTCGAAACTTATCTTGGAGAGATTGAATCTTGTAATCAAGATACTCCTGCTTCTCTCGTATTTCCGCATTATTCCGAGCTAATTTCTCTAATAATGCCAACACCTCGGAGTTTAGGCGACAATATTCAACGGTGGTGACGAGGAAAGGTGCAGAAGGTCCCTAATCAAATGTAAGCTTCCGGTCAGTCCGTTCACTGAGATTACTGACAGAATCCAATAGGTTCTCATTGATATCACTATCATTCATGGTCCGAGGAAGATTTGCGGCGAATGAAAAGGTATGATCCAAGACATACACAGACCAAAACAGCTGCTGGGAGATGAAGTCGTGGGTCCCGTCACGAACTGGATTCTTTTGGTACCGTTGATGAAGCCTAAGTTCGTGGCACGCTCTCGACGCTAAACCTATAAGCCGCCATGCCTTGACTTGTTCGAACTTTTGGAAGTAATATAGGGCCTAGAAATTTGTCGCTGTCAGTGGAAAGAGGTATCTACCACAGTGAGATCGTACCATTAACCCAGACACAACAATATCATCAATCTCTGGACCTCTACCAATCAGAAGTTTTTCTGTTGTCCAATCTAGGTAGCGATGAAGATGGAGCGCCAGCGGGCTCGTAGAATCACCCTCGACGCAAAGAGTGAGACCTAAAGTTGCCTTGAGAATGTCAATCCTGGTGAGGCTGATGGAGATGGGTCGGAAAGCTTCATCGGTCCCTTTGTCTGCCGCTCGTCCGAAAATGGTGTCCAGGAGCGATTCAACGGCAGGAATATCAACACAAGGGTAAATAGGTTGGATGGTTTTTGTAAAAGTGGACAGTAGTTGTTTTGCTTTGTCATGTCCGAGATCTAGGAGCGGTTCCACGTAATAATCCAAATCGAATCGGAGGGATCGCTCTATCGTTACATGATCCACCGCGGTTGGCGTGTCACGGACCGGCTCCGCCGGCTTCGCGAGGTCATTAGCTTCAAGACAGGATTTGGCAAGATTAAAGGTCTGAACAAAAGCTGGTCGGTAGGGCGGAGAATATGCGTCACGATCGGTTGGAATTTTGAAGAATTGGGAAGGCATTCCCGGTTCAATGCTGGGTTGACTAAGTGGGGAGACACTGCGGTGACCGCTGCGAGACAATGAGGCGGGACCTGTCGTCTCGTCACTAGACGCTTGAAAGTTTTCTTGGTCCCCTCTGCAGAAAACGTATGAGAATAACCCTTTTTTTTTAATTGTTCCTGAGGATCTTACGACGATATTTCCGGAGCCATCGGGCTCATATTGGGAACATGGACGCGACGCCGATAGACACAGCGCAGGCCGCGTTTTGCACAGCACTCACATGGCTGCCGACCATCACATTTGACCTTTCTTGACTTACATAATGTACTTCATCCATTAGCAAATGTATACTCCGAGAAGCAACGACGGGGATGAGAAGCATACCACGCTACAAGAGTGTACTCGTTGCGTTTACGACGCACTGTTCGAGATGGGCGCTCTGGGACGTTACCACCGCGAGTTTTCATGGTGCTTTAGAGGGTAGCGTTTTGTTTGAACTTGTCGGTAAAGGTAGGCTCAGAGAGCGGAATGGTGGAAGCATGGATTGTAAGGGTGGGGAGCGAAGCTGACTCGCACTATTTCAACAGCTCGATATCACGTGCATGGACCCGCATGACAAAGTTTGGGACTCGGACGTGGATCTAGTTTTCAAAGACAGTCTCCCATTGGCCTATCGTAGTTTCTTCCCCGCATTAACGGAAGTTTAAAAGCCGCCTTGATGGAAGGAATTACTGGGGTCATGAATTGGTTGTTCACCGCAATATTAGACAATAACCGTAACTACATTGTTCGTGTCAGTGGTTTATTTTTAGTTGAACAGAAGAATAGAGCTCCATTATTTCGCTGACAAAGTAATATCGAGACATGGGCCCCTTATATCCCTTCATGTTTCTCAAGTGCTTCGAATGCTTTCTTCGTAAGCTCGTTGGCTTCTTTCCACGCCGGCCTGGAACTCACTCTCTCCCACCACTCCTGCAAATTCGGAAATTCAACAAAAAGGTTACCCGCTCCTTTTATATCAATAATCGCCGAAATCCAAGGCATTGACCAAATATCAACGAGGGAGAAATCCGTACCAGCAAAATATTTCCGGCTGGACAAAATCTCGTCTAATATTTTCAGAATGTCCCTCAAACTATTCCACTGACCTTGAATCACTTCATGACTTGCTGGAGGTAGCCCTAGTTTACTAACAACAATTCTTAGTTCGCATCGTAAAGGATTCGTTGGTGATGGTCAACGAGGCATCACTTACGGCTTGATGACGATCTCACCACAATATGCCCATGCGGCGGGGGAGAAATAGCATACCTCTATCGAGGCAGCCTCTTCGAAAGAAGCAAAAGCATTTATATCCGTAACATTTGGCATCAAAGGATTTCCCTGCCGAGAATACAAGGTGGCAATGTAGCGAGCAATCGCTCGGCTTTCTTTAGATCATCAGTTTTTTGGTTTGTTTGGTGAAGGAACTTTTACCACTATACCATAAATACGAAGTGTCTTTCCTTCGTTGTCAACCACTTCCAAAACGGGAACTTTGCCAAACGGATGTCTGTGGCGGTGTTCAGGAGACTAATAAAGGATTATCAAAATTGCCCCGAATTGTTGCACAAAGAAAGGAACCCATACTCGAGTCTCAAATTTGAGGATTTTCACATGCCGGTATTCCCAGTCAAGGTTCTTTTCGAGCAATACATGCACCGCGCTGATGGAATACGGCGATAGATAGTCCGCGTACAGGATCAAATTATGCGCCCTATGGAATTTTTATCAGCCAAGACTGCAATGAAGACCCCGTGGATTTAGAGTGCAGGTTACATTTTGATGAAATTTTCGTTTGTTTCGTTATTGCCGATTTGCAAATCAGTCAGTTTCTGGAGAGGTAACTAGGTTATATGAAGAAGATGTGGAGTCTATCGTGTAGCCCATTCTCGTTTCATGGCGTCTTGACGGTGCCGAAGACGCGAGCTCGGACCGACTCGGAAGTTCCGACATCATCCACTTCGGCTGCTACTAGATCCAAAGCACGAGCCTTTGGGGCCACTATGGATCAAGGCGCATCTAATGACATCCCACAATTTACTTAAGGCATGCCATTCGTATTTACTAGGTTTTGTCAGGGGTTGAAGCCGCAGCTTCTGCGCTAAGAACCACGACCCACAATGGGCAATCTCCAGTCCGGAATATTCGGCATTTGTTTCAGAGAGCTAGTGATATTCTGTAGTGTACACATGTCGGTTGTGGACTGGGATTCCTTGCAAAAGCTAGTCATTGATGAGGAGGAAGGTGGAAATGTTCACGAGACCTCAATTCTTCGAACGCATCCGCCATGTTCCTTTCGCCACGTAGAAGCCATCAGTGCGGTGGAGCCGCCATTGGAACTACCGAGGCTTGCGCCATTATTCGTTTATCCTGTTCAGCTGGCCTTTCCGGAGTTTGGTCAATCCTTTGGATCGTCAACGCGATGCCAACCTAGTCCGAATTGGTAGTTTCAGCCATAATATAAGCGTGGGAGATTTTTAACATTAAGATTCCCTTGACCTGCGAGGTCCCGTCTCACGTGTATCAGTAGAGCTACGCACCCAACCCAAACTGGTCGCGGTTTCTGAGCTCGTATGTGAACTGCCGCCATGTGCGCGCTCGGAACTACATTCTAACGAAGCACGGTGGCGAGCATATCCGGAAATATCTGGAGATATGTAGCGTTATATTTGGCCTGAATAAGTCTATTAACTCCAAAACCGGGGTCGTTAAAGCTAAATTGTACGAAGAGGGATTCTGCCGCGTCCTTGTTGGCGAAGAGCTAGTAACTGGAGAGTTTCGAGAATATGAACAGGAAGCGGAGATTTTCGTTAACAACTGCGGGAGCTAGCAAGTCTACTGATGGCCCAACGTTCAGAGCCTATATAAGTTCAAGCGAAAGGTGACCGTTCCTCATTAAATTCTTGACCCGCGGATTTCCTTTCGCTAATCTCATTTCAGTTGCTTCATACGGCCCGTCTGGGATAGAGAGTTTCAAGAAAATGTCTGGAAACGCAAGTTTGTATACATTAAAGCCAGTCAACCTAGCCATATTAAGTTCACATTTCAAGCATCAAACGCTTCAATTCCAACACGTCGCAGTAGGCGCGTCAACAGATTCTGGGGGGTAAGCAGTTTAAAAAGTTGCACTTGTTGCAATCGTTTCATCTGAAATGTCTTATCATTGGCCGGGGACAAGACGAGATTCTATCGTAGCATGTGTTGTGTTTTTTCGTACAAATATGCGGCGGGACAACAGCAACCAGTAACTGGTAACAGCCCCATCTATTTGCAGAAACAAGCATTCGTCGCTCCCTGTTTCCTTACGGACGAACGACTTACGAACATAGCTCCAGACCAAGAAACACCGCTTTGAGCTGCTCATGTAAAAATAGAAACTCGAAGAGTTGGTCGTGAAATATTTATACATAAATTAATAGCAATTTAATTCCAAAGGAGGCAACAATCAAAGGAAGACGGATGGAACTCATTCGTATATGAACATACAGTAACATGTACATATACTTCACACGATACATGGTGTTAGGAGAAGTCTGCACACCCAAATGGACAATGAGGATTAGGTAACAAAGATCCAATCCTCACATCACAGCTCAGGCGTTGAGTCTGCCAAAACGCATCATATGGCCATGTCTATTTCGTAAAGCGACTAACTACTCTCCACCCCAAGCACTTAGCCAAGGATGGCGCAGGATTCCTTCAATTGATGGGCGTTCGGCGGGGTTGATCTTCATCAAAGTGTAGAGAAAGGAGGCGAACTCTTCCCTATCTTCCTTGCTAAGACCAGGCATGAACGCCTCTGAAGATAGAGCGGGTCGGTCAAGGGGCTCTTCGACCTTGATCCTCCCTTCGTCATCAAAAAACTTACTTACAATGTCCTGATTTCCCCTCTCAAGAAGATCTTTCGGAAATGTCCCAAAAAGATCTACAATTTCGTTCAAGTGCCGTCCAAGTTCATAGTGCCCGTCAGGGGGCACCTGGCCACTAAATAGTCGAACAGCACGATAGACCTCATGGATAACAGCCCCGAGGTTCCACCAATCAGCATTTTCGTCCCATTGAGCTTCAAGGAGAACTTCTGGAGAACGAAGGACAACTGGCTGGATTTTCTCACTGAGATGCTTGGTTTTCCAGCTGGCCACCCCCCAGTCACCGAGGCAAATGTCGAATTCATCCATACGCTGGCTTTGAGCCTCATTGAAATAGCAATTGCGCAGCGACCAAGATTCGATCGGAGTGTAATGCTCCTCTGACTTGTTCTGCTGGGGCTTCGGAACCTTTGCGACATATCTTGATTCGATCAATGATGGATCGCAAATTTTGACAAAGATGTTGTCTGGTTTAATATCTTCGATGGTTCGCACAGATTAGCTAAAGTCACAAAGGAGCCGAGGGTCTAACATACCTGTGTGAATAATACCAAGGGAGTGAGCATAATACAATGCCATAACAAGTTGGATGGCAAACTTTCGCATGATTGCACGAGGGATCTGGCTGTCGCGAAACCAGGCACCAAAAGATCGAAGAGTTTCGCCCATGAGTTCAAACACAAGACAAACGTGATCGCCATTTGGTCCTTGATGCTGAAAATCATCGATCAGATGGCAAACACAGTCATAGCCGGTTTCATTTCGATCCCCCTCTCTTAATTCCGTCAAAATCTCTTTCTCAAATTTATCATGGCCTTGGCCGTAACATTCAGCGCTAAGCACTTTGAGGGCCCGAAAAGCGCTTTCAGGTCCAGCTCTATTAATGTTAACTAAAAAGAAAAAAAGACATTGGCACGGATGAAAGCACTCACTCATTTTTAAGATCCCTGACGAGCCAAACGGTCGAATAGACACCATATCCAATCTTGTTAATGACCTCATACCGGTCATTGAAGATGTCACCAACATAGACAGGATGGAAGCCTCCCTGTTCATACACATCCCTGCCTTCTTCGACATCCTCGATTTTGACATCAGAGGAGCGAAGCTGATCTTGGGGAATAGAGCCCTTCAAAAAAGGCCCCTGGGGATGCGCGACGGTTTGTGAGCGCATGTTGTCTTGTTGAAGATGATTGTTTGTTTGTTGGATTTGGAAATGAATATGTGTCAAAAGAATTGGCGTAACTTATTTAATTGGAGGTCTGTGCCTCAGGCAGCAGTACACGCTCTGGCGTCCACGGCTCTAATACACTGCCGAATGTGGGCAACGCAAAGTCATCCATAATAACTAGTCCCTGATCGTTAACGATTCCGTGCCGCAGCAGTACGTCTTGGGCAGGTTCATGCCCGTCTTGAGCGCGATGTGGTAGTAGAACTGGGTCTCAAGCCGGGAGCACGTAAGTACAGGCGGAATGAGTCTCATGAGCTCCGGATTGAATCCGCCCTTCACACACGGCCGCCTGGGAAGGCCATCGGTATTATCGACATATTCAAGCTCGACCATAATCTTGGACACGGTGCCGTGTATCTCCTTCTTGATAGCTGCTCTAATGACCTCTCGGTCCAAAATGTCGGCGAACCAAGCAGCTGCAAGTCCATCCGCGGTGACGGGCAGTGGCTTTTCCAAACCAAAGGCCCCCTTGGGGCTGTGAAGTGCATTGACAGAGCCCATAGCTATCTCGGCGGTAGTGGGGAATATGACGGCCGACAATGTACACGAATGAAGCGAGAGGGGAGATGAATGGGACGGATGATAAATGAAACGCTACGGAACAGACTGCAACTGGCAAGGAGAGCCGGGTCCTTATATGGCATGCTCGGAGTTAAGCACCTAAAGCTCCATTGTCTGATCGCCTCAGTCGCCGGGTCATACGATAGCTGGATCTACCGCGGGCCCTTGGCAGGACGCCCAGGCATGAATCGAAGTCTCCCAAGGCCTTCCTGTTTTTGACTTGGAAATTGAATCGTAAACGGAGTGATGGTAGCCCCGGCTTGGAGTTACAGCAACTAAGTCCAGGTGCATCATCCCCCATTGCTTGTGCCGCGACTAATGGCGGGCCAGGATTCCGAGGCACCAATGGATCTACCTAGAGGATTCTCCTAATTACAACATTCTCAGAAATATACCACTCGTCGAGGGTCGGTAACTCGAACTGTTTGGGGGCAATCAGCCGCAATAGACACACGAAACATGCCAACAGAGCCGAGTTATTGCTGCCAGACATGTGATGCGCCTCGAATCAAGAACTGAAAACTGCACCACGAAAAAAAAAATCTGTGGTCGGTTTGAAGAGCTGGAATTTTGTCTCCAATTTTATAACCCCCTGGTCGTGATCCAACTGTAGCTTTATGCCAGGTAGGATCATATAGCCGGTTCCGGTTGCAACTAGGTCGCAATGGTGTCCATAAAGAAAGATTTGGTATAGGGCGGTGAGATCAATGCACGATTGTCAACTTAACCTTGAGTTCGTGCTCAGTGAAGTATCGGACTTGTGCTGTTAAAGCATGGGGTAATAGAAACTTGGCCTCAAGGCCCCAAAACCCCTCACCGGGAATGCCAGAAAACTCTTGCAGATACAACCACCACGAGCGTAGCATGTTCCAGGTTGGCTGGTTGAATCTTCTCGGTAGCGCGTGGAAATGATGGATAAAACGCATTAGTGAGGGTGAAACCGGGATAATGGCTAAATTTGGCCCATCATGGGCTCTCAAGTAGGTTTGTTCTTTACGTAATTTTCTGAACAAAAGTCGTTCCATTTGCAATTTAAAGATGCAACTAAAAATTGCCTACATTCCAGTAAATTAAATTAGCTATATTATGATGATGATGTAGGGATGGATGGATACAATGTGTGTTGACCCCCAGTCATCAGTCTCCTTGAAGTGCAATGATCTGCAGTCTTTGTCATACCCACAAGTGAGGGGCTTTGGGCGATCTTCTCTAATACTTCATTGTGTTATCTCACTTACGTCACTCTGCCAATTGTACCACTCTACATCCTCCCAAGTTCCAATGTTTTTGGTGGAATTTTTCAATTGAGCGAACCCGATTTTATCGCACACTGGGCTGCAGCATTGGACCCTCGTGCGGCCAGAATATCTCCCGTCCCGCCCACAAACCACCAGACCATACTCGCCACCCGGTCGGCTGTGCAAATGGAATCTAGCCCGCCCGAAGCCGCCTCCCCGAGCTGTTCCTCAGACAGCCGCAACCGGTGGGATTTCGTTGCCAAAACAAACATAATTCGTCATGCAGCGCGGCTGGGATCCTCCATCAAAGACAGGATTGGCCCGACGCGAAGGCCTTCCAGAACCATTTGGCTGGATTCGACCCTGTCTCGGCGGAAGAGTCAGAAAAAGCTCAAGGTCCATATCTGGGCACCAGCGAGCCCATCTTCCACTGCCAGAGCCGCTGTCATCAACTTCCACGGCGGCGGTTGGATCCTTGGCAGAGGACCCGATGATGCACCTTGGGTGGACGCGCTGACGGAATTGCTTGACGTCATCGTCTTTACTGTGGATTATCACTTGGCCCCCAAACATCCTTTCCCATCGCCACTCGAGGACTGCGTCGACGCTGTTTGCCAAATCGCAAACCGAGCTGCCGAATTTCAGATCGACCCAGAAAAAATAATTCTCTCGGGCTTCTCAGCCGGTGCCTCCAATTGCCTGGGCGTTTGGGTTACCCTCCAAGATCCCTGTCGCTGGGGTTACACTCTGAAATATCCTCCACCACGCGTCATAGGACTCGCCTTGTTCTATCCGCTTCTGGACTGGACCATATCCCGCGCAGAAAAGCGTCGCGCTAGCATAAGGCCGGACCTGACTCTATCCAAGAAAATTACAAATCTTATCGACGCGTCGTATGTCTACCCGTCTATGGCGGATGAGGTGAAAAAGGACCCGAGGCTTTCGCCTGGTCTGATGTCAGACGAGATGCTGAAAGAGCTGCCCCCGGTTCATTTGTGTCTGTGTGAAAACGACATGTTGCTTGCCGAGGGCTTGAGATTCACAGGAAGGCTCCAGGCTCATAACAAACAGTTCACGCTCCGAGTTGTAGAAGGCGCAAAACATGCCTGGGACAAAGACCTCCGACCGTCACCTCGAGGCAGTGTCTCGGTGGAGTATCGAGAGGCGATAAGAGCTATAGAAGCTTGGTTCATCTCAAGGAATGATTTGGATGAGCAGTGTACATGACATTGTGGTTGTAGATAAATCTTGCTAGCCTGGTTTAACCACATTATTTTTAACCCCACTCTAAGAGCTGATGAGGTTTGCCGTATGTCCATTGAACTGAATAAATCCACAGGCTAGCATTCCGTTCTTCTCCGACCAAGATATAGCGAAACGTGTTGCAAGTAATTCACATACCTTTTTTAATGTAGGGTACCCTGTGGCGCCTCAGGCATCAACTAGACTTAGCCCTATTCGGCTAGCTCACCAAGGTTTTCTGTTCCTTACACAAGCGAAATGTCGCAAGCAAACCAGGTAGGCCAGCCTTGCATGTTAGATTCATCTATGGGTATGGGATATTGATTTTTTTTGTCAGTCAAATGGGGCCGTGGCCTTCGACGGCGCTGGAGTCCCGACGCAGAATGAACCAGTAACGCTGCCGCCGAATGTCTCCATCTACAACGGCCCAAGTGAAGGGCTGTTCAATGGCAAACTCTTTACTCGCCTGGAAACTACCGTGGGAGACCCAGCCAAGTTAGCTACGGCGCTGGGCACCGATTGCGCTGCATTTTGTATGCAGCATAAACATGTCGCGCTCATATTTGATGGCGACGACCAGGATTTGCACCACGAGCACTTTCGCCAAGTATGCCTAAAGCTGAAAGAGCACGACCTGGGGCTTCAATATGGCAGCTGCACTTTTGATGCTGGAAGTATCTTGCAGGCGGGATTCCAGCTTGATAAGCTAAGTGGCAACGCCACTCGTACGTACATGTGTTCCGTAACTTGTGCTAGCGACTAACCATCTGTAGTGATTATTGACTTGCAACACCAGGAGGATGACGAGGATGAGGACGATGATGACGATAGCGAGGATGTTGATCTTGAGGCCCTAGGCCTGGGGGGCTTGGGGCTGAAGCAGCCTTCTGATTAGAAACTATTAGGAAAAGCAGATAGACTCAATAAGAATATTACAACCCTGGGGTCCAGCATTCATATCATAGCCTCAGTCGACAAAATGAGCTTCACAGAGAAAAATTAGACAATGAGGCTACAACAGGCCCACAGCCCTTTAGAGCTATATTATCTCTAATAGCCTCACATAACCTATCGTGATGACCCGGCCTGGTTGAACTGAATGGAGAGTGGCTTTGTCGACATCTACATACAGTGTCAACTATTGGACAAAAAGCGCTTCTGTTGTGTCTATTACATCGTTGTGCATCTAGAAGTCACCGAGTGATGAAAACCCCACACTGAACCCCGTCACTTTGCAAAATGCGAAGAGTAAAGATATTTCGAGAGGCGATCATGACGAAGAGTCGCTGTATCTTCTGTGCGAATTTGACCATTCAGTCTTTATTGGACCTCTCAAAAGAGGATCTTAGCGACGCAGTTTCTTTTCCGAAAAAGGCCTATTATGAGCACCACTCTTTTTTCCAAAACCTCGAATTATCGGCTCTTGGTGGGTGCGAGATGTGCCGCTTAAATTATTGACTGCCTCAAGAAGAGCTTTTGGGACACGGATCTCTTAGAATGGAGCTGGCCAAATGGCGGCGCAGATTCACTACCCGCTAACTCAAGGACGTTATACTCGGCGCAAAAAGTTCCAGAGTTCAAAGGCAAAGCTGTGCTTAACCTCTCAGTATTCATCGGACGGCCCAACCAAGAAGTATATGTTGTTGGACTTGATCAATGTGCATCTTGAACCTGTTGCAAATCTGGGGGATCCCGACGACGACGACGGGGGCTGCTCTCAGTCGTCCACATCTGAAACTTGGAGCCTGGAGTTTCCAGAACTATGTTTTCTAATACAAGCGGGTGAAGGTTTGGCATCCTTCTATTCATAACCAAAATGAATAATGTAGTCAAGTCTGGCCAAACATCAAGCGCGTTAGTGTCGATGTCCAAGTGGAGCTTTGTAATCATGATTGAATTTATTCCAATATTACTGTGTAACTGGTGCGGACACGCTTATGACGATGACATTTAATCTTTGGAAGCTTAAGCGGCAGTGACTCTTGGGTTTCAGCCGGATGACAATTTGTAATTTGGGCTACAAGAACAACTAGAAAATGATTAAACGAGTATTCGGTCTCTTGTTACAGTGTAAAAGCCCGCAGTTAGTGCTCACAAAAGTTCCACCCAACTACCTGAAGCCCGCTTTCTGTCTTGTCCTGCTCATTCGACCGCTCCTCCATAAGTTCCAGCCGAATCTTTTTAGCGTCCTCCTCGTAAATGGGAAACTGATACACGTCGTCGAGCACCATCTGTGTCAACTCGGGAGACAAGATTCGCGACAGGCCCTGCTGGACCTGCGTCTCTCGATACCACCAATGGCGTTGTTGCGGAGGAACATTCGCCGTGGAAATGACGGGCACGGCAGGATCGACAAGGAATAGGGCCAAAATCTTTCGATGGCCTGGGCGCGTGGGATCGGCGAGGCGGAATGGCGACACGCGGTGTTGGAGCAGGTTGGGAAAGAAGACGGCACGGGTGTCACCCTCGCCGGTTGACGGGCTGTTGGTGGTGCGGACTCCGCCAAGGTCCTGAAGCGTATTGCGGTAGACATTAGAAATTGCAAATATGCGCTCAATGGGATAGTGGTTATGCTGGCCGTAGTCCAGCCCAGTGGACAGCTCCTCGCGGTTGGACGCTGATCGGAAATCCAGCTGACAATCGGTCACATTTTCCGAGTCGTAGTAGTAAAGTGCAGTAGCGCAGATGCGCTCATTCAGCATGCCCTCGGTGTGCCATGATCCTCCTTCGTACTCAGTGGGATCATTGCCAACAATGACGCTGTGGTAGTCGGATTGCGTGAGCGACAGCGGACGACGACCTGGTGTTGAAGCATGAGAGACAGACGGGGACCCTTTGGAGGATTCGGGCTGGAAAGAAGACAATTCAGACTTTTCGTCTTCCTCCTTGGTGTACTTTGCATTCCAGAAATCAACGAGCTCCTGGGAGACTTCGTATGTGAACTCCGGATCCTCGGGAGTCAAGTGGATATTCGCCAGCTTGACAATGACCTGAATGCGGGAGGCGCCGTTGAAAAAGCCTTCAGACTTGACATCCGATGGCGATAGCTTGAGGTGGTCGCCGTCTGGATTGGGATTGGGTGGCTCGATGGTATGAGTGGCCACGAGCCATTCCCAGTCTCGCTTGCCGCGCTCGGATTCCCGGTATCCATGTTGATAACCCTCATTCTGGTCGCGTGGTGGCTCGTCATCGTCCAGTGGACGGTTCCATGGGTGGCAGTTCCACTCGTTTCGACAGATATCCTTCGTAGTGCAAGTCATGTATGCGTCCTTAGTAGTGATGCGCTGGGTCTCAAATTCTTTTGGCCAGCGGTATATGACATCCCAAGCTGGCAGTGACTTTTGTATGAAGCGTTCAATCACAGGGTAAATGGCAGCGTGGTCGACCGGATGCAAGTTGTTGATGTAGCTGTCAATTTTGGCATTTGGCCCATCGAGCACAACATCGCATGGAAGCCACTGAAACTTGTTGGACAGGGATGGGACCGTGTTCTCAAGGTTTCCATGGAAGTCGTCTCCGGGATATCCCACCTCGATTGGTTGGGGTGTTGGACTCACTGTTCCTGTGCCACAGTATTTGAGCGCTTCAGAAACGTTGATGCGTTTGTCAGTCAGCACGCGGCTGCGTCCATAGACGAAAGGCCACATGGAGGGGTGAACAAGGTCGAGAACCTTCTTGGTGGTACCGGGGTGCCAGTCCTTTTCGCTCTCCGGAACATTCTCCAGAATCCCGACGGCCTCCCGAAGAGCAGAGCGCAGATCCTCTGGGATAAGGCTGTCGGATTTGATCACACAAGATGAGTAGTCGAAAATGGGCATGAGGCCGGTTTGTTCATACAACGTCGCCTTTTTTCGAAGCTCGTTGATGCACTAGTTTTCAATGTCAATTCAACAAGCCACATCTCGAAGCTAGGAACCCTACCGCATCGGCCATTTCTGGAGTAAAGTCAGCGTTGGGACGGTAAGCCTTCCAATCCATCTGCAGCGCTTCTTGCTTCCATTTCTCGGAAATCTCGGGGTCATGGACCTTGACCCACCACTCAGGCTTGTTGGTCAGCTCTTCAATTACCTTGAACATGCAAACCTCTCTGATAAGCAGTGTCAATGCTTTCCAGTCCCAACCATGGGCGCCGATAAGCACAGGGAACCGCTCATCGGCGGGGGGCATGTGGCCTAGAGGAAGGCCAAACCCAGGTACTTTGAGAGAGCTGTACGTCTACAGTGCAGTCGATTGGTCAGTATATTGACCCTTGCTATGCTGGTAATGGAATCCGCACCCTTCCTCTTTCTTCAACAGCTGCAAAAGATTCATCGATTGCCTCGTTGATTAGGGGATTAAGAGAGGCTTCCGGCAAAGAGTGTCCCGGGTAATTCTTTTGGAGCCAATTTCGGGCATCCCATTCACGCGGCTTGCACAAGTGCGTCCGGACCCAATCCTTGAAGGCGCGTTTAATTTGGGCGTGGGGATCAGTGGGCGCGCTAGCCAGCGGGGGATCGTCGATGTCCATGGCCGTCTGCATGATGCCAAGAGAGAACGGATTGGTTGGTTGTAATCAAGGTTTGCCTGAATCTTTTGGGCGTGAAGCTCTCGTCTTGGCGTGAATGAGCCAACACACCGCTTCGCAGCTGTCTTAATTTAACAGGATTGATTCAATTTCGTATCCTAGCCAATGGCTCCTTCTCGGTTAACAACTTATGTAAGCACTATGAGTTTGAAGCAGTGGAGCATGCTCATCTTGGCCTAGTAAGCTCAGGCTTCGTTCGAGTCATGTTTTCTGGCATCTCGAAATATTGTTGTATTTCTGTGAATAAGAATGCTTCTACTCCTTCAGAACGCTGGATAGCCCAAGAACAAGGACCTAGAGCCAGTCATCACAGCTTCCCTTGAATATCGAATTTTCCCTTCGGAATTGCAAAGGCCTTTGCCTCATATGTCTGCGGCCAGATACCATTCTTTCCTGGTGCAAGAATACCCTTGGGGTCGAGAGCGTTCTTGATTTTCGTGTTGAGATTCATCTGCGCATTGTTGTTGAAATTGTACGTGTTGGCAATCTGATCCATCAATGCGAGATGGGTGCGGTACTCTCCCCATCCTCGCGCTGCCGCATCGTCAATGAGTGTAGAAATGACCCAGTGCGCGCGACGGCATGATTCTGGATCCGTTCGATCAAAAACCAGGCAGACAATGTGGTGCATCTCGCGCATTCCGACGCAGAAGGTGCCGAAAAAGTCAAATCCGGCTTCTTCACATCGTCTGCGCGACAGTTCGTACTGCTCGGTAGCATCCTTACCACCGACTTTGGAGATTGGCGAGAAGAAAAGATGGGCGCCGTTAGGCAGCCAGTCACTAAGTTTTCAGCCTTCTGTTGTACAATCAGATGTCCAGGTTTGGTAAACTTACACCCATTGAAGCTCCGTGAATGTCGGGACGCCTTGCAAGGTCAAATTTCGTGTCTGGAGAACAACATTGTCGGGCATGTCCTCGGGAAAGTAAAACTTGGCTCCCGGAATGACGGAGAATGCCTCCACAATGACGTTCCACATGACCTTCCTCACGGGTTCAGGGCCGTAGAGGGCGCCGTAAAAGTTCCATCGCCCTAGGTTGAGCTTCTTTGCAATCTCGTCCATTTCTGCATCTGTCAGTGGGGTTTTGGACGACGTGTACGACGCGCGCGTTCCCTAGAAGATTTAGCGGGCAACCTCAATGACTCAAGTCGAGGCACGTACCATGACCGCTGCGTCTAGTAGAATGTGTCGCAGTGTGGGAACATTTTGCAGGACCATGGATGTTCTGAGGGGACGAATGACTTCGATGGCCTTGTGAAGATCTTCGTCCTTGGGTACAGTGATAAGGTATGACTGGTAGCCCCCAGGGTTCACCATGAGCCATACACCCATCTTGACCACAATGCCGAGGGAGGATTGACTGAAAATACCGTCATTGTAGGGGCCAAATCCGTAATTAAAAAGCTGCCAGGCATCATTTGGCTCTTGCTCGTGGGGTGGCGCGTTTGGATCAGCGTTTGGATTGGGCAGAGCGCCCATGCCGGTCCGGATCAAATTTCCATCCGGCAAGACAACTATCGCAGGTTAATGCATGTTGTATTTAGAGATCGGGTCAAAGTATACCTTCCATGCCGCAATGCATCATGAAATGATCGCCTGTACATGTCAGACTTGCTCATATTTTCGAAAGGGAGAACCAACCATATGGTGTGTAGCCGACGCCCCTCTCCGTGGTGTTTCCAATAACTGATCCTCCGCCCAGGTCAGGCACATCGATCCACAGCTTGTCGCGAAGGTTGTTGTCGACTAGATACTGGTGTAGGTCTGCATATGTCACACCTGGCTCTACCAGAGCATAGGCACCCTCGACGTCAACCTTCAAAACCTTGTTCATGTGCTTGCCCAGATCCAAGCCAATGGATCCTGGGACACGAGGTGCAGCGCCTCCATAACCCACGTTGCGGCCAATGGAGAACGGCCACAGTGGAATCTCATACTGATTGCACAACTTAACAATCTCTTGCACCTCGGCAACGTTGCGAGGAGTGAGGACCGCAGAAGACACGAAATGCTCACGCCCGACAACATGGAACATGTCGTGCACCTTGGATGGGTCGAGATAGCTTGTTTGGCCCAATTGCCCAGTCTTGGAGATTATGTTGACGTTTTCAGCGCCCACAATGTCTGTGGAGGCAGAGATGAATTGTGTAAAAGTGGCTCCATCGATGCCTGGAGGGAAGACCAGGGGGTCTGTAGGAAGGCGACTTTCTTTGGTATTTGGTGTTTTGGTCATATTGATGGACGGGACCACTGTGACGGGCTTTGAGAAGAATTTGCGTCAGCTTCTCAAGGCTGACGACGGCACCTTTTAAACTGTACCAGATGCCTGCCTGGAAACATGGAGTCTTCGAAACAGCCATCTGCATGTCAGCGGGCCAGGAGAAGCCGCGGCATAAGACCATGTGGAGGTGGGAAGTTTTCCGCACACGCGTCCAAATGTGATTGCCGCAGCCCCCAGAAATGTAACTCTTATTCGTTCTAATGTGGGAGAGATCGGCGGGCATGGGTCTCGCTCCAGGACCCAGACAAGGGCCCAGTTTGCAAAAAAAGAAAAGGGTTATCTCGATCAATCGAAAGGAGCTACATGCTTGACATGGAAATCCAGGTCTACTCTGATGGCACTTATCGTGCGCACGTAGTCATGCACATAATCATGATGCAAGCCACACTGGACGGCGGGATGTAGATAGGACCTGAGTCCGCCTAGCAACAACGCTGAGTCGCATTTGGACCATTGGTAACAAGTTGAGCTCAAATCACATCCGGCGGCGGTGCAAATAACCTCATTCGGTATGAAGCTGGAAGCTGAGGGTGCTACGGATGCCCCCTGGCAATGCAGCACTCAGCACTCGCTTGCCAACTCACGCATCGGATGCGCCTCTCGTCACTCAGGATGCCGGGGATATTTCCTCTCGGCCCACTTGGGTGGCACCAAGGACCCGGGATGCGGCCAGCGGAGCCGTGCCGCATCAACACGAAGGTGTGGTCATGTGATTGGACGCTGTTACGTAGCGGCCTTGAAATCTGGAGGCGGGGGTGGAGAAATTCCCGACCGTGTGCATCTTAACCTGGTCGATGCCGCCTTGTTCCCACGAAAATGTCTGACCACACCCGCTGGATGCTACCTCTTTTTTCCGAAGTGCAGGCCCCACTGAGAAGATTATCGGCAGATGTCGATTCTACCATCTCTCCTAGTCCTCGACTCTCCCCAGCCCGGACCTGAATCTCCCCACGAGCCCATCAATGACTGGACCATGACCCTTGACGAACCCAGATTGCAGTGCCCCAAGTGCTCCGCACGGTTTAGAAAACCTGGTGAGAACCCTGAAATGTTCTTGCATGGTCAAAATAGCAATTTCCCGTTACCAATTCTGACTGTGCCAGACCACCTCACTCGTCATCAGCTGTCTCGTACGTGAGCCTGCTGTACCCATCGACTAGCAATTAATCGAGAAACATAGACGAAAATGTGCGCCCGTATCAATGCCAGTTTTGCTTTCTAAGCTTTGTTCGAAGGTACATAACCTTTTACTCTTGATAGTCACAACTAACTTGCAAAGGGACGCGTTGGTTCGACACTGGCGAACCTGCGAGCTTCGCCTAGTGTCCAAAGTGCCCCTCCCGACACTACCTAGCCGCAAGCGAGGAAGAAAGCAAAATGCATGCGCAAGATGCGCGCAGATGAAGAAGAAGTGTACCGGATCTCATCCGTGCAGAAGTTGTCTGGAAGTCGGCCAAGAGTGTAACTTTGCCCGACCAGTTTCAGAGGCCCAATCGAGTTTAGAGAACGAAAGCCAAACCGATTCTTCACATGCAGCAGGGAGACCCCGATACTACCCGCCAACTGCGCAGAACTCCCTTGGGTTTCCTTCACTCGATGATCAAGTGGGCAATTCCGAAGTCCCACCCAATACTGTCACCGATTGCCATTTTCCAGCTGCTGGGAATTCTTTCGTCCAGAATTCTCCACACCCTAGCTTGGACATGCGCCCGCACTCTGTGCATATCCATGATATTGCTTGGACCATGGCAGATTTTGCCTCTTTCATCCCGTCACTAGCCCCAAGTTCGCAGCGGTCCAATTTTGGTTTCCTGGCCAAATTCACTTCGACGCATGGGATAGCAAACTCGTTCAACTGCGGTGATGAGCACATGCGCAAGAGCCTCATGTCGTCTTTGACTTGCAAATCCAAAGCTCAATCTGACACTACCAGTGCTTCCCCAAATCATTTGGGCGGTTCTGGTACGGCGCCTTGGCTTAGCTTAGGCGAGCTTCTTGAACAATCGCCGGGCGCAGGTGCGCATGGATATGATCTGACCCAGAATATTCATCAATATACCGTGATCACTAATAAACAGACCGGATCACACCTTGACAACTACATGCACCCGCTAGAGCACAAAACCCAAGAGATCGTATCCGGTCTCAAAGATACGATCCTGAGAAGGAAGTCGACTAAAAGCGCATCTCTTCACTGGGACAGTGCGAATGAGGCCTTCTGTTACCGGTTCTTTTCTCCCCGGAATCTTGACATATTCCTTGCTGCATTTTGGTTCATGTGGTACCCCAATTGGCCAATATTTCACAAGTCGAGTTTCACTGCATCAAAAAGGCCGGCTCCATTAATTGCTTCTTTAGCCTTAATTGGCGCCAGCCTCACCTCAGATGAAAGTGATTTGGATGGAGCAAACTTTTGGGTCGATGCCGTGGAAGAATGGGTTTTTGCAGATCCCAACTTGGCCGAGACTCCTGTGCTCCAAACGGACGATGGCCTTGACCAAGTGCGAATAGAAGCGCGCCTCGATTCTGTCCGTGCAGCCTATGCAATAATACTGTTTCTATCATGGGAAGGCTCAGATGAGCAAATGACTCGGGCACGAAGAAGCCGATTTTCGCAGGTCATTCACGTGGCACGCACCTTATACCCTTTCGCAACCGCTCACCAAGCCGGCGCCTATGTCGATTCAGAAAACCGGATTAGAATGTGGAAGATGTTTTCATTGAGAGAAGAGTGCATTCGTACCGTGCTCTATGTCTTCATGCTTGACTGTGCTTATGTCATGTTCAACAACGCGACCCCACGCATGCTAATTGGTGAGCTTGTGTTCGGCTTGTGCTGCCCCGAGCCATGCTTTCAGGCGACAGACATTGACGATTGGATCATCAACACCTTGGCTTGGTCGCAGTGCCAATACACCAAAGCCGCGGTTTCGTTTTCAGAAGCTATCGACATGGTGTTGAACTATGAGCCAGCGCCTCATGAGTGGAAGACCCTGGAGCAGACAAGTATGCTGAATTTGTTTGGTCTCTCAAATGGTATGTCATTATCATGCCTTATTCTCGGTTGAGCATCACTAACAAGCCTGAAGCATTTCATAACATAGTTTTCCATCACAAGAATAGGCCGATGGCTAAAGCAATCTCACCCCATATCGCAAAAGGATTGTTGAACTGGATACGAGTCTGGGATAATCGAGCCAATTCTGAAAAGGGCGTTAGCTCCCAACTTGGAACATTTGATTGGCGAAGGGTAGGATTCATGAGACATGCATCAGAATTCTGGAACCTCGCCATGTTGAATCACAGACAAACGGAGCACTGGATTGGCATAGGGCCAAAGGGCGGATCGTGGAGCAGTGCTGCGGCTTCACACCTCGACAGCTCCGACATGGGTCGAGTGCACCAATTAATTGTGCAATTTCAAACTGTAAGCATAAGATAGGGGACTCCTCTTTGGCACAAGAACTTGATTTCGGAAGAAGCGGAGAATAGATCAGCTCAAATTCAAGTCCAGGCATGTTTGTCCTTTGGGAGGGGATGAGGGCTAGTGTTAGACCTCACAGCTTCTTCATGCCGTCTTGGTCACAGCTGCTTCTAGCTCTAGCAGTATGCATAAATGGTCCATTGAAAGCATCAAGGCCCATCACCAAACCTGTAGGTCACGCGAGACCCGCCTCGCCGGGGTCGCTGGGTGGAGAATAAACCGCCTGAACGCTATTAACCTTTAGTTACGGAGTACCAAGACTGTTTGTGGGTAAAAGCCGACCACCTACTCAAAAACCACCGCGGGAAAATTGGTTTCAAACCAGAACCCCCCGCTTTACTTTACCGAGGCGCGGCAAATGACTTCTACATGCTCAGTCAAAAAAGTGTGACGTTGGTGACGCACCAACATGTCCACCTGCTCTCTGGGCCCCGGCTTCTCCAAGCACCGATCTATCTGTGTAGTGGGGAAACCTACTCTCGTGAGCAATTGGTTTGAGATGAAAAGGTTCGATTCCCGAGGCATGTTCAAGCTACATGTCGCTTTCTTTGTCGCTACCATACTCTTCCGCTACCATATCCTTTCGCTGCCATATTGCTTTTAGCATCGTTTTTTGATTTTTTTCTAGACCGCTTACACGGCCAACATGGAGCCAACTTTCTCAAACACCATCAACGGACAGGCTGCTCCTAAAGCCCGGGTGACCCAAGGCATCAACCCGTCCACTAGAGAAAAGCTCTGGGACGCACCAGTGGCATCCAAAGATGAAATTGAACTTGCTGTATCGTCGGCCAGGGCCGCATTCACAGAATGGTCACAGACAACATGGGAACATCGCCAACAATTGCTTCTCGCCGCTCACAAAATCCTTGATGAGAAGCGGCAGGAAATAGCTGAGCTTCTCACAAAGGAAGTTGGAAAACCGGTAAGAAATCAAGGTTGAAAACGTCGTGATCGTGTCGCTAAACCCTGCAGATTCAATTTGCTCATCTCGAGGTCGAGCATGCTCTCAACTACTTGATGTTTAATGGTATGTCGATGCGCCATATCAATGTTCCTCATACTAACCAAAACAGCATCACAAAGTTCATTCGGCGAAAGGATCATCCAAGATGATGCAAAGCTTCGCCTAAGCATCGTCCGAAAGCCGCTGGGTGTTGTTGCTGCGATATGCCCGTGGAACTATCCGCTCGTGCTGGCGATGGGTAAAATCGCAGCTTCATTGATTACAGGCAACTGCGTCATTGTGAAGCCATCCCCATTTACGCCTTATTCGGTCTTGAAATTCACCGAATGGGTCCGACATCTCTTTCCGGCCGGTGTCTTTCAGACATTGAACGGAGACGAAACCCTGGGCCCAGCCTTGATTCACCACAAGGATATTGACAAGATCAGCTTCACGGGCTCGACAGCTACGGGCAAGAAAATCGCCGTCGCAGCAGCACAGGAGCTCAAGCCCGTTACCTTGGAGCTGGGAGGGAACAACGCCAGCATCATCTGCCCCGACGTTGATCCCAAGGTTGTCGCACCCCAGGTGGCTATTGGGTGCTTTATGAATTCAGGCCAACTTTGCGTGGCCAGCAAGCGAGTCTATGTTCACGAAGACATCTATGACGAATTTCTCCAAGTCATGGCTGACACGGTAAAAAGCTGGAAGGTGGCCCCAACATCTTCCCTGGAACAGGGCATCATGTTGGGCCCCGTGCAGAATAAGATGCAGTACGACATTGTGCGGCAATTTTTCAAGGACGCGGCTGAAAATGGACATCGGTTCGCGGTGGGCAAGGAGCCTGAAGAATCGGATGACAGCTTTCTCATACACCCTGCCATCATCGACAGCCCCCCTGATGACTCTTTAGTTGTTACCGGGGAGGCATTCGGTAAGTCCGAGCCATTTGAGCTCTTTTTGTCATCATCTAACAATTGCAGGGCCAATTGTCCCGTTACTCAAATGGACCGACGAGGATGATGTCATTAAGCGAGCCAACAACACTCTTAGCGGCCTAGGAGGGGCCGTGTGGTCAAACGACCTTCCACGCGCGAGAAAGCTAGCTGATAGGATTGAGGCTGGATCGATTTGGATCAATAGTTTTGAGAAGCCACTCCCGCAAGCACACTTGGCAGGATACAAAGAGAGTGGACTTGGAGGAGAATGGGGCCGGGAGGGATTGCTGTCATATCTTCAACCACAAGTAGTCCACCAGTACGCGACGTAGGGGAAATTAAGCCCGTTCCTGAATAGAGTATTATGATTCAAAAACCCTTACACGGGAATTGGTCCTCGTATTCTAGAATCCCTGTGATAAGCTCGCTTGGGTACTTCCCGTTGCCTGACTCGTATAGGGTAGTGGAGGTCACAGTGACTAGTGTCAATTAGCGCAGGGGTTACTTTTGCCGCGGTCATGATAAGGACTGCCTAGTCGCCCGACGATCATCATTGAACTCTCAAAAACATTGGGAAGACGAAAAAAAAGAAGAAGAAGAAGAAAAAGAAAACTCTTTGGGATGACAAGACCCTGATGCCGACAATTTGTCAGCCTAGGGATAGGCAAAGCTGCTTGGTCTCGTTGGCTCTCATCTAACTCTTCTCACAGCTACTGCCGCTGCCTCTGCCGCAAGCTCGCCACAGCACGGCAACCGCAACACTAAGAAAAAGGCTATCTACATCACATGGGTTCGCGCCTTTACCGTCCTCTGCCGCCTTCTGCCGCCTTCTGCCGCTCTTCTCACCAATCATCTCCAATGCTCCTTTTAGCGTAAACTTCGGATACCTCATTTTAGAGAGGCAAAGCTGAAAGCTGCAGCCCACTCACTTCGTATACGTGTACTTCCCCTTCTATCCGCTTTGCCTAATAAACTCGTGACCAACTTGCTTCGTGGAGCTTCATGGTGGAGTTGCATGGTGATGCCTGCCATTTCCCCGCATAGTCGGATTATTCCCACCCCCTCAATGTTGGCCGATGCTTGCGTTTGGGGAAGATGAAAATACCCGCCCTCGGTTATTTCCCCGCAGCCAACCTGGCAACCCCAATCTCCTAGCCACAGCCACGACTCATCCCCCCTGACACGATGACGCACTGCCTTTTTGGGGGCGGACGAACTGGCCACGACGGCAACGATAAAGATCTTCGATTGACGCCGCACTCCTGCTCTCACCACCACTGTATCGTTCATGACAGACGACAACATCATGTTGCAGAAAAAATCGGAGCTGAGGCAAAAGGCCGCCATCCTTCAAAATGTGACCATGGCTCCCCCCTTCCCCACGTATGAATGCAGCTAATCAGAGAATAGGTGGGGCCCAGCTTCTCTTTCAAAATCGACACTCTTGATGCACCAGCATGCGGTCCTGACGAATTGCTCGTTCAGATTGAGCTGACTGGCATTTGCGGTACTGATGTTGGCATTGCCAGCGGCTACCTGGGCCCACCACAAGCCATCCTGGGCCACGAAGGCGTTGGGCGCGTCGTGGCCGTCGGATCCAGATGTTCAAAAGAACTGGTGGGCCAGCGTGTCGGAGTTGGCTGGCTTCGTGATTCGTGCGGATCTTGTCGTCCATGCAAGCTTGGAGGAGAGACGAGATGCTCTAAGCAGACGTTCAGCGGACTCAAGGTTCCTGGGACCCTAGCCACGCTCACCGTGATTCCGGAAAGATACATTGTTCCTCTGCCTGAAAGCCTTCCGTCGGAGCAATTGGCACCAATCCTCTGTGCAGGCGTGACGGCGTACAAAGCGCTCAAGAGCAGCGAATCTGTACCGGGCGCATGGGTGCTGATATCCGGCGCTGCAGGAGGTGTAGGCGCCTTGGGAGTGCAGTACGCCAAGGCCATGGGCTATCGAGTGGTTGCTGTGGATGGAGGTAAATCACACCGAAAGCTGTGCATTGATTCTGGAGCCGAGGTCTACTTGGACTACCAGGTGGAGAAGAATTTGAAGGCCGCTGTGCTCCGCGAAACCGGAGGCAAGCTTTGCTCATCGGCCATCGTCTGTGCTGGGTCCCCGTTTGCGTACGAAGCCGCTCTGGCCTGTCTTGACTTCTTTGGAGTCTTGGTGAGCGTGGGCATTCCGCCACCGACCGCAAAAGTCGGATTTCACCCCCTGACCCTGATCGACAATGGCATCAAGATTATTGGTTCCATTGTTGGCAGCCGTGCCGACATTGCTGAGGCTGTCGAGTTCGTCTCGAGAAAGCTCGTGACCCCAGAGGTGATGGTGATTGAGCTGACAGAGTTGAACGACTTTGTCCACAAAACAAACGAACTCGGCAAGAAGCTTGTCGTGCGGTTGTGAGGCAATATCTGGCGGTTCAACTTCAATAAGAGCATCTATTTAATGAATTTGTATGAATAGGCCTTTGGATTTGGTAGACATAGAATTAGTTATAGTATTTTATCTTGACGCCCTTGAGAATCTCGACGTCCTCCTCTTGATTGTCGCCCTTTGCAGTACTCGTAGCTCCCAGGTTCTTAATCACTCTTTGCTTCACCCACTCGCCCGCTTTGAGTGGTTTCCCATCAGAATCGAGAACCTTTTCCTGGATGAGACCGAATCTTTGCAAGACAGGTGACTCCTGGATCGGAAGTAATTCTGTGTCATCCTCGAGCCTCACCATGTATATGACTCCAAGGCGGTTAATATGCGCCTGGTCCCTGGGTGGCGCGACAACTCTGTGAATGCTCGATTTTAGATAACCATCTGGCAAGTCAGCTTTATGTAGTTAGCGGCAAATGATTGGTGCACTGACTGGTGAGAAAGTGAAGAGCATCGGCAAGGTTCACCGTGAGCGCATCAGTTTGTGGCCTGACCCATTTCCAGGTCCCGTCCTTTCCGAGGACCTGCAGCGCTGCAACAGGTTGTCGAAAGAGCAGCGTTAGGCTTCCCATATCCGAGTGTCTGGTGATGATATTAGCTATGCGGGAAAAACTCTGACCTAGAGTGCTCACCCTTTTAGCCAAACGTTTTCAAGTTTGCGGTTCTCCTCCTCGCTGCGCGCATAGTACTTCATGTAACGGAGATGATCGCCGCTGCTCTTGTCGTAGCGATGCTTGTTGACGAACCAGTTCTCATCCTCGAGTTCGAGGGCGATTGCAAAGATGACCAATAATTTTTTGACTACATTTTCATGCACGTATCTGGAAAACGACTTGATGGTTTCCCAGTGATGCTTTACGATTTCGGGCTGTGGTCGGTTGGCATGTTCGGGAATGAACTTGGGAATGTTGTATATCTCGAAATTGTCTTTGACGCCTGGGATGAGATCGCGCGTTCCCGCTGGCTTCCATCCATTGTAATCACCCGCCTCGAGTGCAGCTCGGTATGGAAGCTTCTCTTCATCTGAAAGAGATAGTACCGAGGCACCAAGAGCGAATTGCGTATCGACGTCTTCTTTACTCAGGCCATGATTTTTGACATAGAAAAATCCTATAATAACTTGTTAGGTTCTTGAAACCCTCAATTTATGCGATCATGCATTCTCGTACCAACTTCCTCGATAGCCTTGGAGAATTCCGAAGCCAGCTCCTGTTTACCACCAGGCTGGTCAAATTTGGAAAGATCTAGCGTTACAAGATCCGCCCAGTCCAACGACTCTGACGTTTCGGGGACCTGGACGTACGTAAGCGAGCCCGTTTCGGTGATTGTAGTCATGGTATCGTTGGATGATTCGGGTATAATATTGGGCGCTGTTTTCGTTAGTGCAAGCAGGACAAACGTGAAATTGTGCACGTTTTATCAATCTACGCTCCGGATACAATGGAGCTGCAATTCTTATGTCCGTAAGGACCTTGATCATCGCACGGCAGCTTCCGAAGGATGCCATACGCGAGAATGACCCGCTATTGCACCACCTGTTGGACATCCTTGCTCTCTGCTAAATTAATGATTCTCACTTGACCATTGGTCAGCGTGTTACATTCAAAGATAATGTTATCATCTACCCCGCTTAGTCTGAACCGATCCCTGAACCAATCCCTAGAAAATTCCAGCGCCGTGGATACGTGGGACCAGGGAACGGTTTTGCCATTGCACTGACATGTGAGGCAATCGGGCGGATTAGCCGAATCCAGCTAATGAAATGGGATGTTTGAGAGCGTTTTCTTTTTATTAATGGGCTCGGAGAATTTATCCACATTGCTACATTGTTTCACATGCGACACGCCTTTTACCAGCGATTCGGCAAGCAACCACAGTGTCTCCTGGCTAGCAGCAATGATTCTGAGAACATCCCAAGAAGGGGAGGCAGAGAAAGGGCGCAATCATGACCCCGCGAAGCAAGCTACCGATGCCTTAGAAATTCTTGGGGACGAGGCAAAACCAATCGACCCCGAGGTTGAAAGGCGGGTATTGAGAAAGATAGACCTTTTTCTCATGCCCGCGATGGTCATTGGTGAGACGATTCAATGCATCTTTCTCGATATGCTCTAACACCTGCATAGGTTACGGACTTGTGTATTACGACAAGGTAGCTTGATTCTAAACAAGGTGCAAAAAACAAGGAGTATACTGACTTTTACAAGGCGATTTTGGGCAGTGCAGCCCTTTTTGGAATGACAACGGATTTGCACCTCTCTGTGGTGGATCAATCAACCACTCCTCCAACGACCGACACATCGAGACTGAGCTGGGCTACATCAATATTCTACTTTGGACAACTGACCGGTTCGTATCCTATGACGTATGCCCTGCAGTATTTCAATGCGCGCTATGTTCTTGGGCCTGTTGTACTGGTATGGGCCATCATTTGCGCCTCAACGGCTGGAGTTACGACATGGCAAGGATTACTTGTTCAAAGATTTTTCCTTGGTATGCAAAAAGCCTCAGTCAGCGCTGGACTATAGTACTAATGAGTATTCTTCAAGGTTTTACTGAGTCGGTCATACCTACTTCGTTCATGATCACCGTTAGTGGATTCTATACACAGTCAGAGCAAGCCCTTCGGCAAACATGGTGGTTCTCTGGCACCGGATGGTTCACAATCATTGGAAGTGCTCTAAACTACGGCTTTGCCCAGATATCCGGGGGATCGTTGAAATCCTGGCAGTACCTCTACATTCTTGCTGGAGGACTCACATTTCTCTTTGGTTTGTGGTGCTTTGCAATGCCAAACTCGGCAGCGAATGCGTGGTTTCTGAGTCCCGAGGAGCGAGTTGTCGCCGTCGAGAGGCTGCGTGCAGGTCAAACTGGATTGAAGAACCAGGAGATCAAATTATCTCAGGTGAAGGAGGCTGCACTTGACCCAAAGGTGTGGCTCGTGGCACTTATGATGGCTTCTGCGTAAGTTTGCAATGCCCAACAAGAGTGAAATTACTGACAGTGCGATTAGCTATACTGTCAATGGAGCTGTTTCCGGATTCGGTCCTCTAATTGTATCGACCTTCGGATACTCTTCCCTGGAAAGTATTCTCTTTCAGTTCCCACTTGGTGCGGTTTGCGCCGTGGGCATTCCGCTGACCGGATGGCTGTGTTCGAGGTACCAAAACATCCGCATCATCACCCTGGTGCTCTGCTGTCTACCAGTCATTGCGGGCTTCGGAATTATCTGGAAATCCGAATGGGGCCACCGCCCAATTGCCCCTGTCGCAGGTTATTCTATGATTGGCTTTTTCGGCCCGGTAGTTGGCTTGATTGTGACGCTGGGTGCTTCCAACGTGGCTGGCCAGACAAAGAAAAGCTTCATGGCATCGGCAGTGTTCGTCGCCTATTGCGTGGGAAACATTGTCGGGCCGCAATTGGTGCGGAGCGAGTCCAAAGCGCGTCATTATCCTGAGCTATGGACAGGTTTAATTATCTGGTGAGTTGCACTTTAATTCTTGCCCCCAGGAAAAAAACATCTAACAGATTGAAGCTATGTCATCACCATAATCTCAAGCCTGGCATTGTTTACATTGTTGTATCGAGAAAACAAAACTCGTGAACAATTGGAGACGGATGTCCATGAGCGCGATAGGTTTGCGTTCAAAGACTTGACTGATAAGGAAAACAAGTACTTTAGATATGTGCTTTAGGAGTAATCTCCATGTTGAAATCTCGAACCGGTCATCACGAAGAGAATACTATATGCATACATACCGATAGTTTTACTTCTAGGCTAGAAAAATCAAGAGGTTGGCTCAACCGGGTGATCCAGGAGCCACGTAGCGACAGTACCTAGGCCAACTCGCCAATAGACCTTGCATCCGAATATTTGTTCTGCCCCATCCTTCAAGAGTTTATTTAGTGGAAAGATCGAATGATGATCAGATGGAGACTTGCAAGCTCAAAATCCTGTAGTCTGCTCTGCTTGTGGAGAAACATGCACGTCAAATGATATCCACTGAAGCCACGTGGGCTGTGCCTCAATCCATCCTGCTTATTGCATGATGCAATTATTAATCCACATTGTCACCACTGCGGCAATGATTGCAATGAAAAAAAAAACTACGGTGCGAAAATATCTGCCTTGAATGAAGGTCTTGTTTAGGAAATAGGTCCGTCCAATAAATATTGTGGGCTGAGGATAACCTACACCGTTGTAGTCCGTAAAAAATACACGCTAGGCTGGGCAGGATTCCCTTGGCGCTGTCTTTGTCAGCGTATACGATGATTCAAATATTCCCTCAAATTGCGTGCTAAAGATTGTCCAATTAGGGTAAGATATGATGGCCCTTGAGAAAATAATAAACGGAAATTGCACGGGCTACGGCTTTTACGGTGGGTGTTATTAGAGGATGAAGGTCTAGTGCGTGGGGTGGCAAAATAAATGCCGTTCATTCGGCGGATATTAAATGCCGTTTATTCGGCGGATATAGAAAGGAAGAAAAGAACGAAAGGATTTGTGATTGGTGTTGCAAATCATTTCCGCTACTTGCTTTGCTGCAGTATGGCTAAAAGAACTCGGAGGGTTGCGGTAATTGGCGCTGGCCCTGCGGGCGCAATTGCAACTGATGCACTCGCCAAAGAGCAGGCATTTGAGACCATCCGCGTTTTTGATAGACGGGCCGTTGCTGGTGGCACTTGGTTTGTGATTGAATGATAATTTGAGGCGTTTACTAACACTTATCTCAGGGTTCTAGCGCGAGATGACCCCTTTGACGTCCATGGTTTAGAGGACTTGCTGGGGAAACGTGAAGAGGCGCCAATCTCAATCCCCTCGACCCTCCCTTCCAACGTCCCGCAGGAAGAACATGTTCATTCTGAACGTCTGCGCTTTTCGGGCGCAGCTGCTCATGAACACCTTCATAGTAACCTGCCACCCGAGGTCATGGCTTTCACCCAGGAGCCCATTCCAGATGTGTTGTCTGACCGTGTTCGCTCTCAATATGGCACAGCGATCCCATTCCGCCATAGAGAAGTGATCCGCGAATGGGTAGAAGGCATATTCAAGCGCGGCAATTATGAACAGTTGATTGAGTTTAACACGACAGTAGAGCTGGCGGAAAAGGTAGGCGATGAATGGATCTTGACACTGCGCAGATCTCAGCCCGGAGCGCACGATGATTATTGGTGGCAGGAGACATTCGACCACCTAGTTGTAGCTACAGGACATTATCATCGACCCCACATTCCCTCAATCCCGGGTTTAGTCGAGTTTGAGAAAAAATACCCGGGTACGATAATACATACCAAACATTTCAAAACGGCCGACGAGTTCAAAGACAAGGTGTGTGGTAACAGGACATCCTTAAGGCTTTTTCTAAATCTTGGTATCATCGTAGCGGGTGATTGTAGTCGGAGGCTCAGTATCCGCGTTTGATGCTTTACACGATATTCACCCAGTGGCGAAGCATCCAGTCATCTCGTCCTTGCGAAAGCCATCAGCAGTGTTTGGCTGGACGCCCTTTACACATCCAAAAATCTTAAACAGATCTGAGATTCAACAATTTGATGCAGAGTCTGGTCAGATAAAATTTTCGGACGGTACGATCGCGAGCGGAATTGATCACGTCATATTTGCAACGGGATATGAATTCAGCTTCCCTTTTTTGCCGAATATCAAACCTATAAATGGTCGAGTGCCGGGGCTATACCAACATGTGTTCCGGACCAGTGATCCTAGTTTGGCCTTCCTTGGAATGGTGAGTTTTAGCAGAAAACAACCGCTGTATTTGGAACTTTTTGTTAACCATCGATCGCACACACAGGTGACAGGAGGTTTTGGGCTCCGAATTTTTGAGTGGCAAGCTGTCACAGCTGCAAGAGTATTTGCAGACAGAGCAAAACTTCCTTCGGTGGAAATTATGCAAAAGTGGGAAGAGGAAAGAATCGCAAAGGTTGGAGATGGGCCTGCTTTCTGGACGCTCTTGCCAGACTTTGAGCATCACTTCGAAGCCTTAAGGTCAATCGCGGGTGACCCTGCACCAGGAACAACTGGCAGAGTTCTTCCAAAGTATGATCCACAATGGGCCGAGATATTTTGGCAATTTGTTAAGCTCCGCAATGATTGGTGGGAGAGAAAGGCAGCTGAGGTAAAGACCCTTTCGTCTCTTTAGTCAGTGGGGATTATGCAGATGGATCTCAGGGACAGCGCCTATCCTTCGATGACGTGCCAAGATCCCTGCACGTCGCAACAGAGACTATCCGTAGATAGCGGGATAATTTTATGAAGCACAATGCCCGATTTAAAAAGTACTCATCTCCAATCTGAACAAAATATTCACTCTAATTACCTTTTATCCCCAATTCATCATCTCAAAATGGCTAGCGCCCCGGTTATCGAGTATTACTTCTCTTTCATTTCGCTATGGTCGTACATCGGCAGCCGGCGACTTGAGAAGCTCGCGAAGGATAATAATGCGAAAATTATCTATAAGCCGGTCGATTTATTGTACATTTTTTCCATCTCGGGCGGGCTACCAGTTAAACAGCGCTCGGAACAGCGGCAAGCGTACAGGCTTGTAGAGATGGAGCGATGGACAAAGCTGCGCGGCATACCTATTGTGCAGTTTCCAAAATTCTACCCTGCCGACCCGTCACTCGCGCACAGAGTGTTGCTCGCGGCCATTGAAGAGCTAGGACATGACGCCGAGGCCGTGCATGAGTTTGCCCGCAAAGGGCTTGAAACTGTTTGGGCGAATGAAGCAAACATTGCAGATCCTGACACAATTGTCGAAGTGGCCACCTCTTCAGGACTTGATGGCAAGCGTTTGTTGGAGAGGGCGAAAACCGAACAGAAGCTGGCGGAACAGGAAGCCTCGTTGACGAAGGAAGCCGAATCAAAGCAGTTTTTCGGCGCACCCTTATATTCGTATCGAGGAGAGCCCTTTTGGGGCCAGGATCGTCTGGAATTGTTGGAAGATGTCATCAAGAGTGGCCGTGATCCAATTCCGCTTCCCGATTTGAAAGATATCTGAGGTGCTGGAAGATCCTGTAAATTAGAGGAACATGAGACATTCTAGAAATGTTAAGAAGCAATGCAATGCAACTTTGCTTCAATTTTGTACTATAGCAGATCTCGCTGAATTAAATATTGGCTGCCACTCCAGGTCTCAAACTAAGCTATAGCAATGGACCCAGTGATTGGATACTTCTTGGATAGATACAAAATAACCAGTGTAAGCACTATTTCTAGTGCAAAAAACATAGTAGCCATCTCATAACCAATAGGGAAATGAGGTGCATCGCCAGTGTTGTATATCAAGAGTGGCACCCATGCCTGGAACGTGAATGCCGCTGTTTCAACCACGCCAATGACAATAGCACGATGCTCTGCAGAATAAGACAGGATTTCATTAATCCAAGTAATGATGAGAGCGCCTGCTCCTGTTTCGCAGAAAGTGAGGAGCCAGCCTGCCATCATTGCGCTGAAGTTATCCTCGGGCCATACCGACAGAATGATAGTGCCAATCAGGGATACCAGACAGGCAACTATAATAAGAGGCCATCGAAGTTGGATTGCATCGGATATCCAGGCATAGCTGAGTGTGAAAGCGATCTGTAGACCATAGCCAGCACTCGGAATAATGTTGATCTCCTCGGTGGTGTACCGGCCGGTGGATTTGAGCCAGAGGTTGAAATATGAGTAGATGCGAATGCCAAGGACGTGGGCGATGAATATGGCACAAAAAAGATACAGCGGCCAAGTAGATACGATACGGCGAATGATGGGCCAAGTCAACTTCTTCATTGGAGCACGGCCGTATCTTTCCATTCGATCGATGGCTATCCGGCGGTCATCTTCTTTGAGCCAAAGAGCCCGCGATGAAGTTGGAGAGTCTGGGATGGCCCAGTATCCGTAAACACAGACCGGAATACCAATTATAGCTGGAAAAAAAGTTTTAGACACAACTCAGATGTTAGGAGAGTGATAGATATGGCACTAACCGTCAAAAATAAAGAGCCATTGCCACGCTCTCAATCCGCTTCGTCCGTCCATGCCAGCATACAATGCCGCTTGGAGATATCTAACTCATATCAGAACAGAAGAGCCAAGAAAAAAGTGTGAATCTTACCCAGAAAACATTTGAGCGGCGCTGGACGATGCTTGAAAGATGCAGGCTCTTTTGCCAAGCTCCATTGGAGTATACCAGCTGCCGAGCAATGTCATGATACCGGGATAGGCCGATGCCTCGAGTAGGCCAGTGAAGAATCTCAAGACAAAGAGTGTTTTGGTATTCTTAGCACCAGCCATTCCCATGACGAAGAAGCTCCAGAATAGCTCCGCCGTGGGGAGCCATATCGAAGGTCGCACCTTTGTAATGATAATCTGCGAAGGTACCTGCCCAATGATGTAGCCAATGTTGAAGAAGGTATTGAGCAGGTTGAGATCGTTTCCGGTCATATCCAAGTCCTCCTTCATACCGGAAACGTACGCATTGCTGATCTAAAAATCAAGTTAGGCAATTCAGGCTTAGATGAGATTTTGTTGGCAACCTACGTTCGTTTGATCAAGATATTTGACAAAGTAGGCGATGCAGCAGTATGTCAAAATCCACCAGTCAATTTTAGCGAGAAATTTGCGCTCCTCTGGTGTTTTGTCGTACGAATCCCAAATGACAGCCAACACTCGCTTGCGAAGGGACTTTTTGCTGCTCTGCTGCTGATGCGAGCTGCTCTCGCTAATGGCCGTTTCGGCAGCGGCTCCATCCTTCTGGCTTGTGGGTGGCGGCCCAGGCAAGTCGTCCGAATATCTCTTGGTCGCCATAACGATAGAAAGTGAGATACTATTGCCCTCTCAACTATTTTTGCACCGAGCTCAAAAAAGATGGACAGAATAAAAATCACCGCCAGCCGTATCATTCTATTCCCGGCTGGTTGACATTTAATCATGGTAGATAGCGTGCTACCCTTGTCGCCGCCATGGCCTATTCCGATAACTGCAACGCACGTAACCGCCCTTGACAATGACGATGACACCCGACGGCCAGTCATATTTCAGCAGCTGGTTCAAGCTGCCGACAACCCGCATTATCAAATGACCCACACCCTTGCAATCGCTCGGGAGATCAATTGAGTCGGTCGGCATCCGATCGGTATTGCGGAATGCAGTAAAAATATTGTCGGGCATTTTGCGACGAACATTGAAGGAGTCCAACCAGGCCTTGTTTCTATCACGCATGGCTCCAAGATCGCCACCCGAGCGTGGTAGAAGTGGATGTCTGGTTGGATGAATTGAAATCCAGCCGCAGCCACGTTTGGATTAGTAAACAATGCTGGCTCGCAACCCTAGCCGGGTGGGATTGGCAACCCGAGACAGACGGCGTATTGATTCCTATCTTATTAGCCTTGCTTCTCACATGTTTTCTCGCCTCGCACACTGACCCTTGCCCAAGCAACTTGCGACATGAGGTGGCACCATTGTACAGAAATTTGATCTTTAATTACTTGCAGCTTGTCAATATTCAATCTCTTTTGTTGCTACGTCGTTCAACATGGTTACAGAGGAGGAAGCTCGCGAAATTTATCGCTCGTCCATTCATTTCGATGGACTCAATATTTGCAATTGGTCGCGCGAGATATTTGAGGCGTGGCATGCTGGTGGCATCACCGGCGTCTCTTGCACCTGTGGCCTATGGGAAGGTCTCCGTGATAGTCTTGCCAACGTGGTGGAATGGAAAGAGTGGTTCGAGGAACACTCCGATCTCATCGTCCAGGCGCAATCTGTCAAGGACATCAGGGAGGCCAAGAAGTCGGGCCGCACGGCTGTCGTGCTGAGTTGGCAGAACACATCTGGGATTGAGGATCAGCTCTCATACCTCAGAGTTTTCCGCGACTTGGGCGTGCGAAAGATGCAGCTCACGTACAATACTCAAAACTACAGTGGAGCCGGGTATTCGGAAATCAGAGACTCGGGGTTGACTGGATTTGGCCAGCAGGTTGTCGACCAAATGGCGAAGCTGGGTATTGCGTGCGACTTGAGCCACGTTGGGCCGCAGACTTCGGAGGACGTCATAAACTACGCGCCGGCTGGGAAGCCTCCGTGCTTTTCTCACATTCTCCCCAGTGGTCTCAAAGAGCATGGTCGCAACAAAGATGACCGATTGATCAAGCTGCTGGGTTCCAAAGGCGGTTTTGTGGGTCTCAGTCAATTTGGACCGCACATGGCCAAAGGCAATGATAGTACAATCGACGACTATGTCGATGCTCTTGAATATGTAATTGGCCTGATCGGGGAGGATCTTGTGGGAATAGGATCCGACGCTAGTGAGGGTCACCAACGGCCAGGAAAGTTTTTGGCTTGGTGCAACAACGACAAAGGCTATGCAAGGCAACTGACCCCTTGGGGCAGCGGGAAAGTCGTCAAGCCGTTGGGAAAACTGGCAGATCGGGAAGAGCTGGCTGCAGCCATGGCTCGCAAAGGTTGGGGACGGGAAAAGATTATCAAGGTTCTTGGAGAGAATTGGCTAAGGTATCTGGAGAAGATTTGGGGCGAATGATACAAGTCAGACTTGACGCTTTTTTTTTTTCAGAAGAATCATCCCTAACGACAATGTGTTCATCGCTTTCATTGTTTACTTGCTGATCCTCGTCAATAATGGGTTGAACACTAAACTAACACTGTCTGATCGCTTATCGCATTTGGACAGCTATGGCTGCTTGCGTGTAAGGGCTCGGAAGAACTCTGGCGCATTAAGCAGATTTACATCGAACGGGAATTTCACTGTAAACTGGTCCGTCAAGCGCTAGCGATTTCAGCACTAGCCCCGGAATAATCAAGCGAGATGAGGCATATCAGTACACTTTAGGTAGATCCCCGGCTCCATATCCTGGTCGATGTCAAAGTGGCACGTGATGGGCTGATGTTTTTGCCCTGTCCGATCTTCCCGAAGTAGAGTTGTTGGCAAGAATTACATGATCGCAATTTGTACTCGGATAAGTATTGCTAATGGCTACGGAGGAGGATAAACAATTTAGCCGTGCCGAATACTGGGACAGTCGCTATGCCGCATCCAACAACGAAACACCAACACATGAGTGGCTTCGCTCGTTTACCGAACTTGAGCCATATTTCCGCCGGAATCTCTTCGACAAACCAGGCCACGCTCCTAGCGATAATCCCTTAATTCTTCATCTTGGCTCTGGAGACAGCGTTCGTCAAAGGTATTAGGCATACAGGAAATGCAGTTAACAAGACTATTAGGTTGTGCCCGTCAAACTTTCCCATCAAGGATATACTCGGCAGCTATGCGTTGATTTCTCACCAATCGTCGTTGACCTCATGAGTGAGCGTCACAAAGGTATACCGGGAATAGAATGGCGGCGCCTTGATGTCCGAGACATGGCATCAATCGGTGACAAATCAATTGACGTAGCATTCGACAAAAGCACAATAGATGCCATGATCTATGGCAGCCCATGGAACCCTCCCGCCGATGTTCGGGAAAATATTGGAAAATATCTGAAGGAGGTAAACGCTTCGCAATATGTAGTCAACAAAGTCGTTGATTCTGACTGAGTCATCAGGTTCATCGCACGTTGAAGGACGATGGAGTTTTCTTACACATCACATTTCGGCAGCCGCATTTTATGGAAATACTACTAAATTCTGATAATTTGTGGAGTATGGAAATGCAAACGCTTGGTGATAGTGGTGCGTTCAATTACTACGGATACGTGATCCGCAAATTAAAATAGAGACTTCACAATAGAGATATGAACTCATTTTTATCGTAAACTGATCGTAAAGAGTAGGTATGAACTATGAATCTTCTATGAATATGTGAAACATCTTCAGCTCTTCACCTGCCTCGATTTTCATCCCGCACTTGGTCTAACTATTTTTAATTCTTGAAGGTTTTCAGGCTGCTGAGATGTTAGAGACATTCTGCGGTTGTCCTGATAGCTTCCAACTCTGTTCCACTTCAAAAGTTTGACTCGAAGCAAAGGTCGCAGCGCAGGCAATGAAACAATGACTATTTGCGTTGTGATTTCTGTCCAGGAGAGAATATCTGTGTCAAATCAGTCTTGATTTCCGAGTATTAGAAGGCTAATAGTTCATGCTTACATGTGGTGAATGAGTATATCGACTTCACAGTCAAACAGAACCGAACTATGCTGGCCACAACCGCCATGGCGCCGAGTAAGAAAAGAATGATCAACCCAGTCCTCTCTTTCCCCGACAAACTTCTTAATGTCGCGAACATGCCAAATGGCAGCGTAAAAACTACACGGTTCAATTAGACAGTCGGAAAGAAAGGTAAGTTCGCAGCTTACCCAACAGTTCTGAGAATATATTGAGGGACCAATTTATATATCACGGGTCCATGGCCGCTAAAAATACACACTGGGGCGTCTCAGACCTTCGGGCTTTGGCATTAGCTTTCGGTCAAGGGTAAAGAGTCATGCTACTTGCCAGTTTTGTGGCACATCAATGCCACACCAAAAGAGGTCGACGAAGCCTGTAGTGAAGAATGCACACACAATATACACGGAGGTGGCATATAAACAGAGTCTTAGTCTTTCTTCGGAAACAGGGAAGAGATTATAATAGAATAGAAGAAGACTGAATCTGGGAAAATAGAATCCCAGGTCGAATATTATTGAAGAAGCAAGGAACCACTGAAGACATGTTAGTCCAGAATATGGTAGCATGGTAGAAATGGTCTGCTCATCTTTGCGTAACCTGGCCCGTACCACGTGTAATATGATCGCTCACCTGTAGTGGCGATGACATATGTATCTCCAATGACGAGAGATAGAAAAAGCAAAAAAGCAATGATGAGAAATAATTCCGATGCCCAGAATATCGATCTTCTCCAGACACCAACCCATATTCTGATGGCAATCACAAGCGCACATAGTACGGCCAGAGTCCACTCAAAAGCCTAGGATGCAAGGTTAGCGTTCATTTTGGCTTGATAAGTATGGATACAGTTCGGCTCACAAGATACACTGTTAAACTGACCATTTTATTTCGCTATTTGAGGACTGATTGCGAACTTCGGGCAGGAATCACACTTATTGGCGATCGGTACAAGACGATTCCTATCGCAATGAAGACAGTACCCAAATGGATCGTGATGCCAATCCAAATGAGCGAACATGTGACTAACATAATCTGGTCGGTGGATTATTCGAGAATTAGGAAACAAGAAGGAGACGGACGGACGGGCATGATTTCATGCCCAGAAAAAGAAGGGGAAAACTTTTAGACTTGCTTTCATCCTGCCCGGATAAATCTAGGTTTGGATGGTAGGAAACTTTTGCGAGAAACCTTGGCTACTTCCGTGCGACGCTATGAGTGCGTTAGCTCGGAGCTTGGTGCCACATTGACCTTATTTCAACTGGATGGTGTTCTTTGGCTGGTCTGGCCAGGGATTTGCAAAGTAAATATTTTGCCACGTTGCGGAGAGAACCGCCTAGAATCGGAATCATGAATGACACAGCATCTCATCCTCCGGAATTTAGGAACAACGTTGTTTGTCAATATCTGAAATGATAAATACCTTCATTCATCTCTAAGAGGTAATTATCCTCGCGTTGGAGAGGTAGCGATACCAATGCCAGTTAATAACCCAGCTCCAATCGTAAAAGATGGACAGGAGAGTACGACCGACAGACAAGTGATAGGCAGCAATATCTGGATAAAAGTGGTCGAGGGGTATCAAAACCTTATTGTTCGGACCAGGATCGCTTCTCGTGGTCTTTTCCGAGTCCGAAAGACAAAGTTTAGTGGCCTAATAGGAGACTTCCAACTCCCACCTTCCATCATGTCCGATGTATAAAACTGGTATTTGCGTTTTCGGCAAGACATACTAATCATCTCGCCAGCTCCGAACACTTAATACCTTTTCAGCTTCATTGCAGACCTTCTTGTTCTTTCTGATGCTGCTGAAATTACTAGTAGTATACTGACCGAGACACCAGCTACCCTCATTACAGGACATGTATAGAATAAAAGTCCACCACTTCCGGTATGTTGCAAAGGCCCTCTTACCTCATTTGCCATAATCGATAGCAGAAAGGGGAATTTTCGCCCTATTGTAAATTCAAAAAGCTTCATTCTGAATTATATACTGTCCTTGCTTTTTGCTTGTTCTTGGGAACTACAATGACCAGAAGCATTCAATTAATCCAGAATCTACTGTGAGCACGTGCCATGCCGGTCTTCCCCGAATCCGAACATTTATCCCCAACGACTCCGTTCCCTTTACTAGACTTCGGAAGTTAGGATGCATTGCCCAAATTTGCAAGAACAAAAAATGATATTGGCTGGAATAGATGAGTCAGTCATTTTCAAGCCTATCCGCACTATATTCGACGATACAATTATCGTGCATGGATCGATCAGGAACAGAAACTCAAAATGAGGACCAGTCAAACCAAAGTTCTTTTGATGGTGACTATTACTATTTGTGCAGGCTAAGAAAAGAAAAAAGAAATCTCAATCACGCTAATGATACACAGGGTGCGCGCTGCACCAGCTTGCACAAGCTTTTATCCCGAAGACCGGCTCTGTCGGCTGCTCCCCGTATCTGAATGGATCATCTTGGCATCTTCCAAGGCTTCCCTCCTCGAGAACTCCTCCAATAACAAATGTGCTGTTTCTAGAGGGACCTCTGGGACCTCGCCGCTGTAGTGCTTTTTCATCCGTCAGCCATGGCACACTGGCGGCGATGAAAAGGTAGACTGCTTACCGAAGGGAAAAGATTGGAAGGATAGCACTTGAACTCATCCATTATTCTATAAAGGGACAGAACTGTTTTCCATGGAAGGAGAGAGTCTCCTACCAGGAAGGCCGGGAAGCTTGCTGAAGATATCTCCTCGATTATCCAGCGGCGTTGGAAATATTGGCGGCTGATAAACTCGACACACCCAATCCAGTGTGGCAGCTCGTATGGTTTCTCTCCGTTGGGCCCCAGGGCCCAGTGGTGTTGGATCGATCGCGCCCACTGGTGTGTTGGCGAGTAGTCTTCCGGATGCTGCTCCCTGTCGCCGGGCCTGCCCCAGTTGGGCGGCATGGCATCCTGCACCTCAAACATGGTCTCTATGGCGGCATCGGTGTGCTCCGTCTTCATGCCCAGCCACCCGACGACAATGTCGGCAAAGTTGTAGATGTACTTGATCTCGACGTGCTGCTTCGACTTTTCCCACTCATCGTTTTGATTCACGCAGAGATAGTCAAGCCACACTCGCAGAACCCCTGGGTGGTCGATTTCGCCGTCTCTGAAGTGGAGGCTGTTTATGTCGAATAGGTTCTTCAGCCAGCGGGGAGCGCCGTACAGCCGGCTGCTGGTGGCTCGCTGGTATCGCTGTATGATGACGGGATAGAATACGTGGCGCACGTGCTTGAGCGCTTGGGATAGATGGGATGTAATGGTCACCGAGCTGCTGTTGACGAAGATGGTTTCCGTGTCGGCCGGGTCACCGTAAAGAGACGACAGCGCGATGTAGTCTAAGTCCTCGTCGTGGCGCACGGTGATGAGGCGGCATTTGATGGGACCGTTCACGTGGTCGCACGGCTCGATCTCTAGCAGGCGAATCTCGCGCCTGAGCGGATTTAGGCGTCTGTACGAAATGGTCATCTCGAACTCGCTGTTTGCAACGCTGGAGTAAGGATCAAGGAGGAGGAAAGCTTGAAAGGCGATAAGAGGGCAGTTCATGCCGGGGTGTTTGGGTTTATACCGAAACGACCTGTCGAGAAAAAATCGGCTTCATTACTACGTAGCTTACGGTGATGTCAGGTCTAGACCATGGGGCACCCGAATTATTGCCTCATTGGTTGCATCGATCGACAGTAATTGTCGCTAATCTGCATCATTAGACTCTAGGCGCGAAGCTTGTTTGGCCATTGCATTCCAATGGCGCTTGGGCTCTGACAGTTTAAGTTTGCTAGCTACCCGACCTTTTTGCCATTAAAAGGGCTAGACCAGCTTAGCAAAATACAAAAGACCGGTTTTGCCATGTTCATTGTCAGCACGTGTCTTGTGAAGGGCAAGCATCAGACCCAGAGATAAGGGGCTTGGCGCTCTCATCGCATTGATGGTTGTTGGTTGATATGCTCAAAGTCTTCGGTAGATCGATCAAGATGCTTGATTTGATTTGCAAAATGCAACCAGTACTGTTGAATTGTCCATCTCTGGTAGTCAGGCAGCCATCAAATTGCCTGGCGTCACTGACAAGGACTCCGAGTCCTACATCCGACTGGTTGCCTGAATACAGCAGGGACGATGAAAGAAAGACCTTGGACGCGATTTTATGAAAGTCCCACCAGGTTAAATTGCAGATTTCATTCAAGATGGATCCGGAATCATAAAACTAGAGAAATGTCCAAGCTATTGATGATGTGGACATAACATTGAACATGTCATCAACCTTCCCTCATTTTGGATTGGATTGCTCATTCTCAAGTGCATTTCTACCCATTCAAAGCGTTAAGAATCTCATCAACAGTAGAAACAGCGCCAAAGATTCCACCCTCTCCGATCACACTTGCCACCGTGGACTCATGCAAATGCTTCTCGGCGGCAGCCGAAGCGTCCGATACAAGCAAACAATCCAATCCCATGTCATCTACTCAAAGTCAGCAACCATACCCATACATGAAATAATGCGGGGAAACGCAAAGCCAAAGCTCTGACGAGATCTTTCTCGTAATTTAATTATCTGACACTTACTTCCATCTCTCATTGTGGTCGACACGCACACATCAGTCGTAACGCCACAGATGACGAGGTTTTTGATGCCACGATTATCGAGAAGCAACTTAAAGTCGGTATGTCGAAATGCACCTCTCCCAGGCTTGTCGATAATTGGCTCTGACGGCAGCGGGGCAAGTTCGGGGATTATCTCGTGACCCTTTTCGCCACGGACCAGCAACCTTCCGAGGGGACCTTCATCGCCGATTCCCTTACCGCTGGGATTATTTCGGCTTCGGGCTAGTTCTCTTGTGGAAAGTGTGGATAAATCTGGCCTGTGACCTTCGCGAGTGTGGTAAATTGCGAATCCTTTCTCGCGAAACGCGGCGAGAAGCAATTGAATCCGAGGAATAATGGCGCGAGTCGAGTCTATCGGGATTCCTTGGGCCTCCAAATATCCACCAGGGGAACAAAAGTCCATCTGCATGTCAATGATTACCAGCGCAGTTGTGGCAGGGCCAAAGGTCGCATTGTGCGGCCACGTGTATGGCTTCGCATCAATTGTAGTGCTTGTCAGAGGTCTGGAAGCCATGTTGGTGTGCGTAGAACAGGAATCTTGGTGTTGGAAGAATAGCACCGATGCATGGCTGATATAACTCAATCCCATGCTGATTAGATAATTGTAGTGGGGAATCTTGCCGATCTTATCGTGGGAGTGAAAAATCGGGTCATGAACTGACAGCAAAGGGATCAAAAGGCATATTCCTTCGAAGTCAAATGCAATTTAAATTACGTACTTCTTGCACTAAAATTTATCTTCCATCAATCTTCATATCATATACCCAGCCACACAGTGGGCTTTGCACGACAATGTGCTGTTGAGCAAAGGCAGGGTTGTAAAAAATACGAATGAGTATACTAATTAGTCTTAGTATTCTTTACAACCCTGAGCATAGGACAAGCTGAGGTATTATCGGCTTATCGCGGATTAGGCTATCAGGCCGAATAGGGCAATGTAGCCGCACATGAGATTATGCATGGCCCTTTTTTGCTAACAAAATAAATTTTGAAAAAAACGGTTCATCATTCAAGTTACAGCAAATTTTGCTTACGAACGAAATACACACTTGGTCAGACCACGCAATGCAACCCCATCATCCTTGAATCAGCGCTGCCAGATTACCGAACTTTGAATCCGCCATGGCAGAGACCGCTCTTGGTGAAGATACCCAAGGGATCAATGCGCTCTTGAATCTGAATCAGCCTTTGGCGGTTGTCTTCTCCATAAGCCGAAAATATATCTTCGCCCGGTCTGCCATAGCCAACATACTTGTAGGGATGGTAGACGTTCAAATCTCTAGAATTCGCTTCCAATCTTTGGAATACTTTGTCATAGAAGTCACCAACAAGCACGTCATCCTCCGCGCGGGTCCAAGCCGTGCTCAAAAGCGTGACTAGAAAAGTTCAGTGGCCAGCAAAGCCGTCGCTAGGAGTTCATGGGCCGTTCTTACCAAACAAGGGCCCTGTTGTGTCGTTGAGACCCAACGCATTACCTCCTCGCACATTCATATTACGAAGGGCCTGTGATGGTATGGGGTAAGCGATGAGTCGAGGGTTCAGGTCTTCTACAAGCTTTATATCTTGAACTTCCTCTCGAAAGATCTGGAATGATAGATGAAGCCATTCGCGAGATGGAAAGATGGTTGTAGTCTGGAAAAGATGCCTGTTCATCATGAGAAAACCACCCCGCCACTTGCGAAGAAATAGCTTGGTCACTCACCTGATTGGCTCACTAACAGCGTTTCTACCAGGGCCTGCGAGGCTGCTCATGGTAGTGTTTTGGTACTATGCGGAAATAGCAGGAATGCTATCGATTGCTTTGAAAACGCTGAGATTTTGTGCCGGAGACGAGTATTGCTGAGTCCCGCTGAGCGTGAAACTGTCCGTGTCTTGAACGTAACGGTAGTAATACCAAAAGGCCATGTCATGGTCACCATCGCCAGCAGTGTACAGGTTATACACTTCATCTAAGGCTTGCTCCGTGTATGTTTCGTTCCAAGTTCGCTGTCCCGAATACACCAAACCCTGGGGAAATGTTCGAACGACAAAGGCAGTAACAATACCATAATTCGCACCGTCAGCTCCACGCAGAGCCCAGTAGAGGTCGGGGTTCTGATTCTCGCTCACAGTGATGACAGTGGCGTTGGGCAATACCAGCTTTTCTATGTCAGCTCAAATTGCGCTGGTCTCTTCTTCTGGCTCGCCCACTCACTTCGTACTCATAGATGTTGTCGAGTGCCCATCCATACCGTGACGAAAAAGCGGAGGTACCGCCGCCCGTGGCAAAACCACCAACGCCGACGCTTCCCACACGGCCCCCAACAAAGGAAAGATTGCGGGCATCAAGAGCTGAGTAAGCTTCGGCGTTGACAGCACCGCCACCTACTCGCGCTCGCGCCCCATCCACAGCCACGTCAACAGTGTTCATGTGTTCCAGGTCAATAGTAACACCGAGCAATGAATTCGAAAAGTCAGGGTCGCGAGAATGGCCGCCGCCTTTGACGGCAAAGTTGCACCAGCTATCAACCAAGGTATGGACAGCAGAAGCAACCTCGATAGCATCGCGAGGCGAAAAACGGCATGCGTATTGGACCTCATCCTGCTTGGCGTCCCACATCGTGAAATTATCATTGCCGTAATAGTGCAGAATAGTTGGCCCGAATTCATTCAGCAGCGATTTGCACTAATAATTTCTCAAGTCAGCGGTTTCATGCTCTCCATACATGGTGTGTGACGAGGGAGATCCTACAGCATTGTGGCAGTTTGCTGAGATGGTGTCATTTTGAAGAGCCAATGTGCTGGAGCTCGAGATGAGCATCAACAAAAGCGTCGACCTTGGATTATACAAAAACATTGCAAATATGGGTTGCAACTTTTGGGACAGATAAAGAGTTTTCAAGATGGTATTCGAGATCTTGCACGGAAAGGATTGCGATACGCCTCATTCTTATGCTTCAATGCGAATCTCTCTTTTGCTTTTTGTTTTGCTCTCCAGTTCTGCCAAGGCTGCATGACGACGCTTATGGCAATAGGAAGCCTGCAGCTATTTACTGGAGAAAGTCGGCCCTTTTCCAGAACCACTTCCTTCATCGGATGGTCTTGGCTTCCATTCGCTTGCATGGTCCTTGGGTAGCAGTGCCAGTTGGCGGCCTCTTCTCCAGTGAGCTGCAAGGGACAGTGAATTTCGCTCCAATAACGTTTCTCGGGATATGAGCCAATCCGACCGTAAAAACTCGAGTATCTGTGATACAACACTAATTGGGCATCTCCCATTAGTTACACGATCGGTAAGCTACCCCAGCAACATTCGGTGCCCTGCAAGAGCCTTTGTCAGGAGATGAATCCTTCAAAACAAATGCATTCATAAAAATTCAGGCAATTTCACAATATATTAAATAGCAAAAAAGGGAGATTTTATATTTTATTCTTTTTTTGTTTCTTTTTTATTGGCCCTTCTTCTGCTTTTGTGACTATGTTCCGAACCCACAATAAAGACAAGCATGATCTCATCATTTTGATCGTCCTTAAGGTCCAATACGGCCCAAGTCAACACAATAAGCTTTACACAGTAGGGTTTAAACACTTAGTCTGAAGGATGATCTCATATCTATCAAGACTCCAACCTCCCACACGAAATCCTGACATCATCAAAGCCAAAGCCCCATTTGCCAAGACGGCCCGCTGCAACTGGCTTACTTGTGGGGTTTCCTTTTACGACCAGCATATGAACTCAAAGCTCCACCTACTCGGAGCCATAGGCCATTACGCTCAGAGAATATGCTCTCCTCATTATACATACGTTTCAAGCATGCTCGTTTAGATAAGGCTTGATTTATAATAAAATGCCTTAAATTTTCCCCTATCAGAAGCAGGTGTCTTAACCTAGGCCAAGAAAGATAACATGCCAAGAAATTTGCTTCTCGTTTAGGCGAATGCCAAGAATCAACAGTATCAATTCTTTTGCAAACGCGAGAAAGCCATCAGGCGACTCTTGTGCTGTTTTTTCGATTCCAAAACCTGCTGCCAATCTTGCCAACTAGATTTCTCCAATGATTTGATTAGTAAGAAAAATACACAAGTGATGCATGAACATGAACACGATAATAATTCGCGACTGACTTTCAGCAGCTTTTTTTGTTGTGTTTTCTCTCAGCACATCCAATCAGCTTTCAGATAGTGCCCAGTCCATACCAGACATCCGACTTCTACGACACCGAGTTGATTATTTCTATCAATCTTGACAATTAAATTCAATGCAGAGCATCGATGAGAGCAATAGAAGAGGCAATCCCTTGTGCCTTGAGATATAGTAATTGGACGTAACTTCGACAGTACTTTAGAAAAGATTTATCATAGAGCTAAGGTTCGCAACCCTTGGTTTGCCTAAAGTCTATGCTAGCTACAACTTAGAGCCTATGCATAACCATAGACTCCATCCAGGTCGTGAACCCCGCGCCCAAACAGATTAGAAGACTAAATATGACTGCAACCACGCCCGCAACAGGATCTGAGGCTCATGGATGACTGCAATGCCCTTGAGTCGGTAGGTTTCGAATAACACCGAAAGGGCTTCTACGACACGGGTGCAAATTCAACCACAAACTCCACATGGCTCAATCAGTTGATCCGCACTGCTTCAGACTACTATGTATAGATTAGCATCAAAGAATCTCAGCCCAGTCTATTTAGAACTTGTAGTTTTCGCTCAATATCAATATTGGTACCAATATTAGGTTCGCGGCGAGAACGCCAAAAGTTTGGATTACCTTCTCGCCAGGGACTTGTATCTGGATTTTAATAGAACCAGTCTTACTTAGTATGTAACTTATTGCAAAAGGGAAAGGCCATATAAGCACCTGAATACGCGCTGGACTTGTAACTTTACTTCTCAGAGCTTGGCAGCAAAGGTTGGACAAGGCGCAGGGCACAGGGTTTCAGAGTAAAATGACTCAACACGGCGTCCCAGCAGACTTCTCGGATGGAGTTAGACGGTCTAGATGCTGAAAAGTCCAAGTGGTGACGCCTTTTCATCTAGACCAAGCCAGCTCCGAGGGTCGCGAGCCGCATAGCTCAGCCCTTGACTTTGTTGTGTTAGTTTTATTGTCATGAGTAACCTTGAGGTCCAGTATGACCCAAGGCAGCACAATAAGCTCTGCACAGCATGGTATTTCTTTGCGCGGCCCTCGCGTTTAGTGTTAGGTTTATATTTTATCCCCAAAAGCCTCATACAGCCCAACGGAGATAGCACTCATAGCCTTTTCCTCGAAAAGCTTATTCCCAGCTACCACTATAAAATATTTCCCTCGGGTTCTCAAGCCCGCTTATTTTTCTCTTTTCTCTCCCAGCACCACTATTACTAGCCTCCAGTTATTCGGTCAAAGAGCCTCATCAAGAACATATTTTGCTAAAAAGAAGGATATCACTAAAATTCCTAACAGAGAATACCTATTATTTTCCAATGGCACCGACAACCAAGGATGCACTAGCAGAACAACCTGGGTGGATGTTCCCACCACCAGATCATCATAAGAAGCTTCTTCGAATACCGACATTCAATTCAAAGCGAGAACAAAACCTGTGGGAGTCAAGAGCAGCTCTAGAGTCGGGCCACAGAGTGGTTATCCAAAGGAATGCTGTCATGGATCTATTTCGAGCATCGATACGAGATCCCGGCTTTGTGCCCCAAATGGATTCGAATCATTTTTTTGATACATGCAACAAGTCCGTGGCCGTGTACCTCATCCCATCAAAACCAAATATTTCGCTTTCGCTCATCGCACAGGTGCTTCACAATTACATCTATCGACGATGGTTTAAGCCTTTCCAAAGCGATCTTGAGGACGAACGCTTCATTTGTAAATTCATCTGCGCAAGGGACTGTGATGCAGGTACACAACCCTCAGATCCAACGATACAGGCGATTGTCAACCTGAATAAGGCTATCTGCAGCCAGGTCGACTCGACCCATCGAGAACTACACTGTCAGCCAGTTTCAGACCAGAGACGGCTATCTCCCTGGGATATCGATCGCAGATTTTACATCCTCCAACCACTATTTCGAGCCCTGTTCATCATTGTATCATTCCAAGGCTACAACTACGAGGACTCACGGACTGTTGGCAAGATACCTGTTACCCTTGTGCGTACCGGGACAGAGAAAGCCCTATCGGCACCCATCACTTTCTACGCTCTTGGCTCCATGGGCAATACGGTCGAGACGATCCTTGAAAAGGCGATTGATTGCATAATTGGCTTGGAGGCCCGGGAAGCTACCGCTCATGGTTTACAGCCTGACCCAGCTTTCGCATGGCATAACTCAAAAGAGTTGGAGCAGCAGCGCCAGAGACTCTTAGCGGATGGGTCGGCAATATACCCAAGTTCTCGTTTTGTCGACCCCAATCGAGTTCGAAGTTGGGTGGGCCTTGGTGCTGAGATGGATGGTTGGGTTATGGCCGGATGGGAAGCTACATTCTTTCGGTCTCAGGCTCGCCAACTCGGTATAACTGAGTGGCCCCTTCGGACTAGTGGTTAGAAATAATGGTAATCATAAATATTCGTTTTCTGGGATTCTTTCCTAAAGAACTGGATAGCCATCACCAAAACCATATAATGATACAATCAATATGTAATACAAATGTGCAAAACAATTGGTATTGGAGTTTTGGAAGGTCCATGTCAATCCGTCAAAATATATGTGCCCTGTTTCTTTGCGACGATCGCTCCTCCAAAAGGCGCTCTTTTGTTGAGAGACATAGTAATTTATGCCACTACAATATGTGAAGAAAAAGCTTGCTAATGTCTAAGCATAAGTAGGATGTGTTGAACCATATTAAGAGCATCTGCATGCCCTACACTGTAATCGATGTTAGCAGGTGGTACCAGGTCAATCTTCCACGGCTCCCTTCTGGTCGCATCGATTACGCCGTCATGGAGTCCAATGATGACATTGCTGGGGATGTTAATGTTCCATTGGCTTTAATTGATTTACGAAATGTCGGAAATTATGTGACTCGCATTACTTCTAACCTACGTACTTCAAACCGGATAGTATTCGCGTACAAAGAGGTCTTGACGCACAACCATATCTATGACCTGCTTCAAGATTTGAGTGGAGAGAAGCTTGAACACAAACATGTATGTCATGGGCCTTTGATTTAACGCAACGCAGATCCCGGAAGAGCAGAATGAACGCCCTAACTAGGTTCCTGCCGAAGAGATCGAAGCCAATGTTTCCAGGGTTGCAGCGAAGAATACCGGTCCAGACTCTTTCAATTTCGTAGTTTTGGCTTAATATCAAGATTGGTACTCGTGTGGGATTCGTGGCAATAATACTCCCAAGAATGCTAAATATGTGGGTTACCTTGTTGCCAGGGACTTGTATCCGGACTTTCATCGGACCAGTCTCGCTGAATATGCCAAGGACGTAATCGATGGCTAATGGGAAAGGGTATACAAGCATCTGAAGGGTCTACCAGCTGCGGCTGCTAGCCAGACAGCTTAGCCATGCTGGCTACAACAAGCTCTCATCCTCTGTGCTCGATAAAATCGCAAACGCTCGTCATATTTCCAATGCATCTTTCTATTCTAAATCTACTACGCATTGATGGCAGATAGTATTCTTCGAAGGCCTTCCTCAAGAAGATTCTTTTTGATTGAAAATACAAGCCTAAACCAGCCTTCCTCCTCAGCTCCGAAATCGGATCCTCTGGCAGCGAATATTCGCTTTTCCATGAGAACACTCATCACGCGATCTTCGATGCCAATCTTGGGAAGCTGGGGATGCTTTCTGCGGTACGCCTCTCCAAGGTTGACCCAAAGAAAAAATCCCGCGTTTGAGCCTTGGGCGTAAGTAATGCTGTTGCGATTCGCCCATTCCACCATAAAATCATGATGATGCGCAAGTCTGCGTCTGTTCTCAGCGAGGTACCCATCAACCCATTCTTCGTCTTCAAGCACTTTTGCAAAGGTGTCATCCACTAGTGCCGAGCTCATACTGTAAAGTGCAGCTGGTACCAGGGCTTTATGCAGGGATTGACATCGTGAAATGATGGCCCCGAGCCTGGCACCATTGGATCCGAAATCTTTGGAAACACCCCAGACGACGTGCAAGTGGGATGCATCCATGATGTCAGTAGTGTCGATGGAGAGGCAGGATGTGAATGGGGTCGATTCCGATGACCATACAGACAGTGCGTAAACTTCATCGCTAATGAGATGCAAACCATACTTTTGACAGAGCTTCATTAGGCCAACAATCGCTTCTCGCGAATAACATCGTCCCAGTGGATTTTGTGGATTGCAAAGCAGAATTCCGGCTATATTTTGGCCATCCTCGCGAGAGCGAAGAAGTGTTGCCTCGTACTGGCTGACGATGTCACTGCTGAAGGGGTCGATACCATGTGCAGGTACTTGGATGACTCGAGCATTTACCCTCAGGCCGAGTGTGGGAACAAAAGCGCGAAAGAATGGTTTTCCAACCAGAAAGCCATCGCCAGACTCAGTTATAGCCCACGCAATATGTTCAATGGAGGCGCTGCATCCATTTGTGATGGTTATATCTGATGAATTTACTGGGTGATGAGGATTGAAATGCCTGCTCAATAATGATGAAAGGGCAAGTTTGAGACGCCTCGAGCCAGTTGTACCGTCACCATAGGTGAGAGCTTTTTGGGAAATGCTAAACTTTTTCTGAATTTGCTGCACCATCTCATCTTGCATCAGCTCATTCTCTGCCATTCCGAGGCTGACGTAGCCACAAGGGTTTGTTTCAGGGTTCCACAAATTGGCTGTCATCTCCCAAAGGAGGTTACCGGTCTTGGATGCGGCTATGCCGTGAGCTTTCTCGGAGAGAACCATCTTCGGCAACCTTGAATTTGCGCCTGCCTATGAGTCTTCAATTTCGGAATCCGTTAAAAATCATACTTACATACCAGAGTTTCACAGCTTAGTAGATTGAGGTGATGCGATGATAAATGGCTAAAGGCGCCTACTCCAGGGTAGCCACGAGTGAGGTAAGGAAAATCTAGCCTCCGCGACGAAGATAATTTCAACCATCTCAAATAGTAAAGATCATGCAATGAGTGTAAATTTATAATTTTTAGCTGCAGGTTGATGGTCCACTAGTGAGAGTCCAGACCTGACAGTCTTTTGAGTCTGTCCAGCTCGGAAGTTAATTTGGAGCCGCAGCTCCACATCACAAATAATCAACTACTTACGTCATGAAGACTGGGAAATTTTACAAGATTGGAACCATTAAAATATTGCAGAACAGGAATAAAGCGGTTATTAGAAGGCGCACGGTAGATGGCTAGGTGCAAATCAACCACATCATAGCATTTCCCTGAAATTGTCACCTGGAGCAACACATCGGGATATCCCCACGCCCACTTCAACATATGGCTGCAAATAATTCGGGTTGAAGAGTGGGGTTTATCAATCAATTTTTAATTTACACTGCTTTTTATTGCGCTACAGCACAACCACGTCATCTCGTTCAAACGCCGTATCTGAACTCGCGGAACTTTTTCTGGTAGTAGAAGGTGGCGAGACCACCAACGGCGCCCAGGGCAAGCGGCACGGGAGCGCGAGCTCCAGTTTTAATGATCCGGGGAACAGCGGAACCGGTGAGAAGGACACTGTTGGCCAGAGCAAGCTCGGCGCCGTAGTCCTTGTTCTTCTTGAGGAGATAGCCTGCGGCATCGCGGTTAGTTTCCCGAATTTTCCCCAATTGAATAAGCCCGGAGCTTTCTCACCAGCGTATGCATACGACACTCCCAGGCCCACGCCCGCAACAAGGGAGGGCACGGATCGCGTCTTGACGTAGCCAATGGTTCCGCCAACGGCCACTAAGATTTGATCAGCAGCTGTTCGTGCCGATTGGCACTCCGAGGCGACTTACAAAGGCCTGCAAGGGTAAAGGAGGGATGCTCAGCCATGGCTCAATTGCTTTGGTCGGTGGTGATGAGGTGAAAACGTGTACCCCGTGCGCGGTTGTGCCGGATATTGACGTGCTGAGTAATTATGGGTAAATCGCGGCAATATTGTGCCCAAAGCACGCAACAGGAAAAAAAAAATAGTTGACCAGGGATTCGACCGACGCGCTGCCTTAATCCGTTTTTAGGAGGATAATGGGTGCTAAATAGGAACAATGAAGTTCTTAAGGAAACCTCATGCAAGCTATGCTAACAGAAAACTGCATTCACACGTCCAGAGGGAAAGGGCACAGGATTATTCACGCGTTGCACACGATAATTTATAGACAAAAGATGAAATTGATAGCTAATGAATGATCTCGTACAACAATCTTCTGAAGAAAAAAAAAGCATACAGCCCTGGAGATGGATACCCGAACAAAACCCATCTTGATTTTTGCCGGCTGAGCTTGCTCACGACAAAGGCTGTTTACTGGTCGTTGTGGGCAAGGAGGTTGACGGTTCCGCTGGGAACGCTGGAGATCTTGCTCGAGAGAGCAATGCCCGCAAGGTAAGAGCAGAGGCCGCTGGTGCTCCGGCCCAGACCCAGGAAGTAGGCAGCCAGACCGGCAACGTGGGGGGTGGCCATGGAGGTGCCGGAGAGGGTGGCGGTGCCGCCGGTGTTGTAGGTGCTGAGGATGGAGGTGCCGGGGGCGAGGATGTCGACGCCGCTGCCGTAGTTGGAGTAGGAGGCGAAGCCGTCGGACGAGGTGGTGGCGCCTACGGTGCAAGCGGACGACTCTGAGGCTGGGGACGAGGCGCTGACATTGGTCGATTCGTTTCCGGCCGCGACGGCAAGAAACACCCCGGCGCTGACAATGTTGGCGGCCGCCGTGTTGAGCGAGGTCGACTTGGAGCCGCCCAGCGACATGTTGGCCACGAAGCCCTTGGAGCACCCGCTGCGGGTCTTGGAGTCGCTGATGACATAGTTCATGCCAGCGATGACACCGGAGCTAAATCACCATGTTAACTGTCTGTGCTGAAAAGTCGAAGACGATTTTCTCTTCTTCTTTTTCTTTTGGGGAGACTTACGTAGTTCCCGATCCGCTGCTGTCAAGAACCTTGACGGCAAACAGCTTGACCTTCTTGGCCACACCATAGGTCTTGGAGCCAATGGTTCCGGCAACATGGGTGCCGTGGCCGTTTCCATCCGAGTTGCTGCTGTCAGCATAGTTGGCCAGGAAGCTAGCACGGCCCTCGAATTCCTGAAAGAGTCAGCAGAGGATATAGCAAGAAGAAGCGGGTGTTGACCCACAGAGTGCGAGGTGTAGATTCCAGTGTCAATGACATAGGCACAGGCACCCTCGCCAGCAGTGCTGTCGTAGGTGTAAGTGGTGCTGCCAGAGTTGCTGTTGGACAGACGAGCGATGCCCCAAGGAGCTCCGGTCTGGGTGGTGCTGATCTTGATGACAGCATCCTCCTCAATGTACTCGACCTGTAATTCGTCAGTCTGTGGGTTGCTGAAATGGGGATTGGGTGTAGTGTAGTTCATACATCCGGGTCATCGCGCAGAGCCTCGACCTCCTCGTCGGAGAAGCTACCAGCGAAACCCTGGAAGGCCTCCTCGTAGGTGTGGTCGGCCTTGGCAATGGCCTCAGTGACCGTGTCGCTGGTAGAGGCAATCTTGATGCCTCCGTTCAGCTTGACGATGAACTTGCCCGAGATGGCCGTGGTGTCGCGGGCCTTGATGAGAGGCGCAGGCGTGGCACGCTTGGCGGGAGCGGCAGCCACAAGGGGCAGAAGAGCGAGAAGTGCGGAAACGCGCATGGTGGCGGATGTTGAGGAATGATTGGAGTCCTAAGCTGAGAGGCAAGAAAGAATGTGGGCTGTTTGCTGCTGAGGAGTTCAGTGTGCTGATGAGCTGGATTCAATTTTTTAGAGGATTCAATGAACCATTTATACCTCGCGAAGGCTTCAAGACTTTGACCAAACCATTTGATATCATGAAGAACTTGAAAGTGAATTCTCACAAGCAACCGAACAAATACCTACCATATTCGGCAGGTTGCTCTATGCAGAAGTTGGCAAACGTTCTCTGCGACAAAAGAACTCGTATGCGACCCTGGCGGCGACCTAAAAAGAATTATCGGCGGTAGTTAATATTTGCTCCGATCTAAGCATATGCGAGCCTGCTTTAGCCTGTTCATGCCATCAAAGTAACGGTGGTATCAGCAGATGCAGGCCCATCTTTCGCACCCCATCCCTGCTCCCCAGGACTTGCACCTCGATTGATGATCAGATGCTCAGACCGAGGGGGCTGACAGTATAGGCAGGTTGTGCCTTTTTCCTGGTCGCAGCGATAAGTTACCAGTCTATGTTATGCAGGACCTTTTGCTACTAATTGGATAGCTCACCTTTCCCCCTCCTTTGCTTGTAGTCGATGTAACCCGCCAGTACTTTTGTGTGCCCCAAAGGCCACCAAAATCCGGGCTTTCACATGATGATGATGGAGCATCGGACCCAGAATGGGAAGCTGACGGGCTCGGCCAATGGCGTCTCGGTCATGCTTTGGATCGAAAAACCCACTAGAAGCAGGTTGGATCGTTTGCCGTCCAACGCGCGGGTGGCCGACCGCCACATCCCGGATTTCCGATGCTCTGATACCTAGTCCCGATGCAAAAGTTCTCGGCATTTTTTATCCGTAGGCGCTTGGGTCCCATGCATTTTCCTTATCATGCCCCTGAACAGAGTGTTAAACCCAGCAGAAAACACCTGGAATGGATGCTCCGTACTACCCCACGCTGGTCAGACGCCTGCCGGATCACGATGGCCCTTGCATGGTTGCCAAACTCGGATTGGCCAATTTCCGGTTGGATTGAGGATTCGCACTTGGGGGGCTTGCTGTTGGTGGATCTTGTGGAAGACTGCGCCGTGATAGGTCGTCTTCTAGAAGGAGGGTATCATGGCTTTATGCTTAGAAAGATGGTTCTGAGAAATCTTATCAACCAAGGCACCTCCGTCAGCACTCGATTTGCCCAAATAGAGAGAGCGTGGTATCATCGCCGATCGTGAATTCTTGCTAATCATGGTCATTGAGCAAGTGGCTGTGGCTGCTAGCCGTGGCTGGGATCTCTCTGAGACTGTCAGTTTTATGGGCGTCCAGCCACAGGATCTCAGCCAATGAGGTTGAAAGAGGCATTTTGCTAGATACTTGTGTTGGCAATCTGGCCGATAATCCAAGCACCTGAGTGGAGCCAACTGTGGCACAGACCCACAAGCACTGCTGAACCCAAGCCATATGTGGCTGAGCTGTGGAGAAGTGACTGACTAAGCCAGACGGAACTTTTTGAAGGAATTCGGCATCCGTTCATTATCGCAGCATGACTCTAATTCTGTCATCGACCCATCGTAATATCTTCTCAATTTTGCTCATTCAAAACCATGCCAAAGACTCCGAGACAGCCAGCCTGCGATCCCTGTAGATCATCAAAGTTGGCCTGTGACCATAAACGACCAGCTTGTAATCGATGCTGTGATAGAGACCAAGCGAATTTGTGCGTGTATAGACCGCAACCTTTTAAGAAGATCAGAAAACGAGTCGCTCCCATCAATCTGCCTGGATCCACACGGTAAGTCACCAAGTATTGAGTCTTCTTGTTCTCCAACTCACATTTGTAGTCAATCGAACGATTCCCCTTCCAACAGCGAAGACACATTCACTCCGGATGCTTCGCCAAGACTGCCGCGATATCCTAATGCAGGTTATCTTGGCAACTCTAGCCACACCACCATATTCGACCACCTTCCCTCTCAAATAGAGTCTGCTGATACTGAAGACACGACTGGCATAGACTCATGCTTATCTGAACACCGGGTGAGCGATGATCAGATTTCCGAGGGTGCGGACTTGCTCTCTAAGATCCATCAATCAAATGAAATATCAGATTCCATTAATTTCATTATGGCGTGGGTTGCTGATAGCGGAAACCTATCCATAGCTGGCATCTTCATCCACCCGATTGCCTCTGCTATACAGACGCTGTTCCAGGGTTTCAATGGGAGCCCCTCACAATATTTAGCCGTAGCGAAAAGCCTTTTTAGCCATACGTGCCTTCCGCTAATGGATGCAAGTGTCAAGGACTTTGACAGCTTTTGCTCTCGCTTCTGCAACCAGACACCCAGATGGGAAACTGTCGGGCTCTTCTTTGCAGCGGTTTCCCGAGCTACATTGGCACGTGCCTTGCCCCGGCCCTTGTCTACTTCCATGCACCAACTACACGTACTGCGAAAACAAGCAATGAATTATTCAGACCGTTGCCTTGAAATGTGCCTGTCCCTGGATTGCTTAAATGATCTACAACTACTTCTGCAATACGAGAATTTTCTCCTGCACACACTCATTGATGGAGACCAGAGTAAGTGCGGATATTAATTTCTCGTCACTCAATAACACGTTGCAGGTCTTCGTTCATGGAGGAAACTAGGCGATGTCAGCAGCTCATTATTTGCGCTTGGTTATCATCAAGATATCAAGGGCAATGCTGCAATTCCAGATTTTCTGATGGAGCTCAAGGAGCAGCTCTTTGCTGTTGCATACTCGGCAGATAAAAACATATCCATATTTCTGGGGCGACCGCCGCGGATTCATCGGAAGAATTGCCAATTTCGTCTTAAAGGACTGGTCATTGCAGGCCCACATTTTCCATCTCTCTTCCCACATGAATGGAGTGTGGAAACAGAGCCGAGTTATAATTGGGACACGCATTGGTCTGCTCTCTGCGCTGTATTTAAAGAATACATCCTGGATCTTGCTGGAGAGCTATCCGATGACGACAAATTGACCCAAGCGAGGTTCGTGGAAAATTTGCTTCTTCGTTTTTTGACACAGAGATTGTTAAACTAAATTAGTCTGATTCAGTCACAAATCGAGTCATTCTGGTCGGCCTTGCCTTCACATCTCCGAATTGACCGGAAGTTAAAGTCTTATGACCGGAACCCTGTTCAGCTGGATTTTCTCATCTCAGCCAAGCTAAATTATCTCCATGTTCTATTTATGCTGCGCTTGCATTTGGTTGGCCGGTTTTTGGAACCAGACGAATCACTGCTTACTGTTACCACGGACTTGTTCAACCTCATAATTGAGACGGCATTGATGAAGGACAGCATAGTCGACTCCGGCATCTCCCTGAGTTGGAAGGTATGTTCTGTATCGACTTATGAATATCTCTGGCTGACGTTCAAAGATTTCTTATTATGGATTGTCTTCTGCGGGGGTTCTTTGTCTTGCCTTGTTGAACCCATCACAACCCATTGAGACTTGCGGGCTCTCTCGCTCAAGAGTGATTCAAAACCTGGGCATTTTGGTTGCTGAGATTGAACTCGGGACATTGGTCCGCACTGATGATGCAAACTATGGTCTTCTATCCGAAGCTGCAAAAACGATTCGCAGCATCCTCGATAGGCTTTTATCCAGCCAAAGGGATGATTCTTCATCGCAACGTATGTTAGGAAACGACTCGTCATTCGTTCCATTGCTCCCTGATATCCAGGAATGGACGCCATGGGGAAACAACAACATGCAGGACTTTGAGGTTAATTTTTGGACGACACTTGCGGGGCACCCTCTATTGATATGAGATATAAGAGGATTTACTTTTTCTTGCCATCCGCGAGCTATTTATCAACATTCAACATTAAGGCTGAAACCAGTTTCCGGAGGCTGGCTTTCTTTACCACCTTTGGTGTGGTAAGCCTGCGTTTTCCTCCCTACAAGGTCTTATCCAAGAGTTTATTGGTGCTTTGGTATAGGTACATGTGATCCCACCGCATCTAAATGATCACGGAAGTCTTGAGCGTGTCTATGTGGCTGTTCTAGAAATGCAGGTCGACAGCGTCCAAAACCGCGCGGAGTTCAGCCTAAAAGCAGAATGCAACTTTGATCAGTGAAGTTTGACGGCGCTAAATGAAACCATTGGAGCACAATTCAGGCTGCAAGGCTGATAATCATGACTTATTGGCATTACAGAAAATTGCCACCCAAATACAATTAGTGTTGTTAACTGGAACAGATCAATATGGAAGTTCCATGAAGTTTGTGTTGATAATAGACCTCGGCTTTCATCGTGGCTACGCTTGCTCCATCCACATCGTAATAAGATGCAGCCAGGCACAGTGATGCGTTTTACACCTTATTATGCTCCGACTGTTCTTGGTGGGGCACTAAAATGAGTAGGTGGAGCGGGTACCTCTTTAGCACTGCCACCCCGAGACAATCCGGAATCCAACAAGACTTCATTGCGGGGTCTGAACAAGGACATTGATGATAATCTTGCCTTCGCCTCAATAATGTTCTTGCCACACAAATAAAGCCATTTTCAGTATGAGTGGGTCGGAACGCATTTTCGGGAACATTAAAACCCGAACTGCCCATCATTATTGGTTACTCACTGCATTCTGTCGAACATGCACCGCCCCCATTGCTTACCGAATACGCCAATACGCCGATACGCCCAATACGTCTAGCTAGATGAGTTCTGACCGCAGCGTACGCTGACATGATCTGCGCAATTTGTGTGGTTTATCTGCCGAGCGCTTACAGGCTGGGCAGAATTAGGAAATCGGCCACTTCCGATTAGGCCGAAATTCCAAATAATGGCTTGGCATTTTTCCCCCTTTCTACCTCTAATCAATTGTTCAAGCCTCATTGTCTCGGGCTAAGTACTCACCGACCAATCAGAGTTGTTTCAGGGCGTGATGAAATTTGACTTGGCCCATACTTTTGCATAGCCTCCAATGTGTCGCGCACCAAAGTGTGCAGATGGTCATCAGAGCGGCTGAAATTTATCGTACTTAATACGCCATCGTAATCCTTATCCATAAGAAACAGTTTTTACAAATTAATGTAATGCTCCCAATATTATATATATATCACCGATGTTTCTCTCAATATTCTTTGCTTCCATACTCACACAACCCAAAACATCTCCCAATAACCAGTATCCATCATACCCATTCAATGGCTTCCATCATCATTGCTGCTCTTTTGCTCCTTACCCGCCGAGCCTCAACTTCGGGGCTTGACTCGTTCAACCGGACTCATGGATTCTGCAAACAAGTGAATATCCCGGTGTTTGCTACCGCTGAGAGCGCAATCTATGACATTCCAAGGGTCAACAATAACATTGAGGCCGTGGCCTGGGCGATCTATGAGGATACCTGGAGCACCCCGACATACGCTGAGAGGCTCATTGAGAATACTACAACTTCTGACACCTTCAACATCCACGGTCAGCTCTGCGTTCCCAAATCTGGCAGCAAGAAGGACATTTTGCAGATTGCCACTCACGGAGCCCATTATGATTCGAGATACTGGGACCCTACTCTGGACCGAGAAAACCAGTCTTATGTTGAAGCAGTATTGAAACAGGGCTACTCCATCTTCACCTATGATCGTCTTGGAGTTGGTCAATCCGATAAGCCAGACGCGTACGAAGTGGTTCAAGCGCCTCTGGAAGTGGAGATTCTTCGACAACTGACCTTGTTGGCACGCAATGGCACCTTGTATAACTTTGCCCAGAAGAAAAAGCCCAACGTGTCAGCATTCACTGGGCTTAAGAAGCCAAGCAAGGTTGTCCACGTTGGCCACAGTTGGGGATCCGTCATCACCTCGGCGTTCATTGCCAAATACGGCGAGCTGACTGACGGAGCAATCATCACCGGCTATGTCTTGAACCAATACCTCGGAAAGAGCGGCATGGCCTCGTGGGCTGTTGACTACGCTGCCACAAGCAACCCTCCCTTCAAACGAACAAGTGGCTATGTGGTATGCCAGAAGAGCGGAATCCAGACCATTTTCTTTGCCGGCAACCTCAGCGATGCATACACGGAAGAAATGCTCGAGTACGGCAATGCCATCAAGCAGCCTATCCCGGTGGGAGAACTTGCCTCTGCGTACCACGTCCTTGGACTCCCTGGACCTTCTCTGAGGGCACCGGTCCAGTACATGTTGGCCGAGTTTGACTTTTACATCTGCGGAGGTGATTGCAAGGGAATCTTCAACGCCACGGCTGCGAACATCACCTACCCGAACGCCGCCGCTATTGAATCCTACGTCCAGCCAAACACCGGGCACGCTTTCCCCCTGCACACCAATGCCACGGCTGGCTACCAGGTTACTTTTGACTTTTTGACGAGGCATGGTTTGTAGTTTTGTATTTTGCTGGTCAAATCGGCTGCTGGCTTGATGCGGGTTGATGCAGTGCCTTTGATCTGCTGCGCTAAGCTGTTAGGATTTCCAATAGGAAGCACTGGGCCGAGGAGGAGGCCCGCTAAACTCTTCATTTCGACTAAAGACTAACATAGATTCTAAATACAGATTAAGGTTACAATATAGACTCATATGCAGCTGCATTCAACAGACAGCTCTCTGAAAGAGTATGCAAAACATTGACGTGGATTTTTCAAGTTCCCATTCTCACTGGAACATGCAGGGCAGGACCAAACACAGTTGGGTGCGCCAAAGCTGGCTTGATAGGTGGCTTAAGATATGGAAGCTTTCGGTTTAAAGCTCTGTCCAGTTGACGATATAATTCGACTGTGCTGCTTATGTAGACCTTTGGTAGGTTACGCATTTTGTTTGTTAGCTTGTCCACTGCAAACCTAGACCAGACTATTGCACCAACTTGCTGAAGTCACTCATCTCAACTACACCAAACTGAGTCTCATTGGAAACTCCCCTATCTCCATTCTCTTCATTCCAAGCGCTGCAGCTAGCTTATTGCCCGGCTCTTCCGGAAAAATAGGAGTAATACTCCACTTCTTAGTTGGGAACTTCATCATCATTGCCTCTGCCAGTGCCTTTGCTTGTCCTTGTTGTCGATGATCCGGTTCAACAAACAAACAGGACAAGGTTATTGTGTCTTTTTCATCGCTGTAAGGGTCCGATATGGCGCAGAAGTCATGTCCCAGCTTGAATATCCTTTCCGTGTGTCTCGACGTGCTGAACCCCCAAGCTTGCCATGGCAAATCTGCTGCGCCGTGAAGCTTGACTAGGGCATCAAGCTCGTTGACTGTGCCTTCAACTAACTGAGGGCTCACAGTTGTATTTTGCTCTGCTTCTGGATCCGGATCCTTTTCCCATCCCACCAGCTCTTGCGTAATTGTGAAGCCATGCCGTTGGTAGAGGCGGAGACCACGTTCGTTCTGCCGAATGCACTCAAGCTCTATCAAGTGAGCACTTCGTTTCTTTTCCTCCTCAATAACGATGCTCATGACCTTGGACCCGGTTCCTTTCCCTTGGTAGGTGGGTATTAATCCCATAGCGGCAAGTCTTACCTCCCCTGGCTTGTCTTCGCGGGTCGCGATGAGGGTGAAGGCGACTGGCCTCTTGGGCTCAGAGGAGTTATAAAAGACGCTGCTTCGTTCAAGCGAAACAAAGTTACTTTCGCACCACAGCTTGGCCTCTTCAGCAGTGACATGGATTTCTCCCCGGCCAAAGTAGTTTGAGAAACTGAGGCTGAATAACTCAGCGATCACCTCGAACGAGACAGAAGCGACGGATTCAAAGTCCATGGTGTATTTTCGAGCAATTGAGTAATTACAGGCGATAACCGCATTCGACTTTCATTATTTGGAGTATTTTTGTGGTTTGAAGTGAAAAACAGCCCAACAGCAAGACGCCGCCATGGTTGTACAGGTCCTAATGAGGGGCAAGCACATACTAGAATCGGAAGGTGGCATCCTGTCATCAGCTGATAACACGTGTCAACACGTCAGCCAAATTATTGATAACTCCAGAAAAGGCATGATTGCCCAAGATTAGATAAATACCAGGCCCGTCATATTTATTCTTACAACTATCGTACCGTCATCCATGCCATCTCGCTTGGCCTATCCGCCTTCAACTGAACAAAGAAGTTACCTTGGAACTGCAAATATACATGGGTGCCCCTGAATGCTCTCTGGTACGATTTTAAAATAGGAACGATATGTTCGAGGTTGGACTTCAACTCATCGAGATCACTGCCAAGAAGAGATGGATGATGAAGTTCCAAGGAATGAAGGCAAGGGAGACCACCTTGAGCCACCTTTCTAGCCAGAGCAAGAACACAGTCTTGGCAGCCTGTACAATCTTCCCCGCCTAGATACAGGCAAAGCCGTTTGACTGTTGGCGGTATAATCTCGTCTATGCGCGGAGCAACCTTTGGCTCTATACTATCCTGATGATCCTGTGGCTCACAGCGACAGAGAGCCTTCAGACTCAGCTCAAGCGTTTCAAGCTTGACAAAGGCGGATAGATCGGCCGCTTGAACTTGGTCCCCATAGCGATCCGCAGTGGCGAAATTCATGGCGAGGTGCTTGAGGCGTTTGGCGACTGGAAGGAGGCCGAGGACCATCTGTCTGGGCGAGGCCAACTGTGGGGCCTGGTCAGCGGACCTGTAACCGCTCAGCGCAACATAGCGGAACACCTCCAACTTCTCGGTAAGTCTGAGTATCTCACAAAGAGACGCGAATTCGATCCTCGCTGGCTCCTGCTTATCGACGCAGTGGTGCAACTCGAAAATTCTGAGTCTCCGCAGGGCCGGCCCAGCGTTGCCCCCCAGTTTGAACGTCAAGGAAGATGGACACCCACTAATATCCCACAGCCTGAAATGGGTCATGTTGACGGCGGCATCCAGCAATGCCAAGATTAAGGGAATCTCAAACATGGATTGTAGACTTGGCAAGGAGGCGATGGTTATGCAGCGAATGCTCTCAAAGCCAGTGCCGTCACCCAACTTGCCAAGACCCCTGGATAGAAACGAAAGGTCTCTGTAGCTGGGTGACAAACCATGGTGGCGCACAAAGTCGATTTCAAGCGTGTGAACCCTGTCAGCCCAGTTCAGCAGCACCCCAGCAGAAAGCCCCCAGAACTCTGGAGAGCCTGCTTCGGTGTGGGGAGCGCCTAGCTCCTGACCAGTCGGAGCGAGCAGCTCTTGAGCGGCCTCGGTGAAGAACTTCCACCGTCGCTCCAAGTCATGCCTGTTGGGGATTTTGAGGATCCAAATATGACGCCCTTGGTCGGGATAGTGCTGAAGGCGGCGAAGCAGTCCTCCCGTAAACAACATAGAGGTAGCAGGCTGGTGGAGGAATATGGGCAGCGCGACCGAGCGGAGCCATCTGGAGGTCCTACACAGGGACTTGAGAGCCTCAGACGCACCATAGATGTCTTCCCGAAACAGTGTGCAGTACGTGCAGAAGTTGGCAAAAATTTGATGGACAATCTCTTCTGGCAGCGTCGCCAGAGCTGCCCGGTCACCGCTGTAGACATCCATTGGGGGGTGAGGTAAGTTATGTTGGTTGGCAAGACGAAGTTCAAGAGACACGACAATGCCACCATTTATGCCTATTCTTGTCAGGTTGCTGTGATCGTGTGCAGGGATAACGGTGAGGGAAAGAGGCTAGGCCGCTCTTGGCAGGCATTTTATATTGGTGGTCATATGGAAGGCTTTTCTAGAAGGTTATCTCCGATGTGTTTTATGAGGCTATTGGAGATACTGTGTGTGCAAAAGGCTATTGGGTATTGCAGCCTAATTGTTCGAACCCTGCTGTATAAAGCTTATTGTGTTGAATTGGGCCGCATTGGACGTCAAGTATGATAACGATAATGCCTATTCTTGTATCTAGTAGCAAGATACGCGCGCCACAAACCAGGCCCATCTGGTCTGAATGCTGTGGCACGTTGCCACCCCATCAGCCTGCCAAAGCTTTTTCGGCTTTGAGCCTGGCAATATTGCGTCATTAAGCAAAGCTGTAAGAAGGTCAAGGACATGGAACGTGGGTGCGCGCCTTCCAGCTTTGCTTCTTCTATTGGGAGTCCCCGTGTGCTAAGCTAAGCACACCGCCACCATAATTCATGTGATAACTCAACGTCGATTGGTCCTTTTTGCTGCTTTACTGCCTTGGGGTGTGGCGGGCGGGCGGGCGGGTATGTGATCCCCGGAGGGTGACCTCCGCGGAGCGGGAAGCCAGCTGTAGGCCCGCCCCCTGCGTAGGGGCGCCGCCCCGCAGAGGGGCAAATTAAAAAGCCCTTACAAGAGCCCTTGCAATAGTCCTTCCAATATCTCTTATAATAGCCCTTCCAACACCTTTTACAAGAGCCCTTCTAATACCTCTCACAATAGCCCTCGCAGCAGCAAGAATAGGATTCAGGTCAAGTTAAGGTTAGGATTCGGGTTAGGGATAGGACTAGGATAGGATTAGGATAGGGTTAGGATTGGGGTTAAGATAGGTATTGGGAGAGGATAGAGTTAGATTTCTATTACAGCTATAACTAACAGCTTTGCGATCAACCTTACGCTGTGGCGGCAGTCACAGTGTCACCATATCTAGTTAAAGATAAAGCTTAGTTTCCTTCGTCAACTCAACAATATTCCCTTGCGAGTAAGCTAAAGATGACATATAAACTCTTTGTTAAAAGACATTTGCATTCATAACCCTTATTCTATTCCACCGAAGCCAGACTCCAACGCCTATGAAAGCCACCACCACTTTGCTATTCCGCCAGACTTGCCTCATAATCTTAGTAAAGTCCGAAAACCAGAATGCGCGACAGACTGAACTTTCGGTAGCATAATTGCAATCTGTGTTCAGTGTGCGATTTAAGCCTGGTCACTTGTAGAATTGGATCAAACTGGATGTTTCGCTCACTGATATTCCTCGGCTTGATCGTACTCTCGAACTGTAGTCACTCATCTGACAATTAGAGCATCCTTTACTCCCATGTTTACCATTAAAGTGTGGACATGCCGTCCTTGGAGAAGCGTTATTGACACGTCCGCGAGTTCTTAAAAGCCATCACGTATTAAAATTTAAAAACTAGCTCTCGACTGAATTACCTAGCAGACTCGCGTCACTGATGAGACAGCATGGCAGGGAGAAAGACTATGGAGCAGAAGTACACCAGATTCTTTGCCTTGGAATCTACCGTTAGCTTTTTGCCTATGGTTCATCACTCAGCTGTTGCGCTTCATTTGCGGGGGAGTTAGTAGCGATGGAGTTGAAGTGCTTCAAAAGAAGCCGAATGTACGCGCCCATCCACTTGTCATTGACAAATGCCTGATCTCCTTTATACGAAATCAAGCCTTGCACAACTCGCGCAACGTTCGAGAGCATGATGTCCCCAATCTTCCGTCGTGAGTCAAAAGATCCTTCAATTTCCTTGACCAAGCCCTTGTACTCCTGGATCAAAGGCGCCGTCCTCACGATACGTTCTAGGAGGAGCGGTCTAGTTTCAACGTGACCAGGCGGCTCAGGGTCCAGTCCTGTCAAAACGGGAAATTGAGCAGCAACCTGATAGGGGGCGGGTGACGGACTGGCCAGGACCTCGGGCGGTGCACCACCCACGCATACTTAGAGAGAATGCTCAGCGACGTCAGCAAAATGGTCTGATACCTGCGCCCAAGACCCTTTGTTCGTCTCGATATCTGGGCCAATGAACAATTCATTTGTGTCTGGATCTTGATACATACTTCCGATTTGATCGCAGGTGATGGTCGAGAGGACAGTTTGAATCCTGGCCATTTCTTTCCTAAACTTCTTGTCTTGGTCCGGAGTACCATACAAGCCAAGGTCGCAGTCTTTTGCGAGCCGCATCTCGAATGCAACGGTGGTGGATGTAATCCATCAAAGTGAAATTCTTCGTCAGGCTGATTAACGTCGGCTCCAATCCAGGAATCGCGCCCCAAAATACGGGGTGATGGTAGCGGGATCCATAACTATCGCATCCTTGGAAAGCTTAGTTGGTGGAGTAGTCTCGGAGTAGAAATGTGATGGAGCCTTTGAGTCAAGCGAGTTCAACCGCGTTTAGGATCAAGATTAGCCCGAAACTCTCTCCGCCAGGGTGACTAAGCAACAATTCGCTCTTTGTGTGATGCAGAGCATTTTTGAACTTGTTGATAATGTGCTTTGGCAAAAAGTAGACTCGCTTCAAAAAATGAGTGGGGTTGCGTTCAGGTTCGGACAAAGCGCCTCCATTCTCCGAATGACGCGCCGAGTGGGGAGACAACGCATTTGAAATGGGTCGGCGCTCGGAGTAATCCCACCGTCGCGATTGGACGGCTTCCGCCTATGGAATCGAGAACCCAGCATCTCCCGGCCATGGCAGGCCAAGGATGCAATCATTCCTACCAAGAGTATAAAATGGTCATTTCGACGTAGTTTAGTCCTCTTCAAAGCCTCAGTAACTCCTGCAACCATGGTCCGCGCAGCAACATTTGAGGTTGAGCAATGGATAGACGATCGCTTGTTTATCCCTGGGGTTGTTGACCTTGCATCAACTTGCTCAGCCCCTTTGACACTGGCAGAGCTGGCCACGTTTTCCGACACCAGCGCCAATTCGAATTTTACTGCTTCCATTCAGTTCCCTGGTGCTCTGGGCTATGGCGATCCTCTCGGATCCAAAAGATTGCGTGAAGAGGTAGCTGGAATGTGCGGCGCCAACCCGTTGGGGAAAACAGACTCCTTTGACGCTGAGAATGTCTTGATTACCCAAGGTGCCATTGCAGCAAACTTTGGAGTTCTCTATACCCTGATCAATCCCGGGGATCACGTCATTTGCATGTATCCCACCTACCAGCAGCTTTATAGCATTCCCTCCTCCCTTGGTGCTGAGGTTTCGCTATGGAAGTTGACTGAAGAACGTGGCTATGTTCCTGATCCAGCGGAGCTCGGTGACCTGCTGAGACCGAATACCAAGGTAAGAATCACTTCTAAAAAATGATTTGCCGCCTGACAGTTATGCCAGATGGTCATCATCAATAATCCGAACAACCCTTTGGGAATTTCCATACCTACACCTGTCTTGCAACAAATTGTGGAATTCTGTCGAGCACATGATCTTTTCTTATTCTCAGACGAAGTTTATCGCCCGCTATACCAGGATCTCTTTGAAGATAACTCCGAGATTCCTTCCTGTGCGGCAGCACTGGGATACGACAAGGTGATTGTTACTGGTTCCATGTCCAAAGCATTCGCCATGGCTGGCGTGCGCATCGGGTGGGTCTTGTGCAAAAGCAAAGAGGTCATCAAGGCTTTGGAGTCTTCCCGACATTACACCACTATTAGCGTGTCGCAAGTCGATGATCACATTGCAAGCCTCGCTCTCTCCAAACCTGTACGAACCGCTATTCTGAAACGCAATGTTGACAATGCAAAGACCAATCTCGCGCTGTTATCCAATTTTGTTGAAAAGTATAACGGGATTTGCACATGGTATAAGCCCGCTGCGGGAACGACTGCCTTCATCAAATTCTCTCGCAATGGGACACCGGTTGACGATGAGCAGCTATGCCATGATCTCATTGAGAAGGCAGGAGTCTTTCTTGTTCCAGGCAAGAGGTGCTTCGGGAATGGTGAAGATTTTGCAGGTTATGTCCGTTTGGGTTATGTTGGACAGACCAAAAATTTGGAAGAAGGGCTGAGAAGGCTGGGGTCTTTTCTCGATAAACACTTCTGATCTTGTTAATAGCATTCAAGTCCTCGAGTTCGTGTTATTACGAAAGAATTGTGCGATATCGGAAGAGCTGGACTTGTTGCGAAATTAGATATTGAGAATGAAATGAGAACAAGTTCGATCTACAAATTCTTCAATTCCATCTATATTGTATCCTAACGTGCTTTACTTTATCTAAGTTCAGTATGTCTTTGGACCAAGTCCAGGATGCCTAACCTGGAGGCGCTGTAGGGTAGTTGAGCCAGAGCCGGATTTCGCGTAGCTAAAGCCAGGGAGCACAAAGCTGACACTTATTCCCAATTTAACATCTTGAGGCATTTTTTAATTCATTACTTGATGTTATCTTAAATGGAATCTCGAATTGATGCGTATGTCGTGGAGTGGGCCCATAATTATCTCTCCGACAACTACTCCGAACTGGCCGACGCTAAAATCCTTTACTCTCAGCACGAGCGCGCCCTTCACTTGCCACAACATGAATCAAAGCTCACGTCTAGCACTGAGGTAATAACTTTATAACACAGGAAGGTTCAGATTTTATAAACAGGAGAGATATCCTTCTTTTCTTTCATTTTAAATCTCTTTGCCACATCTCTTCAATATCCTCACTGCTTTAAGATTTCCAAGGCATTGACGACGCGCTACCATCCAATAGATCTTGTTTGACACAATGGCTACAGTGAGACACGCTCGCAGGGAAGGTGAGTCAGTTCTGCTTTTTGGACAGTGATTTGTTTTATTCTTGCCTCATGGCATTTCTGACTTCAATCACAGACGCTCCCGTCATTCTCCAGCTCATTCAAGAACTTGCCGACTATGAAAAGGAGCCGGATGCTGTCAAAGCCACTGTCGAGAGTATCGAGCAAACGATTGCGTTCGCAGACCCCAATGCTTCGGGGATGGAGGATCCCGTCCACCCAAACACTGAGCCCACCTCTCCAACGCGGCCCGCGAGGTGTCTGTTGCTTGATTCGCCAGAGGGAGTGACAGTCGGCATGGCCCTGTACTTTTACAACTACAGCACATGGAGATCACGGGCGGGCGTCTATCTCGAGGATTTGTTTGTGAGGCCCACAGAGCGAGGCAGGGGATACGGGAAGAAGCTGCTGAGCACCCTAGCAAAGCAGGTTATTGCTATGGACGGCGGGCGTCTTGAGTGGGTCGTGCTAAAGTGGAACGAACCAAGCATTAAGTTTTATGAGAGTATTGGTGCATATGCGATGAATGATTGGGTGGGAATGCGTGTTGATGGAGAAGGCTTATCCAAGCTGGCAAAGCTGTCAGATTGATATTTTTGTGGTATTGATGATTAGACAGCTACTATATATATATATTGTGCGTATAGAAAATAGATTTTGTTGGCTTTTGGTTTGATGACGAGCATCCTGCATTGTTTCGGCTCCGCTGCGTCCAAAATCGATCAAAGAGGTCTGCTGCATCAGGTCTGCAGGCTTGTCTCAAGCCATCTGAGGATAATTCACCGACAAGAGTGGACCTGAGGTCTGATTGATGTGCCGAGAAATGCGGGTTTCCATTCTAGGCGTATGCACTGTAAAAGAGCCACCCGTGTGGATTCAGCAGTTGCAACAACGTCCAATAGGTTTCCGGTTACGCTCATCGGAATGCAGTTCACACATCCAATGCAGCTTGATCCGGAAATAGGTTCTCATTCACTCGGGAATAATACCACAACCATTTGCTGTCCTTTTTTTACTTTCGTTTTTTTCTCTTCACTTCCCTTGCGTCAGCTCTCTTTATTCATCTGTGGTAGCCGAATCTTCAAACGCGGCGAAGAATAATCGCGCTTCATCTCTTCTACCTCTATCTTGAGTTCATCATGCACATATACGCGGGCCACATCACGGCTTTCACTCTGGCGGGAGCTACGCGATTGACCCGATATTATGGTTCTACCGCTCCCCGGAACCTCTTCAAGATCGGGCGTGCTCCGCAGACCCTTCTCCAGGTCTGCGCATTGGTTTGTTGAGCTTGAAACATCAACCTCTCTGTCCTTGGCTACCGTTATGGTGTTCAGCTTCACATTTGTCGCGTGGAAAGACCGGCTGATGGAACGGCCCTTGATGTAAGACTTGAGGAAATCTTTAGCCCAGTGCGGAAGAAGCCGGCGAAATATGGGCTTGAGCAAAGGAAAGCAAGCTAGATAGCAAATGAGTAAGCAATTTGTCATCACGCAGAACCAGGAATTTTCGTTTACCAGATACTATGGCCATGTTGATTTCAACGGAACCCCACATAAAGTTCAAGCCCACATCGTGAGACATCTGTTTGGTCTCGGTATTGTAGCGAACCGACTCCACAATGACGAATATGGATGCAAGGCAGACACTCGGACGTTTTAGCTTCCCGCACTTCACAGTTTCATGTGTGTGGTACTTACACGGAGCCGACAGCGAACAGACTGATGATGGCAAGCTTCTCAGCAAGCGCCATATGCAGTTTGCTCAACACAATGATTGGCAGAGTAATAATGATAATGTCCATGACAAAGTGTGACAGTACAGTGCCGAAAAAGAACTGTGCATCGTTTATGGCGCAGGTGGCGTCTTTAATCGACTTGTCCCAGTACGCCTGGACCGGAACACAGTGGAAAATGACCATGAAGGTCCTGAGGATGAGCCATATGCCTGATATCACAAACATGAACTGAATGGGGATCCGGATGGAAGAGTGCTTGAAGAATCGCCAGTAAAGCGATAGGATGGCGAACTTTGACGATGCGATGGAGAAGGCATAGTTGAACTGGCTACAGTACATGAGTAGTCTCGAATGTAGAAGTATGTTTTCCTGCACGTCTTCGGGGAGTGACAGGTCCACGAATTGGCCCAAGCTCCAGTCAGTGGTCCCTGCGTTTTCGTTAATCGCTAGCACAGTCTATGATGGTTCACGAGGTGCATCTACATATCATGAGAATGGTGTTGTAGCCAGTCGCAAACAACTTAAAAGCCCGAGTCAGATTCTTTCTTCCTCCTCCAGTCGGCGAACAGCATCGAGCTTACAAAGGCAGACAAGCAAAAGTAGTCCTCAGACCCCCATTTCCGCTTGGTCATGCGGCGGGCGATAATTCGCAGGATTAGCGCTGTCAGGGCAGCAGCCCAGGTGATGGAGACTGCGGCATAAATGTTTGCTTGCAGTCCGACCATGGTGGAGACTGCGATCTCACGAGGTTGCAGTCATGAAAAGGGGACCGGACGTTCCGAGAGGGATCGTGAACTAAAGGGAAAAGAGAAAAAGGATTAGGTCTTGTGCACAAATGACTAAAATTGTTCAAGAAGAAGGGTCAGCTCAGCGGGGCGGGCGGGAGTGGGGGAGGAGTAGCATTTAAGGCCAAGCAAGGCTGTCATGGGTACAGTAGCACTCGATTGCTCAGCTTTCGAGTGCCGAATCCTGGTGGACGAATGTCAGGCTCTGGGCGTCAGATTCCCTCGTTTTAACCGGGTCCCGACGAGGCAGAGTGAGCATGATCCATGCAGGCTGCACAGTGACGACAAGCAAGGCTGTGTGAGCACCGCGCAACGTCGAGGCCAATGGAAACAATGCTGTTTATCATGTGAGGGCTTGTGCGAAATCAGAACTGCAACCTCGTGGCTTGGCTGTGTTACAGCCATAGCGACAGCCGAGACACAATTCGCGTGGGCCGGATGTGGAAGGTAGCAGCGCAACGTGAGGTGGCAGCGGAGCAGGTCTAGAATGTGTCAACGAGATACAGACGCTCGTGATTCGTCTGTTGCGGCTGTCAAGCAACAGGCACAATGTGGTCCATCCGCCGCCATGGTGCACTACTACGGACTAAGGAAACGGACTCCATCAATGATCATCTCCAGAAACTCCAGGCAACAATTGCTGGGCGCTGGCCAAGTGCAGATGAGGGGTCTCTCCGCTGGGCGCGTGGTCTTATCTTCAGCTGAGCTGCAGGTAGTGCGTCATTTATTCACCATGGGCTTGAAAATGTGCAAAAGAGTGTGGGCATGATTCAGCGCCTCGCCTAGCCCTAGTGGTGACACAATTGGCAGAGCCCTTCGACAGCGGTAAGCCACTTGGTTGCCCGAAGCCGCTTCCCCGCCTTGTCGGGCGGTCGGTGGTGGGGATGCTGATGCCCAGTTGTCCAATAATGGTGTTGCGATGTGTTGATCTCCGACCAGGTCCCCAGCTTTGCGCCCCAGTGCGTGGCGAACAGGTTATCCGATCAAGAAGGCAACGTGTTGGGCTACGGACTAAGCAGTTGGGAGAAAATGTACAAAATTTTATGAGGCCCGAGGGAGACTTGAAAATTGAGTGCATTTGTTCGTCGGGAGATAATTGAAATTGTGTACTATAGCAAGCCATTTTATTGTCGAGCCCTATCTTATCTTCTGTGGCGTCAGCAAAAGAGGCCCTGTAATAGGTGAGATGGTATTGATCGTTATCAGCTGAGGCGGCTAGAAGCGGATCACACGGCTCAACATGGATGCGGGGATTTGAAGACGAGGCGAACCGCAATGTGGCGAAATGCTGAAGGAGAAATTCAACTGATAAAGAACATCAGATGAGTGACTGATGCGTATGGTTGTTCTCTCAATGTGTGTGCTATCTGCTAGCAATAAAATCACTACCGTCAATACCGCTTATTATCTTCACCTCTTCACTCGTAACATAGAATTTTGATGATGCGATAGCTCAATCCATTCATTTGGTGGACAAGGGTTAAATCTAGATTCCTAGGTCAAAGTATCACACGCGCAACACAATGGCACAAAAGGTAAGTGGGACGGCACATGTCGCATTTGCACGGATGTGTGAGCATGCAACAAGCAACATGGTCGGCTCTAGCCGCGTGGAATACATGAATCAAGTAATTGGCATACAAAGACAGTTACTGACTCGTAACGAGGTATAATACTGTCCAAAGGATCATAAGTGGAAGGATTATATTGTCGCCAGCAGCTACCAAGGCGCACATTCATGGTACTCAGAATGTGATACTGCACAGCTAAGAGAACAATCGACAATATGCCCCTGCTGAGATGATGTTAGTCCTGTTTATTGGTTTTATAACCCGAGAAAGAGCGAAGGGTGTAGGAGTTGAGTTGATTCCTCCGATCAATCTTGACAATAGACTCAATGCAACGCATGTGACAGCAAAGTAGAGGTGATTCAGGATAGAAAGCGACGTAGTATGCGACGGATGTGTAGTTATATTCGCACTTAGAGTAGCTGAGTTACCGTGAAAGAATTCTTTTTCTTTTTTCGTCCTTTTTTTTTTGTGTGATATTCTTGATCCAGCCATCAGGTTGAAAGAAGCCACACAAAATGTGATGGATCAAAGATAGGTTGTCGTCTCGTGGCGCAGTTGACTTTAACCCAACCGCAGTGACATATTGCACGGCACCAGCACCCTAGGGCATACTGGAACTGGAGTCTACTATCGCTGGATGGATGGTTACAGTATTAAGCTGATTTGTAGGATCAAATTGCATAAAGTTATGCATGGGGCCATGTTACACTTGGATGGGACCACTCGGCGGTGAGCCAATGCTTTATGCTTACTCCTCCAGACCTATGCCGTCAGACGTTGAATTGGTGTATCCTTCTCCGGATAAGTTCCTGTTGACTATTGACAGACACTGAACTCCCCTCAGGACTAGATCCAGCAGCCAAGTCCAAGCCCTCGCAGCCCGCACAGCGTATGTGAAGCAAATGTCCACTCCTCTCCGCGCCACAGTATATGTCCCGTATTCAGCACACCAAGCCCGGGCAGCTGGCTCGCTCTCCACCTGCCCTGTAACTTCAATTACCAGCACCCTATCATCGCCGGGCTTCTGGCGGTGAAGCTGGCCGATAGGTTTGACGTACTGCAACTTGGGTAGGTCCCGCTGGCATACTGTGTATGCCACGTCCATACAATACGGCGCTGTGACAAAGGAAAGACTGTGCCGAAGAGTAAAAAAAACGATGTCGCCGCTGATTACCAGTTCCGTTGAGGCCTGCTGCTTCGGTTTAGAAGTTGGAGCCACGAGACTTACAACAGCTTCCAAAACCTTTAATCGCAGAGCCCGGATCTTGACAACGTTGGGCGCAGCCCTGGGTGTGATCGGAACCGCACACTGCGGCTGCTGGCTGACACTTCTGACCCAGTCGCCTAATGGAGGATTCACCAGTCCGACAACTTTGCAGCGAGAAAAAAGTACTCTTGTTCGCGTCGTCTTGAGATGACATGCATTTGGGTATTTCAAAATCAACGCAGGCCGAATGGACCGTCCACCAGCCTTGGGCCACGTCAGCCATTAAGTGATTAAGTTTTGCCTTTGAAAACTACTGGTTTTGTGGTTAATGCCTGAGCTGTTCTGAGTAATGGCTGCTTTAACAAGTCACCAAGCGGGGCAAATAATCTTTGGTCAAATGATTAATGACTAATTGTTGATTTGTGACGTTTTTGAGTGTCCCTCCATGAACTTTACGGGATACCACGATCATGTTGTGAGCTTTGCAACATGCAACGGGACGCATTACGCCTCTCCATTTCCATGTCGTACTAAACATGGTGCATGACGTCCAATCAAAACTCGGCGAAAATGACACCTCTTACCAAAAACCTATACCTAATTCAACCAATTAAATTAAATTGACTGCTTGGTTTCGTTTGATTTAATATAATGCTGTCCCCGTTGAAACTGGTGTGGTCTGGTTTGATTTGAGCAAAATTTGAATTGATCGCAGCGCTAGTTCCGGCTGATATATGGATACCACGCTGTCTGCCTTGGACAATGCCCTATCCTGCAATGGACCAACCAGAACAGAGTAAGCTGGCTGAGCCTCTCTGACGGATCTCAGCCACAATGAAATCCCCGTCGGCTGACATTAAAATTCTCTCCTCCATCCCCGCTTTTACCCCCCAACAGCCCAGTCAAACACTGTTCGATTCTAAACCTTCCACGACAATTTCTTCCGATGGAGGCCGTCGGTGCGGGTGCCAGCGTTCTAACATTTGTGACTGTCGGGCTTAGCACCGTCAAACTTGTCTACGAAACCCTATCGGCAGCGAAAGACGGTCCTAAAAATGTCGCAAAGGCAGCAGAAGACATCACAAGACTACGGCCGTTGCTAGAGAAAGTCCGACAACTACCCTTGGCAAAATGGGACGCCACGTCGATAAGTAATACGAAAGATTGTATTAATGATCTTAACGTGTTCGCCGGAAAAGTCAACAAACTCCAGCCAACGTCAAAAGAGTTGGCAACTGGCAAGCTATGGAGGAGGCTTCAAACCTTCGTTAGCGAAAAAGACCTAAATCAGATATCTACAGCCATATCTGAGCATTATTCTCGCCTCAATTTCCATCTAAATACAATCGCTATGTAGGACTAATCCTAATCGTGCCGCGCGAGACATCTATTCTGACCTTGACACTAGCAAAACTATATCCGACATTGATGATTCAACTAGTTCATTACTCCAGTCGGCCGAGGCTATTCGAACAGCCAATGAAAGAATTGAAAATCAATTGAATCTTGTATCTACTCGATATAGTAATATTACAACTCAGTTAGAAAACAACACATCTTCGATTCACAGCAAAGACAATGCATCTATATCTCGGATTGATAGTTTTGAAAGAAACATTCTTCTACGATTTGCAGCCCGGGAAATTATTGATGACCGACATGAATCTATTTGGACTGATGGCATTAAAGAGATGAAAGAGCAGCTCTCGCAGAAGACACAGCTCCTTCGACGTATAGCTTCTAGCTCAAGAAACTACCAGCAATCAGGAGTAATTGGCGAGATTCAAGATGACGGATCATTATCCAGCTATCAGGAAGTTGCCTCCAAACTTGCAGATGAGCTACCAAGGACGTCTAATGAAACACTTGTTCAGAGTATTTCAAACCTTAGTCAGTGGATGGGCTTAGGACAACAACGATTCAATACTTGGGATGGCGCTGATAAAGAATATTATCAGCCCATCCTTAGTGACATCAGCCTAATCCTGCGCAAAGTGATGGAGCAAACGCACCTTCTTGCTGAAAGCGGAGAATTATGCGAAAGATGTGCCTCTGAGGCGCAAGGTTGTTCTCAGAGCTTACAGCAATTCGATAAACACTTTGGCACCTACAACCTTGTCATTAACCCAGAGGGTAAAGTTTGATTTATTTTCTCTTGGATCTGTTTTGATTCATCCGTTCCCCACAATCAACTGATAATGACGAAATTGTACCAGGAAATGCCTTAGAATCTGTTCAAAAGAAACAGCGACTAGGGGTGATCGATCAACAATATTCGCGCTACGAAATCGGAACGAATTTAGGCACCGTTTCATACCGAAGAATTAAGAAATCGAGAAGATCCTTCTGCAGCCAGAGCGAATGCCATTCTTGTACGGCCTGTATCCCTGCAAATGCCACAGGGGACGCGGGATGTGCAGAGACAGAAGATGCTGCCACCGTCACATTTGTTCCACAAGACATACAGAAGCATAGGATGCTAGTTGCAAGCATATTCACTTCCCAATGCAGGAATAGGGGCTATGTTTCCTCCTTGTCTACTCTGGTAGTCAGCCGCATCATTCCTGGGAGCTCGAGAGTGTTTCGATTAGTAGAGGAAGGCCGGCTTCAAGAGTTGCGGAAGATGCTTGCCAAGCATGAGGCCTCTCTACATGATCACGATGAGAATGGATCATCACTGCTATTTGTCAGTCGTCTCGAACCAATACTTCTAACACGGCTCTTGGCAAGTTTGCTTACACAGAGAGAATTAGTACGCAACGAGGCGACCTGACGTCTGCAAATTCCTTCTAGAAAATGGTCTCGATGCGAATGCTGTGGGCATGTATCAGGGTGGGTATCATAGGTAAGCACATTTTAAGATGTTGAAAGATGATATTAATTCTACTGTAGGACTCCGATTCAAGTTGAGGGTTTAGATAGCGAGACGCCCGAGGAAGAAATCATTCCAATCAATGAATGCAGGGCTATGCTATTAGCTTCGGGGGCGGACCCCTTAGTCCAAGTAGACTTAAATATTGAGAGTTTCTTATCTGATCTGGCTTCGTATAGTCGGGTTGGTGTAAGTTGTTCCAAACCCTTTCGACGAGTATGGACGGGCTAATTGCTTTCAAGGATTGCGCCAGATTCGCGCGACAAGCGATATCTGATTGGGTAGTTTCACTCGATGAAATTCTCAGCTACCGTTCTGGTGGGGATTCTTTATTTCACGACGCTTGTAGGAATTTCTCGATAGGATCCACAGTCGAAAATATTTCCGAAATACTCAAACTTGGTTTTGATATCAACGGTGCCAATGATTATGGAGAATCACCACTTGGCATTTTTCTTCGGAAATCAGGTCGATTCCGTCCCGACCGTTTGGGGCAAGATACTCCGACATACAACGTTATAAGAGAGCAAAAAGTCGTCACGTTTCTTCTTCAAAGCGGCGCGAATCCCCATCACTCAGGCAGAGGACTAGCCCTTTCAGAAGTGGCCTACACGCCAATATGCCACAGGAGCGGTTGTAATTCTTGCGGCCTTTGTGATCATGGAAGTTATCACGGAGACCTTTGGGGCTCGGCGTTAGTAGCAGCTGGCTATGCCCTTACCGATTTTCGCACTGGATACCCGAGGATCGGTAAATACACGGACATTTACTCTAGAAGCGATTTCGAATTGCTGTGGAAGGATAGGTGCGATGATTGTCCGTATTGGGATGACAATATATGGCCAGCGCCTTCAGACGAAAGTCTTGACGAATATGAAGATTGGATTAATGAGTGCGAACTCTACACCTGCACCTGCGACATAGAATGTGAGGGTTTACGTTCGAGTGCCAATGGCAGTGAACTAGAAAGCGATTGCGATGGTAGTGAGGATGAAAGTAGCTTGCAATATGGAACTAATAACGAACACGGAGAATATCATAGTTCGTCACGGGCTGGTTCGTATTCGGATATGCCGGCGACAGAGGGGCTTGAAGAGAGCGCAGGAACCAGGCAAGGAGAGATGAACTCCACGCTCAACTCCGCTGCCGACTCCCAGGAGCAGAGCATAGCCTCTCCTGGTTCATTGTTATTAAAAGGAATTGAGTTTGAGAACCCATGGATAGATTGAGCGAATCTCTCTGGGGTGGGGGACACGATCGTTTTTCAGTAGGTTCTTTTTGAGGGATAAGATGGACATTATTGAGTCGCTTAGATTTTACTCACTGATTGAATCTTTCGGTATTCCAATAGCCTAGCTAATCTAACCAACTCAAGTGAAAGTATCCGTCACTCCCGTAACAGTTGTGTTATGGACGGTTGTGCCATGGGGCAAAAGATAGTCAATAATCGCTATTGCGGCAATTTTCGTAGCGCGCAACATAGGATATATTTAAAACAAATCGATCATGAAACAAACGTCAAAGGCACATCTGCTACAGCCAGAATCCGAGATGAAATAGCCCGTCCATTGTGACCTAGTCAAATGCTCTAGCTAAACCAGCCCACTATAGCTAGATGGCATCATCAACTCTGGGACACGAACTTAACAACCCTCACACCAGCATTTACTATCCATCGTTAGTCTAGATCAAATGCAGTGTCTGGGGTATCACCTACAGGGTACTGGAGCAATGACCGCTTCCCCTTCCTTCTCCGCGGCACTAGTACACAATTAGCGTCTTTGAAAGCCCAAAACATCTCTCAATGTCATCGACTTTATCAGCAGGGAACCTACGACCCGAGCGCATCCGCCATCATTGAAAAGGCAAGGACCGTGGTAGTTTCCAGACAGGCAATCGCGCCTCTTGGGGGAAGTTAGCTGCTATTTTGAAATATGTTTATTCAGTCTTTGTAGATTTGGCATTTACTTCAAGGTGGTTTGCTCCCTCGTCTCTGACCTGAGACGGAGCGGCAAAAGCCAGACCAATGTTGGCTATCATGACGATCTTGGAGAAGTACATGTTGGAATAAAGCGTTTGTGGTATTTGTTGCTCGGTAGGGTGGAATTGATAGCAAAGTGGAGTGAGTCGTGAAGTTCGTTAGGTGCTGATGTGCTGGTATAATATTTTCCTGTCAGGGCCACCGGTTTATATAGACGGTCATGGAATAGTGAAAGGTTAGATGTTTTCCATATCTTGGTCTTTGTGCAGTAGATCTGTCAAGCTACGTGCAAAACACACGATGGACCCATCATATCACGATCATCTTTGGCTGTTATTTCCGGCTTACTTTGACCCGCTCTTACAAGCTTTTCTTTCAAACGCCGATCGATAGCAGTGGGTCTGCTGACATGGTGGCTGAAATTTAAGACTATTTCGCTGAATGAGGTGCGTGTCTAACCTGTAGGAATAAACGGCGCAAACCTTGATTGCAGGCAAAAGAGGCATCTCTCACTGATGACAACAAGCGAAAAAAAAAAGATAAAAAAATTAGTATTGTTTTAAAGGTTCGAGATGACACGAGAAGCGCGCGTTTGTTTAAATAGATTAGTGCCGGGCGACAGTTGTTCTGATGGATTCCTCAAGCTCGTAATGACAAATATCCAGCAACCTTACCAGATAGCCAGTGATGCTTTTATCTAGACTTTTCCAGCTCGAGATCGACATTATCATCGTGCAAGTTTCTAAAAAATCATCTGATTTCTTTTAGTGCAAAGTTCCATCTGAGCATTGGTTTAATTGGTTGTGTCGGTTGAGGCTCCATCACAGCTGACCCAGCCTCAGCGTCCAAGACAAAGTCAGCGTGCCACAAAAGTACAATTCCTATGCGGTCTCAGGAGACTTTAGATGGGCTGGGCGGCTTTGCTTTGTAAAAATCAGCTCGAAAAGGTGTTCATGGAAAGTCGCGAGGGAAGGGCGGCGATGATTTGGAAATGTCTTGTCAGTTGCTTAACCTGGCAGTCATGCACGTGAAAGGAAAGATTCAAGCAAGATCGGTGTTTCATGTCGCTCATCCCAAGCATCGACGGCACTTTCAGGCTTATTGATTAACTGATTCGAACAGCAATCAAAAAGATCCAACGATGGCCGCGACTGACCAATTACCCAATCCAACCAGCCACCAGCTGGTCTCCACACCCCACGAACTCTGGCCTCTCGCAGATCAATATCAGGTGCAACGAAGCCGCAAGCATTACGGATGTATGCATGTTTCACTGTATATTACGTCGGAATTCCAAATCATATTCGGACCGAAGATGAAGCTGACATGGCGCAGAAACGGCGCTAGAATTATTCCACGATGGTCAATCATGACAGCCTGAGGCTTCATCCTGAGGGGATCTCAGAACGTTCTGGGAAAGTTATGGTGGCATTGACGATGCATTACTTTACATTCTAAAAGATATGGCGAGATTATTCAATTTGAACGAATGTCTAGTCAGAATTCGAACTTGCAGCGTCTGGCCGGATGCCCGTAGCCTTGGTTTACCTCGGGTGACGGAAACGTACAAGCGAAACTCAAAAGCTGTGTATCCTATGGTTTACGCAGTTATATTCATGGCAGCAGAATGGTTCAAGATTAAGACGGAAATAAGCGGCCTTTGAGGGTGGTATTTCGACAATGCACGTCTGTTCGAGGTTTGCGTACATATCCAACAATCAACAGCGGGCACGGCGGCCAAGTGCAGATTATTTCATTGCTTTTGCCGGGACCTGGCGCTAAAATGATACGCTGTGAGCGGCCTGCAAGAATTGTTCCATCCCCTGAAACAGGCCTGATGCTAGACCTAAATTGGTTCAGGGATTCGGGGCGGCTGGCATATTTTCAGCATGAGATGCAATTCATCGCTCTACTCCTGTAAAATTTCGTTGATTACATGAGTGATCCAATTACACATGCATTTCTCTCACAAATTAATCAGTATTCATGTCCGACAGGATTCTAGTTGGGTTGATTTGGTTGGGGTTGGCTGTATTGCGCCTGCAACAGCCCCACATGGCTGCATCCCTAGTGTAGGCTACAGCCTGTTCATGGCTCAATCAGGCGGCTGTGGATTAGGCAGCTTGTGAGGGCGAGATGCTAGAAAAGGGGCTGCCCATCCAGATTCAGCCTTGCCTTGCCCGCCTTCGCATCGACTAACCGACTAGCCATGGGCTCCTATGACTGTTACTGCGCCGTTTGTGGCGGGCCGATGGCCCCAGTTCAGATCGGCAGCGATGTTGCTAACGCCGGTCCTCCCGCTGCCGATGCCAGTGCGTCGGACGCGGACCTAGAAGAAGACGACGCCGATGTCTCCATGGCCGATGATTCCGAAGGCGAAAAGGCCGAATCCGAACATGAGGAAGAAGAAGAAGAAGAAGAAGAAGAAGAGGAGCTTGAGGATGAAGCTGACGATAAACCTGAATCCGACGACAATGAAGGTGAAGGGGGGGAAGAAGAGGTTAACGATGACGCTGATGACGACGATGGCGACAAGGCTGAATCTGAAGACAATGAAGAAGAAGAAGAAGAAGATGAAGATGAGGATGAATTTCACTACGACCCAGAGGTACTTCGACCGAAAGACACTGCGTGGATTCAAGACTGTCGTGTTCTCGGTTTCAATGCCGACGCTGATGGTGTGAGCAAGTACGTCCATCTCCATGCTTCCCCCATTCGCCCTGCTGAATTCTTACACCTGCTCCTATGAAGAGCCTTCATTTCAGGCCCTGGATACTACGACAATTACGGGAGTATGACATGCGAGGCTGGCTCTGACCCCAATAGCGAGGGTGTGGACATGGCTGAGCTGACATGCTATCACGACTTTAATCAGGGCGATCCCGTTTTCCCATTCCACTGGGACTGCTATGAGATACTCTGCAGGCGGCTGACAGGCACTACCGATACTACCCGCATTGATAAGGACGTCTTGTACACCGTTATGCAATCAAAGGCTCCCGATTATTGCTCCAGATTGGAGCTGGATTACGACGCGCCTGAAATGGAAGAGGGGATACCCGATGAGCAATTCTGGGAGTGTAGACCTGGCGAGGAGCTGTACCTGATATCTCCATCTTCAAAGCCGAGTCTTTCCGCTCACGTGCGATACGATCTTGAACGCAAGTTTGCGATGCCAAGTCTGGACTCGGCATTCAGCACAAAAGTCAACGCAGATCCGTTTTCTAAATTGCCTCCCGAGGTCGTGTACGAGATCACGTCTTTCCTCGATCACAAATCTCTCATGAGTCTACTCGAAGCATCATGGGCCGTGCACTCAGCTTCTCACAATGACAATTCCTTCTGGAAACACCGAATCAAGACTAGTATGCCGTGGTTTTTTGAACTGCAGGACTTCCTCAAGTCTGATGCCGCTTCTTCCATCATGAGCATGAAGGGCCTCTATATCTGGGCGCAGATGACTACTGAGCCACGATTGCGAATGAAAGGCCCGTATATGGCGCTTGCAAACCGGCGGCGCATTTGGAACGTCTGCGAACAGCTTGCGGATTTGTATCTTCCTAAGCTACCCAAGACTGACGAGGGTTTGTCAGAGACAATCAAGAATATGGCCTCCTGTTCACACATGCCTGTCGTCTCGTTCCCAGTTTACAGCGACCGAACCAATGACCAGGTCTATTTTGCTCACTCCTGGGATGAGTTTTATATGCCAAAAACAATTCAGACTTTCTGGGATAGTGAAGGCTTCCTGGTCGGCATCTCTGTTTCAATCAAGGGACATCGGCGACTTTTTGGAACTGATGATTCCCGAAAAGGCATTCAGATTCAATCATTTGATCTCAAGGCTAAGGAATGGATCATTGAGATTGTCATTCACATTCCCCTATTGAATCTTGTATACAAGGACCCATCGGATGAGCCTTGCGTTACCAGGCCGCCGACTACATCTATCAAAGGCATTACGGTATGATGATCTTCAAAATAAATGGCTCATACTGATTCATACAGTTTCAAACTTCGAATTCCTCCGACATCGCTATGGGCGAGACTACTTTGGGCCATTGCCAACGACCATTTTTCAACCCTGAAACGCATCGTATTTTCGGTATCATGGGCCAGACCGGGGTTCGTGCACCAGTTCATATGCTGTCTGACAGTTGATCTAACACAAATGTAGTTCATTGACGAAAAGCCTAGGATTCTGCGGATGGGCCTGCTTTTGGTTCCGACAACCACTCCCGAGGATCCCTCACTCAAGGTGGCGGCTCCCTTGCGTGGCCCTCTCCACAGATATCTCTGGACAAACCAATCTTGCAGTGTCCTTTCCCAGCCGATATGGCACTGCAACGGGCTAAATGTTCGAACATTTCCTGATGAGCCTGTCCAGTCGCCGCACTATAACTTCCATACCGATGCCATTCCGTACGAAGCTTTCATCTGGGCACAGAATGTAAACGAGCTGAGCCAATTGAGGAAAGTCACAGCGCATTTGTTCGAGAGCGGCATTTCGAGTACAGGGAGAAGCGGATTTGAAGTGACAAGGAGCATCTGCAACATGCAAGCCCACTTTGATGCCGCGTACAAAGAGCCGATACTAGCAAGATCTACCGAGGTTGATGGTAAAGGTTTCCCAAAGTTTGACGCCCAATCATTCAAGATTGATGGAGCGGGTGGCGAACGCATCACAGAGATTTCTGCGACCGTTCAAGCCACCCCGGAAATAGTAAAGGTGAGTTCTAGCTCTGGTGAGGCTGGTCGTTGACTGACTGAAAAGCTGCGCACAAATCGCAATCGTGAAATTACGTGGAAGGGACGAAAGGAAACACAGAGCCTGTGGAAACACATCACAGTGCCTGAGGGCGAGGCCATTGTTGGTCTGCTCTTGGCTTTCGGCGATCCCTGTGGATATGACAGCGCATCAGAAAACTGCACTAGAGTATGATTGACATCGCTCGATGACTGAGGGCAAGCTAACTGCTTTGTAGAAACATACTAGACTGACATATCTGGCTGCACTGACGCTTAAGGAAGGATAGTTTATCGTGAATAGTGCTGCACAGTGTTGTTTATATGTGTACTAGATGTGCCATTTCTTACGATCAAAAACGATATTTTGACTGTCGGTGGCGTGAATTAAGATGATGAGGCAATAAAGATCCCACCTTTTTACGCCCTTGCTTCTTTAGACAGCGCCTTGATAGCCGGATTCGACCACTCTATCTTTATGATTATCTAAGATTGGTTGGGTGATATCATGGCTCAAAAGGTACATTATAAGGGTGTGCTCATGCAAAGTCAATATATCTAATCCGAAACTCATGATGAAGCATTGAGAAGATAGTGCCATGTATCTAGGTGCTCTTGCAGGCCCTGTTTTTCCATCGCAAGCAACACACAATGGTTAGGCTCATTTGGGCAGCAACGCATACCTGCCAAATTGCGAACTACTCACTGTATTACTGTACATATGCATACGCAGCCTGCATGATTGGTTACACTGAGATACGGCAGCTGGTTGCCTCGTCTGACAAGAAGTCACCGCTCGGCAAAAAGTACTGGACTTTTGGACATCAGCCTGACAAAAGTCCGATCCACCAAGCATAAAAAGGTCCAAATTTGCGCGACCTCTACTGCATAATTCTCAGCCCTCTTTTTATCCCCGAACTCAAACCTTTGCACCTCGCTGTCTATTTTCACAACTTGTGCCTCACGAACATCATGGCTGTTGATTGGGCTAGCATTGGGCCAGAGGTCAATCGTGTCTATGTCACTGAAGGCAAGACGGCTCAGGAAACGATCACATACATCAACGAAAAATACAACTACAACATTACGTAAGAATCAATGATTCATTACATGCTCAACACTCACAATCTAGTAGCCTGCGGCAGTTCAAAGCCAAATTTAGCGGAATTAAGAATACAACTGCTGTTCAGTGGCACGAGATTGCATCACAAATTCATGAGCGAGAAGCTCAAGGAAAATCTTCCGATGTGTATTTCTATATGCATCCAGCTCCAGCCTGTACAGCGAGCAGATTAAAAAAAAAAGCAGTTTTATGGCCCCAATACCTATTAAGCTAGTTATATAAGCTATAATAGTTAATCTAGATTTTGAAAACTTTAAGATAAAAACTTTTAATACCTAGATAATTATCTTTAAAACCTTATAAAGATTTAATAAAAAGAGCCTATTCTTATTAATATAATCTAATTTAATTTTTTTTATTATTATTAAAAAAAATTATTTATATAATATAATTTTATTAAGTATTTATTATATATTATTTTATTTAAATATATAAAATTTTATTAATAATATTAGTTTTATATAAATTTATATTTTTAAATTAAAATATAATCTTTTTAATATTAATTTTAAATTATATATATAAAAATTAAAAATAATTATATAGGTAAGTCCTAGGGTAATTAGATAATATAATTAAGGTTATAGTTAGGGTAATAGCTACTAGGGGTCTTTTTATTATAATAATAATTATTATTCTATTTATTCTAGCTAAATAAGGCTCCTTTTAGTATTTAGAAAAAGATTATATAATACCCTTAATCTTGCTTTTTATTATATTTATACTAAGCACCTAGCTAACACCTTAGGCCTTAATAATTATAATCCCTTTAATTAATTTAATATTTTAATACTAGAACTTCTTTTCTTTTAGTAAAAAGAAATTATATTTATTTAAAAATAAAATACTATTTTCTTTTAATTTTAAATTATTTACCTATAATATATATTTTTATTTTTTTTTTCTTAATTTCTTATAATTTATCTTTTTATTTAAATTATTATTATAT